>JAUTXW010001500.1:0-34049 GCA_030620095.1 Kuschelorhynchus macadamiae
CCGCAGGTACAAATGAATCACAGAAACAACTACTCTGTTTACAAAAATACTCAGTAATAATTACTTGACCGCCTTTGTATTACACTGTTGATTTCAAACTTTCGTTGGGAGAAATAATACACGTATTTTTGTTTTCGTTACACCAACGTAGCAACAAGGATATGAGGACCGTCTCTTGAATACATGCAATGCCGTAGGCGCAATGATCCATGTCAGTCAAGCAACGATCGCGATTTTCGCTGGTTTTGTATTCAACAGGCTGCCATGCGTAAATTAGCCAGATTCGTAGGCGTAGTCACAGAATGGATTCGAACAACCAATTCGCTGGATAATACCACGACCGGCATTGATTACATTGTTGAGTGCCGACTTTCATTGGGAGAAATAATGTTAGCCGTATTTTTGTTTCACGTTACACCAACGTAACAACAGTGCGCCTGTTTGGAACTTGTCTTTGGAATGCCACAGGTAATAATGACCAACAAAACTGCATGTATTTTGTTTCAATTCTACATCAACATAACAACATGGATACCATGATTCCGCCTGGATCATGTCCCGCAATTCCACAGGCGCAGCGCGAATATCCATTTCAACGACGATCGCGATTTCCGCTCTTTTAGAGCCTTTATCACGCCGCCATAGAATATCATCTCCGTGTAGGGCAAAGACAGAAAATGGAGTCATAGAAAACAACTACTCCGCTGGTTAATACCACGACTGGCATTAATTGTACTGCTGAATATTGACTTTCGTTGGGAGAAATGATGTTAATCTATTTTTGTTTCAGTTTCACGTTATATCAATGTAATAAAAACGATACTACGATCCCTGTTTGGAACATGTCCGGTAACGTTACAGGCGCAATGATCCATTTCAGTCAAACGACGACGGCGATTTCGCTCTTGTTAGTGGCTTCATCGGGCCGATATAGACTAGCGAGCGCCGTATATGTATAAAGGGCATGAAATCGAATTACTGAAATATTCGACGCCACGTTGGCTAATACTACGACCGGCATTGAATTGCTAATTAATAAGTCCCACCTATTTGTTTACGTTGTCTGTAGTGCTGACGGAGTCTGTACGACGCACTTATAAATATTGCTGTTTCTTTTTTTTCCTGTCAGTTCTGAATTAAGTTCACAGTTCAGTTCAGTACCGTTTTGTGAGTGACGACTGATTGTGGTAATATTTAGATTTAAGTTTTATTTGCTTCTTTAATATTATCTTCTTTTTTATTTTTGCGCTTTTTCATTTTATTCGTTTTACATTTTGCGCCTTAGTGTGAGTATTTTCATTTATTTTTGCGCTTTTTACCCAACAGGACATGTCCATATATAACGCATCAGTGATTATATGGAATCAAAGCTGATGATGCCGCGGAAGCAATCAACTGTAGAGGCAATAGATAGATATTTATGCGACGTTATGGAAAATCAACAAGTTTCTCTTGGTGGTATTGCCGCAGGAATAATAGGGCGCACGTCGGTCGTAGAGGCGAGATTTAAAAAGAGTCGTCCTTTCAGGCCAAGTACCACGCAGTTAACATTACGCGAGAAATCATCAACAGAAGGAGATAGATTTATAGTCTAAGGAATACTAAAGAGGCAAAAAATAGTTTATTCAGTCTCACTGATATTGTCAATGGTATTGAAGTACCTTTGCTATCACCTTATGAGTAAAAACTGCAATCGAGGTGACAGTAATGTTACTACGTAATATTGACCGTTGTCGCTGGACAATGTAATAGGACCAGGATGTGTCATTTCGTTGTCTAATAACTTTTAGAATGTGAAATTTTAACTTGAACTGTTGCAGGACGAATCGTTTCCGTACCTAAAATTAAAATGACTGCTAAAGACACTATGGTGTCACAAAACACACAAACGGTGTCCCTTTTCAATTCCCTTAGCATTTTGCATGACCATAAATAAGTCTCAAGGACAAAAGTTTAATAAAGTAGGAGTATATTAAAAAACAAAAAAATTAAGAAATTATGTACATATACTTACAGCTTTATCCTCTCGTATAATTTGGGGTCAATTTTTATGCAACAGGAGCAGTAGTGTCATTAAATAATAAAATAATATTAATATCTATCTAGAAGAGTACTGAAGAAGCGCAAGATTTTCTTTGCATTCATACTACCTTTCCGAAATCATGTAATGTGAAAATTACCAAAACATTAAAACTAATGGAGATCTAACACAAAGGTGTACTTTTTTTTTTTTTTTTTTTCAATAAAATTTTTATTGGTTTGATGTCTAAGAGTTTACAGATTCTGGAAGTTTATTGTATAAATACATATTTCTCACATGTACAGACATGTTAGTCGATTTGATACATACCATAGAATATTTAAATTAACCTTACATCTAATATTTAAAGATAAAGTAATAAAATGATGCTAAAATGTGTAAAATTGATTTGTGTTATATATATAGTCTAGCAGAGTGTTTTTGCAGCTATGTTTTGGCAGGAATTTTATTTTGTTTACTTTCCTATGTCTAAAGGATACCACAAAGTTGTCAAGTACTGAAGGTAACCATGTAATAGACAAAAATACCAATAATTTTGGTAATTGCATAATTTAACTGTTTTAAAATGCCACAATAGGCAATCTTGTTTTCAGGTAATCTCAATGTGGTATTCTAGGAGAGAGTTTCTTCTATATATAGTCTCAAATACTTTGTCACTTATAAGTACTTCAGTTCTTTTTTAGTTTATAAACAATCAGGCCATGGCGTCATTCGGTTTACGTTTTGGTAATGTACATATAAAATGACAATTCTAAATTTATTGTTATTTGTGACTCTACAACCATTGAGCAAACCTCAGATTTATTTGCATTGTCTCGTGCTTACATTATGTATCTCCTAAATAAAGTTTCAAGATGCCCTTGAGATTTAAGCTTGTCACAGACATTATATATACCAGAGACAGTGTTGGACCCCTGCGGAATCCTTAAAAACACATTTCTTTATTTCTTCTAGACAGCCACACACACACACACACACACACACACACACACAGAAGGGAGGCAGCAGGAGAGGAGGAGAGAGAGAGAGAAGAGCAGAGAGAGAGAAGGAGAGGGAGAAAGAGAGACACACACACACACACACACACACACACACACACACACACACACACACACACACACACACACACACACACACACACACACACACACACACACACACACACACACACACACACACACACACACACACACACACACACACACACACACACACACACACACACACACACACACACACACACACACACACACACACACACACACACTGGTAGAATTGACACTGGTCTATAGTTGCTGGTTAGTTCTTTGTCACACACACACACACACACACACACACACACACACACACACACACACACACACACACACACACACACACACACACACACACACACACACACACACACACACACACACACACACACACACACACACACACACACACACACACACACACACACACACACACACACACACACACACACACACACACACACACACACACACACACACACACACACACACACACACACACACACACACACACACACACACACACACACACACACACACACACACACACACACACACACACACACACACACACACACACACACACACACACACACACACACACACACACACACACACACACACACACACACACACACACACACACACACACACACACACACACACACACACACACACACACACACACACACACACACACACACACACACACACACACACACACACACACACACACACACACACACACACACACACACACACACACACACACACACAACACACACACACACACATACACACACACATACACACACACACACACACACACACACACACACACACACACACACATATACATGGTTTTTCTCTCACACACACACACACACACACACACACACACACACACACACACACACACACACATATGATAAACTTTATAAATAATAGTGAAATACTCTTTAGAATTGATTATGATGTGATCAATTATATGAAAGATATATGCATTAGTTGCACACCAGCTCCCTATTTGCCTGGATCCTTTAATATCACATAGTATGCCTATGTTGAAAATTATTGATCAGTCTCATTTCATCCCCTAGAAGGTATAGCACTTTGTTTATATTACTTACTAAAGACTTAGGATTTTAGATGGATCGAACATAGCAACACCTCTCTTTGAACATCTAATTTATTTTTCCCTGTATTCATGTACACTACCAAAAATAACCTGCGCTTTGCCTGCCTAAAAACAATGAATATTCTGATAACTTTTTATTTCATTTTCCATTAAATATTCATCATAATTACTTTTTCTTTTGCACTATTTGGTAAACAGTCTCTTTACCTTACAACTTCTCTTTTTTCCATAAGGTTATTTATTTGCTAGCACGACATGATCTTAATTATTTTACCATCTTTCCCCTCTCGATGAATTATATCGCTATTTTTTTGTTTATATTTAAAACCAAGGCTGCTCAAGTCTCTGGCATTATTAAACATTGCAGGGGTCTTCTTGGATATGACTTCATTGTGATATACTTGTCTATCTTGATCGCCCAGTCCCACTGCATTAGAGAACAGTTGTTCCATCTCCTTTCTTTGCATTAAACCTCGATTCCTTTGTTATTTAGTAGTAAACGTCACCAACACTCGGGCATTTTACTCTATAGTCTCTTCGCTTTAATTTTTATTTTGGGTCGTGGCTATTTCTCTCTTGTAATACTATTTTTTGCCGGCTGGCTTCAACTAATTTTCTATTTGTTTCTCTTGAGACACAATATGTAAAGGAAGGCAGAATATTTTTGACTCAAAGCTATAATGATGTTTTATTATCTATCTTATTAGTCCATAATCACGTACAGCATAGCTATTTTCTAAAACATTGGAAAACTCAGACATATTTATTAAAAAACACAAAATCCGATTGCTTAGAAATTGCAGACTAGCTGACTAAAAAAGATAACCATAAAGCACATTTATTATTTTATATTGCTGCCTTCCGACAAGACTGAGAAAATTCAAAAAAGGATTTTTTTAGTTTCATACACCAATTTATTCAAAATTTGCTTTTTTATTACAAGAAAAATCGGCACATTCTTAATGTTAATAAATTGCTCAGTTCGCCAATGTCATTGCGATCATTGAACCGGCAACAATACAAATATTGTCTTTGTTCGTTGGTAATTAATTCAAGTAATACTGTCACATTTTGACTCTTGCCAGTTTTTCGTCGAAGTAAGGGAGATAAAGAATCTTTTTGTTTCATTAATTAAAATAAAATTAATTAAAAAAAAGGAAAAAAAAAATCAGTAATAAGTGTAGGACAACAATATTACAACAGTAATTTAGTTTTTAGTTTAAAGATGGTGAACACTTGTACATCTTCGTTTATAATGAAACTGAGCAAGCAAAAATCAAAGCATGCAAATATTTTTCGATTCTCCAGTGGACAAAACAACTAACGACAATCTTAATCAACAGGATTCTGAGGTTGTTGAAAAAGTTGAAAATTGATATAGTCAGGAGATAATGGTTACATGTTTTTTGTACACATATATACGAATATATTAAACATATTTTAGGCAGCGGAAGGAAATTAATATTTTTCTATTAAAGGCATTTGCATTCCGAATACATTGGGTGAGCAATTTTGGAAAGACTCTGTATATTAAAAATCACCACTGACCCAAATCAACCTCCCGAAAAAACCTCATATTTTATCGGGCATTAGTAAACATAAAGTTATGTAAATAGAAAAACTCGTTCTCTTTCATAGGTTATTACTATTACTATTATTATACTGTTTTTTTTAGGTTTATAACTTAAACTCCCCTCCATTTATGTTGATAATTTTATGTATCCCTCATTAATGTGATAATATTAATACTTTAAATAATTTTTTCCCAACAAGTTTTTCAATGGGGCAAGTAAAATACTAATTTGGAATTAACGAAAAACTTTCAATAAAAAACAAAGCGAAGCAATGCATTTGCAATAGGCATTTTTTTATATATTATCGAGACAGGAAGCTGTGGTCAAAATGAAGCAAATAATTTAAAAATTGTGTTCGAAATAACGTACGTCTAATGCAGGTAATTCCGAAAGTTCATCAGAATGCTATTCGAATACTTCTGAGCCGTTTGGCTCCGAACTTCAGGAAAAGATCAAAAGATCCGGATGATCACGTTTCTTCAGTTTCAGCCGAATCGAGAGATTCGTATGAAAATGAAGAAAATTTAAACTATATGGACCAAAAGATTACCTCTTTCGATGAGAAGATTTTGCCTAAAAAAGGGGTAGGAGAAGAAAATTCAGTAGTTCCAACTAGAAAAAACATAGTAAAGCGATTGAGAAATAGCGGCAAAAGCGACAAATCACTAAAAGTTATATACTATATACATATATACATATATATATATATATATATATATATATATATATATATATATATATATATATATATATATATATATATATATATATATATATATATATATATATATATATATATATATATATATATATATATATATATATATATATATATATATATATATATATATATTATATATATATATATATATATATTATATATTTGATTGAAGTTTGATTGTTTTTTAACTGGTATTTTACTTTTGAGAGGTGTGAATAAGGAGCCTAATAAATTATTGGATTTGTGACAAACAATTATGTTCTGTTTGGCTAGAGCGTATTTAATTTTTTCAGACAGTTCATTTATATATGGTAATGATATATAAGATTTGTTTTCATTTTTATTTTTTGTTGGATTATTCTTTTTGTTTAATTTATTGTAATATAGGTATGTCCTTTGTTTAATAATTCTGTTGATTAATTTAAGTCGGAAATTATTTTCAATTAAATTTTGTCTTACCTTTTTTAATGTTTGCGCGCGATATTTTGGAGACGTTAACAATATGGCGCGGTCAGCTAATCCAATCACAACACTATTTTTTGACTATTAAGATGGTGAGAATTAAAATTTAGATAGCGGCCTGAACATGTATGTTTTGTATACCATTTAGTTTTGAGTTTATTATTATTTTTGTTTCGAATTATAGTTAAATCTAAAAAGTTTATGCAATCATTTTTTTCAATTTCGACGGTGAATTGCAATTTTGGGTGAAAAGAAAATAGTGTTAAAACAGTTATATAAATTTATACGCATAAAGAAAGATGCTGGCTATTTGGTGTACAATAGTGCCATAAAACATACACACACACATCCACACTTTTACAACGAGAGAAGGGGTATTAAAGTTAAAATGCAAATTACACGTTCATCAAGAAAACTTTTGCTCCCATGCAACGAAAAATTGAATGCTTAAATGTTCTAATAAAATTACTGTAGAACGTCAAAACATATTTTTTTAAGAATATTGGACCTTAAAATATTTGCAAAGCCAGGGTTGCAGCAATAATAATTCTGATTAACGCCAAATATGGGTATGCAATCTCTAAAGGATGAAGGTGTTAAAATCATGCATTTTACTTAAAATTTAATGGAAAAAAACATTAGTTTCGTAAAAAAGGTTGTATAAGCACTTTAGGCATTACATCCAAAGCAATGAGTGGTATTGAAAAACAGCAGCACGATCACTGAGTCAATAAGCCAACACTTCGAAATTTAAAATAAGAAGCAAGCATAACAAACACTTAAATTCTTTCCCAAACTTTAAAAGACATTAAAGCTCACAAATTCGATAACAAAAATCGAGAGCCAGTATTGCTGCCCGCAAACTGAAAACCAATACATAGAAAGCACCAAATCAATCGCTGAGCTATATAAAGACATCGAAGTTACTATGATGAATTCACACAAAAATTTAATATTGTATTTTTCTTTCCAAGAAAGACCAGTAGGATCTATACACGTAATTTTAAAATTCATCTGAAGAAGGAAAAAAGGCAATTCGAGAATGGTAGAAAAGTTACATACACGAAAATGATTTATGCTAAATGGAAAGGAAAATCAACAAGTCTGCTAAAAAGCTCCTTGTTACTTATGATCTACAAGCGACTTTCCCGTGTCTAATCGGAAAGGCTCATATTTTTATTAAATTTCACAATATTTTTATTACATTTCATAATGTTTTTTTTTAATTCAAAAATAATGATGTAGGCAAAGAGAAAAGAGGCGCCAATGAAATTGATTACTGTATCTCGGATTACTTCCGCAAGTCAAACGAAAGTTCCCGGAATGAAAATGAAATAATTGATGTTAACTTTTATACATTTAATTATTCAGGACAGAAAAAACTAAGTCTATTTTGCCTCGTATACGTATGCAGTATCAAAATTAAATCATATTAATACCATCACTCATAAATATTTAATTAGGAGTCATACCCAAAATGATGAAGATAATGTTTATTATATAATCAGAAAACAAGTCCCAAGGGACAAAGAAGGTGCATCAATATACGTGCCAGATAAATGCATCACGCATATTACGCAACAAAAAAAAAATTGTACACCCATATAACAAAAATGTGATGAGCCATAGCGAATTTTTAGATCCAAAAGATTTAACTTAATAAATGGAATTAAGGAACACACACAACACTGATAACAAAAATATTGTAAGAATGTCACAAATAAACGTGTTTGAGGTACGAAAAAGTCATCCTGGCTAATTTGTATTAGCCATAGAAACACGTACGAAGAAAATAAGTTTTAATTTGTTCCAGACTAAACTCTTGCTAATTTTGTTATTAAAAAATTTTGTAATTAAAAACTTGGGATTTCCGAACCCAAAAAGAGGAAATTATTGCTTTAATTTAAAAAAAACATTCCATCATTCTATGGCTACTTTTATAAAACGTTGTAAAAGTTAAGCTGTTCACTCATAAGAAATGATAAAATTGGGCAGGCTTTAAACAAAAAAAAATGTTGTATTTTTTTCTGAAAATATAAAATATCTTAATGGTCACATCGGGTTTTATTTACTTAAAAATTCATTTGGAGTATCCCATACAATTTTCTTACTAAAATGTGCTCCTTATTGGAATACACCAAGCTCTTCGATTATGAATCAGTTTTCAATAAAATACCCTTCAAAATATAACCAAATACAGTTTTGACAATAATTCTTTTAAACGAAGTAAAATGTCTGTTAAACATGGTGGGCTTGGTGTTCGGGATTAGTCCACATTTTGTTTTTCCGCGTTTTTTAGTTCGGTTAACTATGTAACAAATTTGCTTGAAATGATTTTATTTAAAACTGTTTTAAATTATTCTGACGTTGACTCATTTTGGTTAAAATTATTGCTCTTCACTTTGAAATCTAGAAAAGATCCGGATGAACTACCACTTAGACAGAAGAATTTAGATTTGAAGTTTTGTCAGGCTCTCCTCGGTAACCCGTATAACAGTAAGGATATCAAAGACAGGGTACATCTTCTTGCTCTTCAAAGTCCTGAAAGTAATACTTAGTTAAACGCTATACCTTTTGCATCTTTGAGGAACCTTTTGGATGATTCATATTTTTATATTAACATTGCTTTGATCAACGACATAATAAAGAGATCTCTAATAACTGCAGAATTTCCCGCTGTTTTAGAACCACCTGGAGTCTGCCAAAGCGACGACGGAAAGCGATTGGATTATATCAACCAAACATCTGAAAGAGCTGTTGAAACATTTGATTCTTGTGGTAATAAGACAAAAAACTGAAATAGGCACAAAAATATCGTGCAAACAAGCAAAAAGCTTCATTACCCATATGATTAGCCTCGCTCTTTAAAGAGGTAATGCGGGTTCTGTGTTATTGACTATGGAGAATGGAACGGGTTAATAATGTTTTAATGTTAGTATTTATTTTATATATAATACTTAATGAAGACTTTATAGAAAACACTAATTTTGGTTTGTTAAAAAAATAAAAATAAAACACCAACTCACTGAAATAATCTCATTATCCCCTTACAAAAATCAATCCTATTTTATAAATATTTTGAAAAAAGACCGACACATTTTGTATTTTCATTTTTTAGTAAATTTAAAACAAAATAAAAACCCCGAATGGTAAAATTACCATTTCTAATAATATAATTATAGTTCCGTAAATAATCGGCATTGACCAAAATTTTACTGAGGCAACAAAGGTGCACGCTCCCAAATAAAAATGAATATTATTGTATTTTGATGAATATTTGACATGTTGTTTAAAATAATCTTTGCTTTGAGGCGTAAAGATATATTTCATTGCTGGGAATCTAGCGTTTTTGTGTACTTAAAACAAGCTTCGATAAAATATGTATTAACACCTCCAACTTGTAACTAGTGAACAATTATTTAGGACAGCTGGCCAGCTTTATGATGACACAAGAGCAATAATCTCGAATTTAAGCTACTTGTGAAAGCGCACAGTCTAGTTCAAAAACTCGAAATAGTGTTAATTCTTGCTATTGTTAAAAAAAATATGTGTAAGAACTCACTGAATCGGGAATGACGAGTAAAAAAAATGTGCAAAAATTTCAAATCCACACATAACTACTTTCCAAAGTTATTAACAAATTAAGATAAAAAAAGTTTTTTAAGCAAATAACTTGGAAACTATTATTATTTAAGAAATAAGAAAAAATATTTGTAAACTGGGAGAAATTTCTAATAAAAAGGTCTGGACTCGCGAAACTCTTTTTCACCATTGTTAATAATTTTAATTTAATGTTAAAAATAGAGCTTCGTGCGGTGAGTGCTAAACCGTTACGATGCCAAAAAACCGACCGTAATAAGTAAAACAACTATTTTTATGTTATTAGATATTAATTTAGGAATTTAAAAAATTATGGTATTATCTAAACACTTGGAAAAACAATATCCGCTAGAAAAAAAATGTTTTGGCTTTTATTTAACAGTTATCCGATTTGAAATATACACGAAAACTCTAAAAAAAATTATAATTAACGATAGGCTCATTTTATGAAAAATCAGTGAAAACATTTAATTTTCAGCAGGATATTGTTCTTTCAAATGTCTAGAATACCATTTTTTTACTTTAATTTTTAAATTAGTTATAAGTATATTTTCTTTATTTGCTACGGCCGGTTTTGGGATTCATAACGGCTTAGTGCTCGCCGTGCGAAGCTCTATTTTCAACATTAAATTAAAACTATTAACAATAGAGATAGAGTTTTGAGAGCTGGGACTTTTTTTATTGGAAATTTCTTCCTCTATAAGATTTTTTTTATATCTTAAATGTTAATAGTTTCCGAGTTATTTGCAACAAATCAAAAAAATATTTTTTTAAATCTTAATTTAATAATAACATTGAAATTATTTTTTATCGATCAGAAGACCACATTCCAATAATTGCAGATTAGAGAAGAACGAAAGAAATTTGCTGGTAACACATTTGAAAATTTTGCACACTTTTCTAGGCGTCATTCCGAATTCAATGGGTCCTTACTCATATTTTCACTATAAGTAGCAAGAATTAACACCATTTTATGTTTGTGAAGTAGACTAGCAGACAAACTTCTTTTTTCATCATAATATAAAACTTTTTAATTTTAACTATAAGTTACCTTCTTACCAAAGAAAAAGTTGTTTTGTTTACGTATACTAAAAGTGGACCCAGAACTCAAGACTATCTATTCAATTTATAGGGTAATTATATTTTATTTTTTATTTTTTTTTCAATTTTCTAAGGCGGAAAAACCCAAAAAATAGTTTTAAACCATGAATCCGCCACTACAATTTCGTAATTATTTAAAATGAAAGAAATTAAGACAATATATTCATATCATTTTTAATCACAAATATTTTTATTTGTCAGTTTTTTCATTGTATTAGTGAGGGAAGCCGAAGTTTGGCATTACCTTCGATTGCAGCCAAAAAAAATCACCTTCTTTCGGAATCTCATTAAAGGAACAAAATTTCAAAATATTTAAACGGTAGTTGCGAAAATCTAGACTTTTTGGGATATGCTGGTCTTGTCGGAAAGCAGCAATATAAGCGGTTTCTTTCAAAATGTAGTTCCATGAAAGCTATCCTGTTTTATCGTTTTTCATATCTGTGTGTCTTTCATATGAAATAGTTTTTATGTACAAAATATTTCATTCCATTGCTTCCCACTAGAGTATTATTGATTTTTTTTTAATTAATGGGGTATATTGCCGACATTTTCTATAGTTAAAATATATATGCATATTTATTATTATATAAGTCTTAACGAGCTCTCTCATTACATATCCTTCCTGCTGATAGTTTGGATTCAAATACCACACAAAAAAACACCTATAAAATAGTAAGAAGAAAATTTCATAAACGCTTACATTTTTTTCAAAAAGTAATCATAAAATGCATCAAACTAAAAAAAAGAATATTAAATATTTTTTTGACTATACGCTTAACTCTTGAAAACTACACACTTTTAGACGTAATTTTATTTTTATTTCTTTGTTGCATCACAAGACAATCTCTGGTTTATGTAAAGGGAAAAAACTGAACTTTGATGTTTTAAGATTTTACCTTGCTGTACTGGTATTATGATTTCGTATACCTTAGTTGAAATACACCAGAGAACGTATCATGAAAATAAGTTGTCTATGTAAAAATGTTTAAAGAGAACTACTCACGTCCTTCACTCAAGAATTTGCCTTTAATTATTCAGTTTCTTTTCGTGAACCACTATATATAAATGTTTTATAAATGATAGGTAGGGTACCTTAGATAAGTACCGGTGGCCACCATCTTCTTGGCTGCTGCTTCCATAAGCCACAGCAGCAGGTCCTGCAGATTTCCTGCGCTGCGAGATCGATGCGTTGGCGCTCTCGACGCCCTTCTGCCGGCAGTCTCGCGACGGATGCCGATGGAGCCGTAGCAGAGCGTCGGGACATCTTCGATTTCTAATTTAACGTGATCGCGGATCCGACTCAGAAGTAAAGTCGAGTATTTTTGTGAAAAGTGAAACGGTTTTTGGTGAGCTTAAGTTTTAAGTGGTTTGTTGATAATAACTTGACGTGTCACCGATTTTGGAATTAATATATTGACTGGTAAAAATGCACGCGAGTATTGAAAGTTTTATGAATATTTAAATTTGTTAGGAGGTAGGTGAGTTTTCTCAAACTATACGAATTCATTTCTTTGTAAGATAAAACGTTAAAATATTTCTTAGTTTTATAAATTATAAAATATATTTTTGTTGATATTTAAATTAATTTTTTCCAATAATTTAGAAAAATGTTTTAAATTTTTGTGTAATATATAAATGCATCATTTACGGTTTGTTGTAAGTCATCTCATATAATTATTTTAATAAACAAATAGTTTGTATAAATTGAATCTATGTTTAAGGCTGGAAGCGCTGTTCCAAAATACCAAGTTTTACACAGGCATATTTCATAATTCAATAGTACATGATTCACTACTTCTTTTTAATATTGCTAGATAATTCTTAGAGACAAAAAGAAGCAAATTTAAAAAAGAAGATTTAATCATCTCGATAAAAAGTTTTTATCATGTAAAGTTCAAAAGTTCAACTGCCAATTATAGAAGTAAATACTGGGTCTACTGAGGAAATAAGCACATAGAAAGTTTGACCGAAGGAAAACTAGTTTAAAGTATCTATTAAGTTTCGCCAATATTTCTTAATGTAATATATATATATATATATATAAATATATATATACATATAATATATATATATATATATATATATATATATATATATATATATATATATATATATATATATATATATATATATATATATATATATATATATATATATATATATATATATATATATACATTCTTAACATAACAATTTTTTCGTGCGAAAATTTTTAGCCGATTATTCTGCGACGGTTTGACCATTTTGGTTGAATAATTTTATAATGTATTCAGGGCGTTAGTGAAGTGGTCCCGTAGCAAGCATTATGAAAAAATAATTAAGGATGGCGGATTATTTTGAACTGCTTTAATATATTTCCTTAAACATTGATATATGAAGTATAAATAAGCAGAGTAATTTAGCTGCCCCTGAAATTGGTATCTATTTTTTCGTCAGGTTATTTCAGTTATTATAATGCTTAATAATGTTTAATATATCAAATATCTTTATTCTTGCCTCAAAATATTTCTGGTGTTAATTAGTGAAATGTATATCGAAGAGGGGGACTAAAAATATAAACGGGACATTATAAAAATAGTGTTTCATATAGTTTTCGGGGGTTTTATTGACACAAAGTGTAATTTTACTAATCATTTTAATTTTAAAAATGTATATTGCTGATTTTCAAAATTTTGATATTTCTACAAATAGGTAAACATGGCATTCTTTATATAATAGTATACTAAACTATAAACCTGACAAAATTTAATATGCAATGAACCCAGTAGATACTTGTTTCTTTTATTAGGGACGTACCAAAACTTTTACCTTGGTTTAGATCTCGAAAACCGTAAATCTGACCTTTACATTAAAACTTTGAACTACCGTAGAACTAAAAAGTATGAAATGGGAATTTTTATAACAAAATAAAACCGATTTCAAAAAATCACTAAACAGTAAAAAATTATATTTTATTGTATCTTAAAATTTGACTTTATGAAGTTGGCATCAAACTAATAAAGACGCTAAATAGACATTATACTCGTAACATATAATTAGACACTCAATACATAAATGACCAGTTAAACCAAGTTATGTAGTTTAGGCAAAAGTGTATAAGACGAAGTTATGGGATTCAGTGAGATGTGTCTTAATAACGTATGCCAACTTATTCTCTAAATTTATATTAGTGAAAAACAGTTGTTTTTCATAAAAACATCTTCAGCTCTTGGTTGTTGAAAGTCTAATACAAATCATGTAGTAACAGACAAAACTGTGTCGCAGTTTGGTACTTATATTTAGACTTAAAAAGTCAAAAGGGGTTTTGTTAGCACAACAGTTGCATTTAATGTCGTATAAACAACGGCATTTAATAATTTGTAATAATGCACCAAATAATATGAGGAATTTCTTTGTGACAACAAAGTAAAATCTTGCCTTTTATTTTACAACTAAATTATTCTTACATTTTCTAAAAAAGCTTGTGTTCTTAACAAAAGGATATAAATATTAATAAAACGAACACCTATTTTACATAATTAGTTCTTTAGACAGTATTTTATTATCTTTTACGAGATGGACCACTCAACCAAAAAAAAGTAAAGTGATATTTGAAGTAATGTGCAGGTGAGGTAATGGTCGTAAACTTCCCGAAAGAAAATGAAACAATCGCAAAAGGCGTAGGATATCTTGGCTACAAATGAATAATAAAATATCTCAGTTTGTAACAGTTGTCTTGTAAGGACATTTTGAAAGAAATATAATGTCTTACATAACACTGTGTGTAACAAAATTTTTGTTAAACGCTATGTTTACGACCTCTATACCTTAAACTTTATCCTTTGTGCTAGACAATCCCGAAAATCGCAACTCAATATGTTACTTCTTGTTGAACATATTTAAATTTGAATTTTGTCCAATGTATAACTTCGCCTGTCCAGCTATTTATTTAGCAAGTAAGTAAAATAGCGAATATGCTTTTATATAAACCCAATGCGATTTGTACTTCTGGGTAAGCTAGCATTAAGTATTGGGAAACAAAAATTTAAACTAAAAAGGTTCTTGCAATGGCTAAGGTAAGACTCATGCCTTGGGAGGATGTGAAATGCGTAATATATGTTAAAAATCCATGAAACATGCTGTATTGACCCAATTAATAGAGCAATAACATTTTATATTTTAACACTTTTAGTTGCCTATTATATAACTCAACATTCATAACGAAGATTACAAGATAACTCTTTTAATTGATATAACTGATTGAAAACCATTTTCATTAAAATGTTTTTTAGTTTATATAGTATACTGTACAATATCCTAAATACGTAATGTCTGGGGCTCATTGACAAAAAAACATATAATTTCTTTCAGAGTTACAGGGTGTTTTTCGAAAATGTGCATTTTTAACAAGTAGCTGTAATTTTTTTTCCTATTGATTTTTTTTTGTTTCTGTAAAACATTTTCAAAGCAACTTTTTACGTAGAATTTAATGGTTTTAGAATAATTTAAAAAAAATTAATAGTTTAATAGGTATAAGCAAAAAAAAAATTTTTTTATATGGTACACCCTGTATATTATTGAATAATTGAAAAGAGCTTAAAATTACCTTTCCGAAAACATAGCACATGTTCTCTTGAAATAGTTAGTTGAGTTTTTTTATAGTTTACTCATTTTAAACCAAGTAGGAATAGAAACAAACTGCTACGATTTTCTATATATCATTTATTATTTATAATTTAAAAACAAATAACAAATTTAGAAAAAGGTTAATTAAAATTAAAAAAAAATTAAATTAAAAAATTAAAATAATAATACGAAATAGTAATAAAAGATTTTTCCTACAGGACTTTCAAAATGTCGACCGTTTTCTCTTATGCACAGACGGCATCGTTTAACACTCTTGCAGAATTCATTAATTCAAGAGGGGTGAGAGATGCAAACCCTCGCATAACTGCGACTTCTAAATCTTCTCTTGTATTTATGGGCAATTGAAAAATAACGTTCTTTAGTCTTCCCCAAAAGATAAAAATTTTCCGGCGACCTCGCTGGCCAATAGGACCTGTTACCTATCCAATTATTTTTATAGAAAACTGATGATTTCAGCATTGTGTGGCGGTGCCCCGTCTTGTTGGAAGAAAATGTTATGGTGTGCCATTAAGGGTAAATCATCAATGAGAGGTTCTATTTGTTGTTGTAATATTTGTAGATACCGTTGAGAGGTGAGAGTTCCATCATTTCTTTTTCTGCCCATACATTAACAAACTGATTTCTTACCTCTACTATTGAATGAGGATTTTCCTGTGCCCAAGTATAGGAGTTATACCGATTGAAAATACCGGCACTGCTTATATATGCTTCATCTATCCAAATACAATTTAACGGAAAATCGCGTACTTCATTACATTTTTCTAAAAACCAGTGTCGGGTCCAAAATTCCGGGTCTAAGGTGATGCACTTTTCTGGTTCTATATGGTTTAAAATTATGTTTCTTTAAACTTGCGAATGTTCGTCCCAACTGCGTTGATGTTTTGGGATTATTTTGGTACAGAATCGGTCTATATTGTTAAAACAAATTACTTGTCGATTCTGTCCGGCTTCTATAAAACACACTATCATATCCATTTTTCATAATTGTGAAGCTAACGGTAGCGCAAATTTAATTAAAAGCCTAAACCGGCCTAAACTAAAACAAAGCGCCTCTTACTTGAGACTTGGTCATTTTCTTGGTTTAAAATGTAGTAAATATATGTTTTAATGTATATTTAAAAAAATTTTTTTTTTTGTCTTATTAATTTTTACCAACTCTTTGCATCAATAAAAAACCAGAAAAAACAATTCTTTTAAACTGTGAAATTAGCATTTGGCCCACCCTGTACAATATCTTTTCAATAATTTCTTGTAGGGAATATACCTAACGCAGAGGATAAAATTATATTTAGTTTCCAAACTCTGATTTGGACGGTCATGGTAAATATTTCTCCCTTTAAATATCTGTGAAATTCTGAAAGTTCAGTGAAATATAGTTGGAAAATAGAGTTTTCTTTATTCGACGATTTTACTTTGTCTCATTTCAATGGAATGCTGGCATGCTGGATATAGATATGGTAGTATTTGTACTCTTTGGCCACAAATGGACTTCATCTGGGAATTATCAGTATTTATACAGCTGGATTGAGACCTCAGTTTGCAGAGTTCCCAGGTAAGTTCATCTTGATTTTCCTCAATTTATAATGGTAATGGCGCTGCGGGGTCCGTGGTATTTGGGATGCCAGTTAGGCAGGCAGGTTGACTCGAGGGTTCATAAAAGGAAAACTGTAACTTAATATCTTAGTGCAACAAAATATTTGCCCCGAGGTGATGTCTGTAATAAATGAATTGCAGATTTAATTTATGATTTGGAATATTATCCCCCCAATTAATTATTGTTCGAAATTATTTGAGTTTATAAAATAGCCTCAGAAAACTTTCTGAAAATATCGTGAAGTATTAGCACATACCTCCAAAAGAAACTGAGTTCATATATATATATATATATATATATATATATATATATATATATATATATATATATATATATACATATATGTATATATATATATATATATATATATATATATATATATATATATATATATATATTCAAAGGCATAAAGTAACCAAAAGCCAACCTGTTAACACTAACACCAATAATAAATTTATAACCAGTGACTTGAAACTTGTAGCTGTGAGTTTGCTTTGGACATCCTAAAAAAACCCAATAAGGAGACGGCGCGGCGGGCGGCGGTGGGCTATCTGAGAATAGAGAGAACTGGAAGCTTAATAGAATAAAAAATTAAGTGACATTTATCTTTGTTGGTTCCAAATAGAAGACGAAACAGAATCACATTAACTTTGGGAATATCCAGCTATTTGCCGTTTTAAATAATCTGTTTTAGAAAAGTGCATCGCTAGATAAGAAGAAACCTCTCTAAGCGGAATTGTGTTACCTTTTTATAAAATTGTGCCGGATGATGGTTTGGATAAGCGGACACTCAAGGAGGATGTTAAAAAGGCCTAGGGAGTATGGCTCTCATAAACCATCCTCCACTTAATACAGAATACAAAATATCATACCCACTCATGCCAGGGAAAATGTATATGTTCTGTATAATGATCCTAGATCTACTGTCTAACGTTGTTATCAATATCAATATCGTCATTAAATATATGGACTAAACTTCTACCGACATTTTTTTAACTTCCAGTTTTCAATTCTAAAGAAGTATAATTCCGTAATTTTACAAAGAAGAAACCTAATCCCAATTTAAAAAACCAAAGAAATTTAAATTCGCCATAAAAGCGGAAAATGGAAAATTGTCTTTTTAAGACATAATTATCGTGCATTTTTTGTCAACTTCTAAATAAATCCAAGTCAGCAAACATTGGCTACCGGAATTTCTTCAAATATTTTGTCTGCGAGAGAATATGTTTTGTTTAAGTTCGCTCCCGTAAACTCGAACATGTCCAGTGGTAGGCCAAACTATAATGAGACCGAGCCCGATATCAAATCTGCAAAGATACTAATTATTACCGCCCATTTATAGATTTTAAAGATGGGGTTTTTGAAATTTGTGATAGAGATAAGATACTAAGTGCATCGCAGAATTGGTCGTTATGAAATAATATACCCATTTATGTGTTATGGTTTTGTGTTGTTGCACTCCGTCTCCAACCTGTAACTACCATGGCAACATTTCGCCTTTATATCAAAGACCCTGTAGTAAAACAATAGATACTGGGACAAAACTAATTTTTTAAACACTTAGATTGAGACTTCAGTTTAGATGAGCAATTTATAAGGTAATCTGATGTTAAGGTGGTACCGACCAACCTTAATAAAAAACTGTTATAGCGCAGCTCCAAACCCAATCCAAAAAGTCTACAATTCTTGAGATATACAGCCCACTTTAAAATTTTTCAATGTAGCAACTCAAGACTTTGAGCAGACGTAAGTGGGTAGGTTTTTTATATTTATCTGTGGCTTTATTTGCAACATAATAATTTCTAATTTTTTCTCTCTAATGTCTTCAGAAAGGTAAAAATTTTAGTTTTTTTTTACATTTTTTGTGTCCTGTTAAGTGCTGATATTTAGCCAGGACTTCTTTCCTCTTTAAACATCTTGCCTGTTTCTCAAATCTAGTAGCCACTAACCGTCTTGTGAGTAATAAATGTGTAAATATTGCAACTTTGCCTATAGAATAATCTGCCGGAAACATTCATTGAAATCGTTCCATAGACTTATTTGGTTGTGTATATGTAGTTTAGCCGGTAATGCTAATGGATAAAGATACGTTGTGGTCGAATGATACTAGTGAGTCAGGTCAGATGCACTACTTAATGAACGAATATCTCAATGAATATCCAGTATCTTTAGTGAAATATTTATTTGATTTTAAGGTTTTAGTCTTAGTCTTCTTTTTGAGATGAAGGGTGGTAAGATTAACTGAGAAAAAGTTTAAGAAACTTTGTATCTAAAGCGGACGTGGACAACTACTTTTGCTTAAATTTTTTTAGATATATTTATATAGTATACAAATATCATAAAGAAATAGCTTTAAAGCAAAGGCATTTGCCACCTTTTATTCACCTGGGCGAGTAATCTACAAATTGTGATACACAATGTTTTAATTTATTTTTCATCTAATGTATATTTAAATATATTTTACGTTGCGAAAAAGCCAAAAATGGTTTTAATCTTTTAAGAAAATTATGAAGTCAACAGGTTTTATCTTTGGTTTTATTAAAAAATCTATTAGTATGTGTGGTTTAAATGGAGTAACTTCACGAGCTGTTTTCCTTTTTTTATATTAGAATAATAAAGTAGGAACATTTACCACAAATTTGTACAGTGAATTTATATTAGGACATTTTAGTTTCTTTCTGGTCACATGACAAAAGTAGGTATTTGACATATATAAACCAACACCTAGGTTTTAATAAAGAATTTAAACTCTAAAATTTCAATCCAAAAATTGGTGATAAAATAAAAAAATTTAAATATGTAAATAATTTTTAAATGACGAGAAACTCTTAAATCTGACTGTGGCAAATTATTGACTAGCTGCTAAAACGGGCGCAACAATTTATTTAAGTAAAACTTTATAGATTTTAACAATTTGTTCTAAAAATATTGTAAACCAAACGGTCTTATTTAGTATTAATCTGTTGTAATCGCGGAAACCCTTTTATCTTTTTTATTGTTCACTCCCCACTGCCATGATCACAATAGGATTGAATTGTAAAAAATATTTTTGATACGAGATCTCAGAATTTATAAAAATGTTTAACTTACACAGAATAATAAATATACAGTTTGGTTTTCCTCGTTTTAGAGAGTTAGTCAGTGAATCTTCCACAATTGGATCTAAGCAGCTGTTTTTTGTTTTTCAATAAGTAAAAATTTAAAATTTACATAATTTGAATAACTAGGAATATAGCCCCTCAATCTATAAATATATTCAATAACAAAATACACTATCAAAATGAAGATACATTTATTAAGATTAAATCAAATCAGAAATCATACATACTTTATGCAAATGCACAAGAAATATTAAAAAAAATTATATTTATGATATAAAATTAAATTTTTTTTGAGGCACTTAAAATCTAATAGCATGTGGGGATTTTATTTAACAAATCATATAATCTATGCATATCAAATTTTTCCAGAAACTTTATATAACATCACAGAAAAAATAATTAGCTACGAGTTTATCAGTTTTTAGTGTGCCCTTTATTTTTTATGAAAATGTATTTTCGTTGAAAACCAAAATCTGACTTAAATTCTGAAATCTATCATATATTGCAGTACAAATTTCAGTTCTTTGATTATGTGAAATAAAATAATAATGAAGCCATCTTGATGCTCCGTAACAACCAGAATAACGTGGTCATTTACCAGATGAATAGAATAAGGCATAGCGAAATTTTTAAAACTGAGGTCAGTTAGGTACAATGAAGCTGTCATAAGCCATTTCTTTCATTAAGATGTAAAGACGAAACAGTGGCTATTGTAGAAGAACCTTTAGTGGTAAGAGGAACTCAGTCAAAAAATCGCTGATAGCAGAAATGTCGAAGGATATATACTTTTTAATTGGTGTACCATATATACTTTTTAATTGGTGGTACCACAAAAAGTTACCAACGTTTTGCTTGTGGATATACTTTAAAATTGTCTAAAAGGAGAAAATCACGTTGGGATAGTTAATGATAGATTGCACAGCATCCTGCTGGCAGTACGAAAAAGGCTCAATGTAGTACGTTTTTAAACACGAGTTTAGAGTACTTTGCGTCCTTCGAGGAGGACTTGTTTTTACATAGAGTTATAGAGAAAATTATAATCTTTTCGCGCATTTTTTTCTTGACCATGAGCGACTTCATATACGGAAGATATTAGCGTTTCAATGTTTGAACCGGTTAGTTGCCAACAAGATGCAAGCGAGAATGCGCGTTGCCATCTCAGCCCACTATTTCGGCGCAAAGGACGATAACGCGAGGAGTTTTTCTCATTTTGGGGAAAATTGGGCTAGTGCTAAATGTCTTGGAACCATTTTATGTATAGTAGCGTCCAAAAATTCCGCAAAAGTTAAATGGGATGTTGACGGAAAGATCACAAATGTGAAACTGTCTATTTTAGAAAACGTTTCCGAGAATAACGGTATGTACAAACAAATTAATTTTATAGTTATTCAAATAAGTTTAAAAAACGGCTTTTTTAACAAGCCGTCTGAAAAACTCTATTTTCAGAGGTTGTCCGGCTGTGAAAAACTGTATTTTTAGAGGCAGTAAAAAAATTAAATTAAGTAAATTGTGTATAACTATCTACTGTGTTTTAATACGGGGTAATTCAAATTCAATGCTCATCAATCGCGGATTTTAACGCCCTGTATTAATCAAAGTTTGTGAGGTTGTTGTAGAGAATATAGGCAAAAATCTTTTTTTTCTCTAAATCGTCCAATCCTCAAGGAATTGAGCTATAGAGTTGAAATTTGGTACACAAGGAGTGGTCCACAGGAGAATAATTCGGATTGTTTTTGGGTAAAATCGGTTGAGGGAAACGAGGAGTTGTTTGATAAAAAATAGTGATTTTTATAAACGACCATGTAATATGTTCTTTTGTGCGTCTTTGGGTATGTAGATTTTAAAAATTTTCCCTTGACACTTCTGTCAAAATTAAATGGTTGGGTTATGTTAGTTTAGGTTAGGGAATTGAAATTAAGCTGTTAAAAATCGAATAATACATGGTTCTATGGGTTTTGAAGGGTATAGATTTTAACTCATTTGGCATTTTAACAAATTATCAGGGGTGGAGGTGAGAAGGAGGGGAGATTAAAAATTTTAAATTTAATTTTTTTTGTTAAAAAACTAGGGGTGGGAAAAATTTGTATATTCTAATTGACATTGTGAAAGTAAAGATCCCATTGCTAGACGATTTTTTTTTACTTTATTAGATTAGTTGTGATCTTCGTGAAAGTAGCTCAAATGACCTTCCATCCACTTCGGGTACAAATTCGAAAACTCTTGACAGAAGATCAAACAAAAATATAGCCTATAATTTGGAATCTTCGTCATGAAGCTGGTCTTCAGATTCCTTGTCTGATGATTCTGAAGATCTTGAAAACGACGTTCACATGAATGAAGAATCTGAAGATACGTACACAAGTGAGAGAACCCCTAATGAAGTTCCAAATGAAGTAACAGTAAATGAAACAACATGGACATTTGGTGAGCCAGCTTGTATTGACGCTTATAAAGATACTCATTATAAACCTCAGCTTCATGTTGGAAATATTCAAGCAATTAAAGAATCCGATTTTTGGCTAGCCTTTTTTCCTTCAGAAGAAATAGGCAATATATTGCGGTACACAAATGCCAGGCTTCGTGAACGACGTCGTTTAATATCAGAAGAAGAATTTTACAAAGCAATTGGTCTTATCTACGCAATGTCAATTAACCAGCTTCATAATCGACGAGACTACTGGTCGGTAGATTCAGGTCTCTTCTTTGCTCCAGCTTTTGGCAGACGGTTCGGAATGGGTTTGCAAAGGTTTGAAGAAATTTTAACTTGTATGTCATTTGCGATGCCCGAAGAAAACCCTGTGGATAAGTGGTATGAATTGAGACCATTGATTGACATGACCACATCAAAATGGAATGACATTTTAACTCCCGGTTATAAACTGGCAATAGACGAAAGCATGTTTGCATGGTATGGTAAGGGACAGTATTTTCAAGATGGAATGCCTACAGTTATTAAAATTAGGGGAAAACCGAAAGGAGTTGGATGTGAGTGCAAAACTATTTCTGATGTGCATTCTGGAATAATGATTGGTCTTAAAGCTAATGATGGCAAAGAAGCAATGCAGGAGAAAGAGTGGCAACAGCAACTAGGAGCTGGGTCAGCAACAACATTAAGGCTAACTCGACCATGGCTCGGTTCTGGTAGAATCATTGTAGGGGATTCTTGGTTTCATCAGAAAGATTTGTTCTTTATGGGAATTGTTAAAACCGCTACAAAGAAATACCCAATTAAAGAAGCTAGGGGCCGTTGTCCACATGAAAAAGGACAATTTGTGTTGGCCACCACAACCGTTGAGTCAGTGAACCTTACATGTTTAGCCTGTAGAGACAAAAAAAAGTTCATACTTTTATTTCTACCTGCAGCACTCTCTCCTGGAGAACCCGCTAGAAATAAACGCTGTGATAACGAAGGAAATATAGTTATAAAGGAGGTAGCAAGGCCGAAAATTGTACAGGAGTATTTTGATGGAGCACCATCTATTGACATACATAACCATATCCGTCAAAGTAGTTTGGCTCTAGAACAAATATGGAACACGAAAAGATAACAGCACCGAATGTTTGCCAGTATTTTTGGAATCATAGAGACAAATGAGTATATGGCATATAAATACTTCAAAAGAGAACCTAACCTAAAACACATCGATTTCACCGAACAGCTAGCCTTGCAATTGATAACCAACCCTTGGACAGCAAACGCAAATGCTCCGGCAGAAAATGAAGCTGAAAATCCAAGACCTGCACAAGAAACAGTTATCCTGTATGGAAACCATTCTCTAATTGCATTGAGTAGTGAGTCAGATAGAGTGCAAGTTCAAAGAAAGTGCATGATTTGTAGTCGGGTGCGTAAAACCAAAAAGCAAGTTATAGGTGCCGTGTTTGTGGTCCTCAGGCTGTTATGTGTTCACCAACGACCGGCAGAAACTGTTTTGCGCATCATATACAACATGGCATACCAGCTTGAAACTGATGTATAATGTATTTTTGTGTTCAAAAATTAGTTGATAGCTTCTTTTGAGAATTTTGCATATCTTTAACAAACGTTCTTATAAGGTTGTGCTTAGAATATCTATTATTTGTTATGTTACTCATGTGATTTGATGCCTATACATATTTGATTTGTTTTGATTTGTTAAGTTACCGTAAATGGGATTTAAGTTTTTAATAATATTTTTGATTTGAAACGTCTAACACTGATTAACAAGCTTTTTGTAAAAGAATTTTTTACGAAATATATAAATGTTTAATAATTATCACCACTGGTTTTTTGATCAACGGTAAGATTTAAAAAAAACTTTAATAATTTGAACTAAAATAATTTACGTCGGCATGTAACTACTGGCAGTACAGAAATAAGTCCTGCCGGAAGGACTACTTCATTGCGGGTATACGTCCTGCCAGCCGGACACAGCCTCTGTACAAAAGTACTTCTAGAAGCGCTTCCAGCAGGACTTTGCTCTGTGCAATCTATCATTAACCAACAGCCTTAAGGCTTGGGAAAACTTCTGCCTTAGAGCAGCTACACGGGTTGACAAAGGTAACATTTTAAATTTCTTTGGAAGCCTAACGCGATGATGAAGATGTGATTTCAGTGCGTCACCTACCCGGGTAAAACATCTTTATAGTTGAGAAAATGAGACTATCATATTTACTGTGTGATAACCTTTCTATTTTATCAATCAGAATCCATCTAGGAGAACGCCGAATTACCATCATGGACTTAAGGAAAGCATAATATTATATAATTGATAAAAGAGGGCTTTTGAATGCATGAGGACTAGCCATATTCTCGTTCAAGAGTTATAAGATGTCTAATGGCTCCAAGCTTCACAAAACTAACCCCGACCTTAACAGAACACACAAGTATTTGTTCTCTGCCTACCGAAGTTTAGATAGATTTGTTATAGTTTCTTGCTATAAATACCTTTAATACATCTCGTGCAATTAAAGACGAATTGCCTAAAAGTAATTCTAATTTGACAAGGAGATTTTAGCAATAATAATTCTTAATTGATTCAAGTAGTGATAGATTCTATTCTTTGTGATGTGATCTTGTTTCGAGAAAAAATCTAATTTAGTTGGTGTAAACCGTGAGCCACCATATTAGATCGGCACTACTATGTAAGACTCCTAATTTAGTCTCTGATAAGGAGCACTTTAAGATAATCGATATCATTTAAAGGTTTAAAAATTGCCTGATTTAAATTAGTATCATAAAAAATAATTTTTTGTTCGATTCAGAGCAGACCTAATAAGGGAAAACACTGAATTTTTTATTGGTCACCTGACATGTCGAGTCAGAGCAGCAGTTGACTCGCAAATAATAATCGTAATCGACAATTTCCCCTTACGTTTTTACATGATCGCTCCTTTACTGTTACGGTACCGATTTAAAAGGCGTTAATTAAATTGATTAAAAAAAGAATCCCGATAAAGCTTGTTCCGTCAACCATACAATCCAAACTCGCAGATTTTAATTATGTCTTAACTTTTGTAATTTTATTGGTGTTTAATATTTATAAGAGAGACTGTCACCATTAGAAAGAACAAGTATTCCAAAGACTTTTCTATCTCATTAAACTACTACTATAAATAATTGCAAAGACTCGCTATTTCAGGGAGTTTCATTTTGCAAGGATCGTCATTAAATGTATGCATAATAGAAACTCACATACATAACATTAATAACGTTTTCTTTATGGAACACGGAAAAATCTTGTGTTTGAAAATTTTATTATAAATTCGATATTAGGATATTCAAGACAGTTATGGCAAAATTGGAAATATGATGGTTTATACCCAACATAAACGGCGATACAAGCGGTTCCTGCAACAGACGAAGCAATTTTATCACCTTTGTCATGTACTATTGAAACGCCAATATTTTCGACTATCCGAAGAGTCAAATCATTGCCTAAAAATTCAACTTCACACGAGAGTTTAAGCGAGCTCACTTTTAAGTCGATTGATAGGCTGGGTCATTAAATAAATCAATCGAATATTTTAAATAATAATTTTTCTCGATTGAACGAATTTCAAAATATTTGATTGAAATAATTAATTTTTTTCGATTAGTCATTGTTTTCGATTAACAGTTTTTTTACGATTTATTATTAATATTAAAACGAATTAAACAGAAAAGAATCGATCAATTGCTGAATCGAATATTTTTGTAATTGGTTTATTACAAGATTGATATCGATTGTTCACTTATTTTGTTATATCGCCTAATTAATTTGTTTAATAAAATATTTTTATCGTCATCCCTAGATTTTTGTCTTTTTGTTTTGATTACATGCTTTAAATAATTTAAGAAAACGTTTATTTAAAAAAAAAAAGTTTTTGAGTAATTCCACACATTCGCTTACGATTATTTTTTAGGTTACGAAATAAATTATAATTTAGATTTACTAATTAAAAATTCCTTGTGATTTCGTCTTTTATTTTGCTTATGTTAAATAACGCTTGAGAATAGCTTTTTGTTTTTTGTATTTATGCATATCATAATATCTAAAGATGTTTCTTAACCGGGCTGTCATGAAAACCAAAAGTAAAATAAGCCATAGCATAGGATAGATATAAAGTGTTCCTAAAGGAAATTCATCCTCTTGTATTAAACATGAATTTTATATATAACACTTGTGGTCGCCTTAATGGACCTCTCAGAAAATTATCTATAAATTAACACGCGCTATGTTGTCAAGTTTTACTAATGTCATCAAAACTAAGTACTCCACCGAAAGGAATTGTAACGGAATTTATCCGATTTATATAGATATATTTTTTAAACTTATTACAGGGAGAAACTCTCAGCAGTAGTATCAAAAGCTCCTCCAGAAACGTTTAATTCTTGAAAAACTATTTTAAAATAATTGCGCCGCATCGGTATTCTGTTACGTGTTTTATTTTGCACTAGTCGACATTAAATGTATGCATGATGGAGCTTGGCACATATTGCTGATTTATACAAATGTTATGGTTTTGCTATATCTCATCATCACATAATATTTATTATTTTTTGTATAATTTGTCGGCATTTGCATGAGTTAATGTTTTAATGAATCGTTTTAACTGCTTTGTCGCGGGGTCGAAAGTAATCGAATGTATCTCAATTTTCAAAAAGCTATTGCAAATGGTGTCAAATAACACTAGAACCGACATGTGAACAACTGACTTTGTGAATTCGATCAACAAATTGTTGACTGTCCTTGGTTTCGCTGCTGTACTGCTTTAAGTATTACAGCTTTGACGCCTTATGGCAGCAATAACTTTTCAGTGCTTAAACGTATAAAAACAGCTAAATTTACTTGTTTTTTCCTCTCCTTAGGAAAATCGTTTTGACTACTCAATTTCCTTTTTTATCTTAAAGTAAATGAAATAAAGCTGTGACCGGAGGGAAAAATGTTTTTATCTTAAAATGCAGAATACACACAGCGACTTATGGGTCTTTTGAGATACGCAAAAGTGACATTTTTTGTGCGTGCTTGTATCTGTAGCAATGTTTTTCTTACGACAAGAAAAATCGCCTAAAACGTATTCCGGGACTGTGAGAGACAGCAGCTGGATTTATTTGTGCAAAATATAAACCTTATTGGAAGCGTTCAGGAAATGATAAAAATAAAGTTGAAAATAAATAGTCTAAAGCACAGAGATAACAAATTCAACTATTATCTAGGAAAATTTTAAAGCTGATATAAAGAGTCAATACCTCTTTTTATATAGGTATGTTTCATATTGTTTATAATTCTAATTATAGGACGCACACATGTTATCGTGCGGGGTAGATGGCCGAGCCTCTAATGCCTTAGACACTCAAGTGGTACCCGCATATGGCTAAGTCCAAATCCGGACTCGACGCACAGACCTTATTAACGCGTGGGGTCGCTAATTATATATACGCTAAGTAACTGCTTCATGCCCCTTCCCATTCATGCGGGTTAGAGTTAGTAGTTATGTATATAATTAATTAGTAGTAATTTTATACAATTCCCATTTTATGTTATTAGTTATTTTTTTGTTTTATTATTAAGACTTATTTTTCATAACTTTGTTTTCATACTCTATAATAAACCAATTATGCCATTTATTATTTTCCTACAAGAAAAGAAGGTTTTATTCCAGGAAATAGAGAATTTACTTAATATTTAGATATTTTATTAGTCACTATTTTATTTAGCAACGTAGAATTCGCAGTAAAATTTTACCAATTTATCCAGGTTTCACACTTGACTTTTGTGGAAAATTTTAAGTCAGTTGGATAATTAGTTATTTAGTACATTTTATTAGGGTATGCCAAATTTGAAGTCTATTCGATAAGTTTTTTGAAAATCATTTTTTAACGTTTTGTGAGCCAGCCATTTTGTTTTATCACAATGGATTATTTCCAAAATATTTCCATTTCATGCGTATATCACCCTTGATTTTTGGTGAAAATTTGAAATTAATCGGATAAGTGCTGGCCCATTCAATAACAGCTCACGGCAAATACCTGTAGTATGCTTTGAAGGGACAGATAAACGACAGTCTTTATATCAAATGTGGAGCTGCAAAAAATTACCGACAGTGTTTCGTATTAATTCGCTGTGAAACTGCCGACCTTTCCCCAATATTTCTTTTTTACTTTTAAGTGTTAGTATTGATGAGAAACTTGAAATTAAACGAAATGGACATCCGACATCTGAGTTAAAAGTCGAATGCTTCTCGAAAAGTCGGTGTAACACGTATATGCGAAAATTTAATATATTTATTCAAAATAACATCTGGTTTGTCGCCGTGAAATAGGAAATTGTTAAGTGATAAAGCCCAAGCATCAAATTCTGGAATTTTTCGGGGCCCAATTTAACTACACCGTTGAACTTGACAAGAAAAGCTATAGTATACAACAAAATATTTACAGACTCGCATTCTAAATAAAATAAAGAGGGGCCAAATTCAATTAAAATTTTCTTTTCATTTACGCTTCCGAACACTAAACATTTTTTTGTTGAGCGTTTGCAAATCTTTAACAATTTAGGGATAACAGATATATTAACCTCGAAGTAGGGTCTGTTGAAAATAATTTATATTTCTTATATAAGGAAATCCATTTTATATATTTTATTGACATAATTATATAAATCCTATTCCTAAAATTTTACCAAAATATTTGTTATTTATATAAAAGTTTTCAGGGGTTAATTGGGTTCAGCCAATGATTTAGTTAAATAGCTACTGCAAATGGCGACATGCTTTCATATCTACACATCTGAAACCATATACGTTACCTAATAAAGCATGCCAGTTAAAGTAATCCCCAAGGGTAACGTTTTTGAGTTAAAAAAAAAGGACATATTTAGTTTATAAAGACAAATAGGAACAATTACCGGCCAGTTCGGATCCAAATTAATGGCTTATCGCTTGCCCTGTCTAGCTCTTGGCTGCGTTTTCTTCTTTTTTTGGAATGGATAAAGTCGCTTAGTTCAGCATATATTCTTGTATTCTTATTTAGTGGTTATTTGCTGCTTTTAAATATGTTTTTCGAATGATTGACATAACACACACTAAAAAATGTTAAAAATTTTAAACATTTCTCATTTTAGTTTTAAAATGTTTTTACTTTACTTTTAAATAACTTTTGCAGAAAATGATATTTTTTTACTGCTGTGTAATAGATGATCAATGATAGAAACCAGCTTCACTAAAAATGTTTTAATTTAACAAAAAACCGTTATAATTTTTGAATAAAAGTTATAATAAAGTTTGTCTAAGTTTCATAGCACAATACATTTAGTTCCCTAGTTTTATAGTTATCAATTATTTCGCATATAATTATGTGCTCTTTTTTATAAATATATTCTTTAGCTAGCATACCTAAACAAAAAAATATGTAGGACACAAGAAATATTTAAACTCAAGATAATATTGACATTTTCCAAAAATATTGAAATTTTATTTAAATTTAAGGAAACTGTTCGATTTTTCAATTTTGATAATTAGTTAACGAAAAACTGAATTCAGAAACAAATTTCACAAATCCAAAAGAATATTTTAATTTCAAATTTTGATTATACAGTTAATCAAATTTCAAGAAAAACTTAAATTTTGTAGATTTTAGTATTGCTTTAATTTACGTTGATTTGTGTACTACTTTACGTACTGCCAATCAACCTAAATTCTTAATTTTAAGTTCGTATCCTTTTTATATAATATTGTGTGCCTATATTATTTCATTTTGATATTGTGATATATTGAGCAACCATGACTGATAACGGAATACAAAATGTCCCTGAGACACCCGAAATTGAACCGTATAAATTATCTGAAATATTTTCGATAATTACTGAATATGATGGTGATCAAATTTTTCTCCAAACATTTCTCAATGCTTGTGATTGTGCTTACAATATGTCTACACGCGATCAAAAAGATTTATTAGTAATCCACATAAAAAATAAATTACGTGCAAGAGCAGCGCAGCTAATAAGCTCTCGCAATCCTATTTCTTATTTAGAAATAAAACAACTTTTGAATTCTCGCTTCGGAGATACGCGAGACTTGTCTTCTTTAATACAAGACTTACAACGTATCAAACAATTACCTAATGAGAGTCCTTTAACCTTCCTCAACCGACTTCAAGTGCTAAATGCAAAAATGCACGCTAATATACAAAAGTCTAATCTCATCCCACAACAGAAACAAGCTCAAATAACCCTGATCGAATCCATGTCCCTGAGCACCCTCTTAACTGGCCTCGAACCCCGTATTGGATACATAATTCGTGCCAGTAACCCAAGAGATCTTCTTGAAGCCCAAATACGTATTCGACGTGAACTTCAATTGTCCTATTTCGAATTTCAAAGTTTCAAAACCGAACCCACCGAAGCCATTCAATCAACCTTTGAAAAAACCAAACTTCCAAACACAAAAATGTTTTAAATGTGGACGTATTGGTCATTCAGCAAATCAATGCCATGCCAATAACGGACAACCACGTCCCAATTTTTCCCGAAACTCAAATTTTCAGCGACCCCAGTTTGCCCCGCAAACAAATTCTTTTCAGTCACATAGACCAAACATGCAACAACAAAGAACCCCAAATATTACAAATTACCAACCAAATCAAAATAATTTCCAACGTCAACCGAATTTTAATTATTCTCGACCCTCAGTAATTCAGAAAAATCCCAATTTTAAAGCTCACTTAGTTAGCACCGATAACATTCAAGAAAAACATTTTAATGACTATTATCAAGACTATCAACAAGATTACCAAGATCCCTCATTCTTTTCTTATGAAGATCCCTCTACTTTATTCGAAAACGAATACGACAATTCTTATGAGAATCCAGATCCCAATTTAAACTTTAACGAACCAATCGAAGACTACCAAAATTTTCAAGTTGAGGAAAATCGAAATTTTCTTTATCCCCAAATCAAAACCATCCACCCAATCAAGCCCCTATAGAAACAGATCAAATACAAGCCCAAATCGAAACTCTCACGCTAGACGATATGAATCCCTCACTCAATTTCTCCGAACAACAATTATTTTAAATCCCTTCCTTGCTATAAATCCCAAAAATCTTTACTATATTAAAGACGCAACAAATACTTTCAAACTACTCATAGATTCCGGTGCAGGTATTTCAATTTTCAAAGAAAATACAGTAAAGAATTTTCCAAATCGTTTCCCTGAAAATGCAACAATTTAAGGCATTACCGAACAAAAACTTTTAATAACTGAATCAACTTTGATAAATTTTAACAACGGTAACCCTCACAAAGTCTATATTTACAACTTAGACATTGATTTTGACGGAATTCTAGGTCTTGACTTCCTAGAACACTACGAATGTACAATCGATTTAAAGAATAAACAACTTATTACCAATTTTAAAACACTACCACTGTATAAAGTTGAGGACAATTACTCTTCAACAGAACTCGAAACATAGGAGGCAAATACAAATAAAATAACTATACAAGGTAGAACAGAACAAGTTTTTAAATTAAAATGTCATCTAATCAATATTGTATATTTTGTCAAAAGAAATAGAAAAAGTACATATCCCAAATGCCCTTGTCCATGTCAATCAAAAAAAGCAAATTTTGACAACAATTATCAATGGAATGCAATCCCAAAAACAATTGATTTTTTTTCAAATATCAAAATAGAACCATAGAAAATAGAAATAGAATCATTGCAAAGAAATAATTTACCTTTGTTAATTCACCTTCAAGTGTGGCTCAATATCTCGAAATCATAGAACTAAAGGCATATCAATATATGATTCAAAAAATAATTTTTGTTCTCGAAATCCCATTAGTTGATCCAGAAAAATATATTCTCTTTTTATATCCAATCCCAATTTTGGATAATCCGACAGGTCTTCACATTCTTTCAATAGACAAATAATTTAATTGCATAGAAACATGATTCATTATTATATATCAGCAATTCATACTAATAATACAACTCTTACTCTAGTGTGCCTTTTGCTATTATCATATTACAAAAAACATCTATAACCTAAACATAGAAGAATATTACGAATTCATCGTGTAGTGATGGGGCAAAAATTAAGCCATAATAGCGACAACAAAATCAGTCCTCCTGTACAGGACACTCAAAAAGTTCGAAAATATTAATTTCAGCAAAATAAATTATTTAAAAGTAAGGCTTTTCTACAAAATAAGGTTTAGTCAGCCAAAATATGAGGCGTCCCAGATAAAATCTATAGCATACTCTCGGAGCATATAGGGAAGGACAGAAATAACCTAGTTCGCCACAGAAAAAAAAAAAAGCCTAAAGTCCCTTTGAGGGAGATACGAGGGCCCAAAGGCGTACAAAGCGATTTTGCTTTTGCACTGTATTAATTCGACTTGTATAATTTAGTGAAATTTAAATATTTTAGAACTCATAAAACTATACTACAGCAGATATTTTAGAACGGTACGATTGGGTTGCCGCCAAATCGCAACTTGGAGAATGCATGCTTGAGCAGCCGAACAATTATATGTTCCAACATCCTGCCATATCCAATGAGCATGCATTGTAGGAAGGTTAGGTTGCTACGAT
>JAUTXW010001501.1:0-336253 GCA_030620095.1 Kuschelorhynchus macadamiae
ATGAGTTATTAATTATGTAGCAGAGGATTGCAAACTCTTCGGCACACTTTTTGACAATGTTAGAGAAGCTCATCATAACCTGCCAGACATATTGTTTTTAAGTTTAGTGATTATATTTCAGAACCTCATGGATAGTGACTGAGTCAAAAAAAAGGAGCTCACTATTTTGCGAAAATATCACATGAGAAAGGACCTGCAGGGGCAAATCTCTCACCAGGCCGGGCTTTAACTTGGATGATAAAGTTGTTGAAGTTATTGGCAATGGTCTTTGGGTCACCAGCAGTGGCATTCCCAGAGGCACTTGTTGCTACTGATATTTCTCTCACTATCTGCCAAACGCATTTAGATTTATTATCACTGTTATTTATGCGATTTTCGAATTTGAGTTTTTCTTGCTTGAGTAATAAGATGATTATGTGTGCTTTTTTTCTCTATATACCTCGTGAAACCCTCTCCCCTATCAAGCACCAACAACACATCAATTCCCTCTTGCAGCTCGATTTCATGCCGATGTGGAACTCTTTTTGATGATGTATTTACTGATTTCAATGGAAAACAGTGATTAAAGTGAGACAAGGATGCCCATAAAAATATTCCTGAAGTGCTCGACCAAGAAATTCTAGCACACAAACATCCTCCCAATTTTCTTCTGCTACCATTTGGCAAAGTGTTCTTTGTTACCAGAGCATTAAAAATGCGTCTTTTGATCTTAATATTGTAAATGTTGCCAAATTCAAGTCTAAAAGATTTGGGCGGTATGATCAGATGTCGATGTGTAGTACCTCTGACCTGAAGTGTCACAGTTAGTGTAAATGTTGTCAATGCAACTTCTGAAGTGAATTCTGCATATTCGCGTAGCATTTAAAATGGATAGACAAACGATGAAACAATTGTAACATAGAAAATCACAAACATTTTTATTATTACTATTCTTAATATCTAAATTAAAATCTTTGACAATAAAAATCAAACAATTTTCATTAAAAATCTTATTTAATGTGTCTCCAATTTACCTATAAGATCTGTTGCTGGAGCAGTGGGAGACCTATATACACTTAAAATTATTATATTATTACTACCTAGTTGTACTTTTATGGCTGCACATTCAAATATCTCATCTTCAGAAAATCCAACAATGTCATGTCTGACCTTCCAGTGCTCTCTGTCCTTAATGAAAACTGCCACACCCCCATGGGCTCCCTCTCTGCAATGAAATTATGCGAGCTTGTAGCCCTGCAGACTGTAGTTGGGAAGTTGATTTGGACCCTTCCATGTTTGTGTACATATGGGGAATATAGTTCTCATGTTCATTTACTAATTCCTGGAGTGCATCATGGGAATTTCCAAGTCAATGTTAAAGTCGCCGCATAATATTACATAGGAAGAACTATTAGATAGTTCGGACAATAGAGCATCCAATCCAGTAAGGAAATCATCAACATTTGATAAAGGAGACCTGTAAATACAAATGATATAAAGCTTCAGTCTTTTGGAAAAAATGATCGAAAATCCCAGAGCAGTTTCTATTAATAGAGCATTATACTTATCAATATTTTGAAATAAATTATTTTCTAAAAACTTGTTCCAAAATCAAACTGCCCGTCGGTTCATCAACCTACGAAAAAATTGATAGAAACTGAGTAGTTTGGAACATGTATAATTTCATTTTGTTTCAACCAATGCTACAGTGATCGGCGCAAAATTATCAAGGAGAACTTGCATCGCATTTTGCGGGATCGAGTGCCAGTTCATCGCCTTTATTCCTTATGGATTGAATGTTTAATAAATAGAACGGAGAGCTGGTTTTTCAAGCATTCCACCTACAAGGCTTAAGTTATCTCTAGATGACTCCCTTCTAATAGAAAATTTGAGTCATCAGAGTCACAACAAATTTCATGTGTGTAATTACTAACATTTATGTTTTTTAGTTTCATTGGGTTGACTAGGCAGTTAAAACAAAAGTATGCTGTTTGCATAACCGAAATCTAATAGGTAGAGAACTGGAATTATTATATTTAATTTACAATACCCGCTTGAAGAAGGTATCACTACATTTTAATTTGCAAGTTTGAGAAAATATTTTGGCTTAAAATTACAAAAAAAACATGAATTTTTTTTTCATTTCTGTGACATATTACTTATTGAACCTTTTGAATGGAAAGTATAAATTGGCACTACAAAGAGGGAAGGATTCATTTTGAATTAAATCGAATCGAACTTTAGAAGTTGTTGATCTTAAGTCTAACTAAATCTGACATAAAGAAAAAAACCATTTTTGGGTTTTACGCCACAAATTATAGAAATTTAAAAATACTAAAAATAATTATGATCATTTTTGCCTTAAAATTTTAATATCTTCCTATTAGTTCTGGATCTACTCCGAAGGCACCCGAGGAACGACACAGAAAAAAATCAATTTTTTTAGAACATTTATTTTTTTTTTCATTGACATTCTGTCAGCGATTACAAATTTCTGGTATAAAACACAAGTGACATACTGCTCTTAGTTTTTTATTTTTTTGCTAAAGATGGGGGGTAAACTGTCCCCCTAAACGTCCAAAAAAAGTAGGTATTTTTTAGTGTTGTTCGTTGGGTACCTTCAGATTAAAATTTTAAGTTAATATAATTATTGTTAGTATTTTCAATTTTCTATAATTTGTAGCGTAAAATCCAAAAATAGTTTTTTTTCTTAAATCATGACTGCAATTTCGTAATTATTTAAATCTACCTTAAAATTGCAGAAAAAACAAGAGGTCTAATGGACTAAAAATTGTGAAAGATAAGAAGTCACTCTTGGTAAACGTTTTGGCTTAAAAAATAAATAAGGTTCGTGATAATAAAAATTTAATTTTTTATACAAGGGTCTTAAGAAAATACAAAAAGAGTAAAAATACCTCTTGCAAGATACAAAAAAAGTCAGCCTTGATAAAAATTTTTCCTTCAAAAATAAAAAAGATTTGGGGTATTAAAAAATTTAATTTTTTATACATGTAGCATAAAAAATAAAAAAATCACAAAACCAATCCGGTTAACTGCCTTTTTAGTCTGAAAATGTCATATTCTGAGAAGTGAGGATTGTAATTGTAAACTAGTCAGTCAACAAATGCACTAAACCCATTGTTCAATATACAGTTAAGTTAATTTAAGTTTAAATAAGGGTTTATTATATAGGATATAAAATATAAAATTAAAACATTAAAATTACACTAATTTTCTATGTACAAACATAAACTTCTTTCTCTTTCTAACAAATATTTTAAGTATACGGCGAAATACCGCGAAGATGCTTCGCCTTCCGCGAGTGTGCTCAGTACGCAGTGGCAGAAACAAATCGACACGACTTACACCAATTCAGTTACAAAATTAATATAAAATAAATGTCATACCCCGTAAAAATAAATCAAATTTCCTAAACTATATACACATAAGTGATTAAAGTGATCTGAACCAAAGAAGATTTACTTGGATTCAGCCTAGGGTACCCTGCAGAAAATTTATGGCATATGGTGAATTTTAACACGAGAAAAAGGTAGGCGAACATCCGTCCTTAGTATTGTTACAGCAAATTAATTGATCTTTTGAACCAGCTATTTAAAGTTTTTGTTTATTTTTGTACACCCATAATTTGGTCGGTGGTACCTTTCAACAAACAGCTGCGCTTGTCTCGTTCTAATAGGAACTAAAAACGGGACTGATCCCAGCAGCACTTCACAGTCAATCCTCCATTGACCAATTTGTGCAAAAAGACCAACAGAAGTGCCTTCTTTCTTCTAAAGTCAAGGGTTTGAAGGCCGAAAAGAAAAGCTCTAGTATTAGACAGAGACAATTAGTGCTGCACCATTTGATGAGCCTTTCAATGTCAGATTGCAGAGGATTGGAGACTGGTGAAAAGAATTTTAAGCCTTCTGCATATAAAAGACATTTAGAAAATTCGAAACAAGATACTATATCATTTATAAAGAGCAGAAAGAGAACTGGAATCTGAACCACATATGTTGACTTGCGATTTGATCCACTCAAGATATTTTCCACAAAAACCAATTTGCTGTAAATTCCATAATAGAAGCTGATGGCAAATACTGTCAAAAGCCTTTGATATGTCAGCGTAAATAACATCGATCTGTCGGCCAGTCTCAACCGATGTCAGTAATAGTTTTGAAATATTGCAAGATTGGTAGTTGTTAACATAGAACGGAAGCTTTCACGGCTTTGGTCAATTAAGAAATCATGGTTCTCGGGATTAGACCGTGTCAAATTCGAATTACTATCCGACGTTTCGCCTTCGATTGCACAAGGCATCTTCAGGGATCTTTACTCCACGAGATCTGAACACTGAATGAGCTGAAGAGATTCAGGCAGGCTTTTATACCCGACTTGTGCTCGCCGACCCGTGACCCTGTGTTAAGATCGGTTTCTACGTGTGATTTAGACCGTAACCCGTGGCTCTATTGACATTTTTTGTATGTTTAAATATTTCAATAGATTCTCTAACTTTTCGTTTATAAAAACCTGGAACCGATGCTAGAATCTCGGTTTCCTTTATGACCAATGACCAGTGTTATGCTGGTGTTCAGCTACAGCAGATTGAACAATTTGTTTCTTTTTAATACATCCTTCATGTTCCTTAAGTCTAGTTGGTATTGAGCGTCCTGTTTCTCCCACATACACTTCTCCACAGGAGCAAGGAATTTTATGTACTCCTTCTGTTTGGAAAGGTACAAAATCTTTCAGGGAGCGGAAGCATTGTCCAATCTTCTTATGTGTATTGAAGATTGTATGTTTGTTGGACCGCCGAAGTAATCGTTCTATTTTGTCTGTAATGCCATGTATGTAGGGAAGAACAACCCTACTTAATGGTGGCTCTTTATCATTCTCCATTGGCAGGGTTGGTTTACTATGTCTTTTAATTGAACGCGTAATATCTTCAGTGCAATAGTCATTCCCTCTGAGAGCTTCGGTCAGTGTCGATGTTTCCGATGTTAAAGAATCTTGATCAGAAAACCAAATAGCTCTGAATACTAGTGAGTTAATAACCGATTTCTTTTGTGCTGGATGGTGATGAGAATTCAGCAATCAGAAGATTACCAGTGGAACAAGCCGATGAAGTCAGATATGAGACAGCGAAGATCATTAAAAACTCAAAATCACCGAAGTCGAACCTCTCCACAGCCCAAAAAACAGCAATGAAGACCTTGTACGAAGACGCAAACATTCTGGTACTTCCAGCAGATAAAGGCAACGCCACAGTCCTGGACAATTTGATCAACACATCCAGGCTACCACCAGCGGAGAAAAAATCATTAAGCAGCTCCAAGACTCCCAGGTTCTACGGTCTTCCGAAGATACACAAGGACAACATACCACTTCGACCGATCGTCAGTGCAATAGACTCGCCCACATACAAACTAGGTAAATATCTTTCAAATTTTCTTAATCCATTTACTGGAATAATAGATTCTTTTATTAAAAACTCTGCACATTTCGTGGAAAAACTCAAGACAACCCAGTTGGATCCTGAAGATATTTTGGTCAGTTTCTTCGATGTAGAATCACTTTATACAAATGTTCCTGTCAACAACTCAATTTCCATTATATCAGATATACTAGATAACAATAATCTTGATAAGAACTTAATAGACCTAGTGGAAGCTTGTCTTACATCTACTTATTTCATTTTTCAAGGAACTTTTTATGATCAAACTTCAGGGGCAGCTATGGGATCTCCTCTATCACGTGTGGTAGCGAATATCTTTATGGAAGCCTTTGAGGATATTGCTTTAACATCCGCTCCACTAAAACTGAAGCACTGGTTTAGATATGTTGATGATACTTTTGTTGTTTTGCCTCATGGACAGGATAATCTCCTCATATTTCTGACTGGACCACCTTAATCAGCAACATCATAATATCAAATTCACGATGGAAATTGAATCTAATGAAACAATTCCCTTTCTAGATGTATGTGTTCAAAGGAAGGAAAATGGTACATTAGGACATTCTGTGTATAGAAAACCGACGCATACGAATAGATACTTAAATGCAAATTCTCATCACGATCCAGCACAAAAGAAATCGATTATTAACTCACTAGTACTCAAAGCTATTTCGATTTCTGATCAAGATTCTTTAACATCGGAAACATCGAAACTGACCGAAGCTCTCAGAGGGAATGGCTATTGCACTGAAGATATTACGTGTTCAATTAAAAGACGTAGTAAACCAACTCCGCCAAAGGAGAATGATAAAGAGCCACCATTAGGTAGTGTTGTTCTTCACTACATACCTGGCACTACAGACAAAATAGGACGATTACTTCGGCGGTCCAACATACGTACAATCTTCAATACACATAAGAAGATTGGACAATGCTTGCGATCCCCGAAAGATCTTGTACCTTTCCAAATAGAAGGAGTATATTAAATTCCTTGCTCCTGTGGAGAAGTGTATGTGGGAGAAACAGGACGCTCAATATCAACTAGACTTAAGGAACATGAACGATGTATTAAAAAGAAACAAATTGTTCAATCTGCTGTAGCTGAACACCAGCATAACACTGGCCATTCCATAAATGTAAAGGAAACCAAGGTTCTAGCATCGGTTCCAGGTTTTTATAACTGAAAAGTTAGAGAATTTATTGAAATATTTAAACATACAAAAAATTACAATAGAGATACGGGTTACGGTCTAAATCACACGTGGAAACCGATCTTAACACAGGGTCACGATTCGGCGAGCACAAGTCGGGTATAAAAGCCCTCCTGAATCTCTTCGAGCTCATTCAATGTTCAGATCTCGTGGAGTAAAAATCCCTGAAGATACCTCGTGCAATCGAAGGCGAAACGTCGGATAGTAATTCCAATTTGACACGGTCTAATCCCAAGAACCATGATTTCTTAATTGGTAGTTGTTGAACGACCACGATAAAAACCATGTTGCATACTCGGAATGTAGTGTTTTACAGACTCATATATGATCGGTGATAATTGCTCCAAAGAGCTTTGGTAGAAATACCTATGTAGTTTTTCATATCACTTTTCTCGCCAGATTTAAAAATGGGCATAAGAGTAGAAAACTTCCCTAATTCATGAAAGGAACGCAGATTAATGGATCTCTGAAAAATTATACATATATACATTCTCTCAAAACTACAAACATTAAATATGTTTTTAATTAAACCCCAAACGGAAATACAAGACATCGTTATAAGATTTAAAATTAAGAGTATCAGTTTTATCACGTTACTTAGAGTCCTAAATATTCCCAAGCAACCTTTAATCAGAGTACTAAATACTAAAAAATAATTATGACAATTAACGATGTACTTGTCAATGTCTTTATTCCGTGAAATAATTATTACTAAACAAATCTTTTGCGTTTCTGCCAATTACTGAAGATGAAGTACTGTGAAGGACATCAATGCTCCTTTTTTACGGCAGATGACTAGTAATATTGCCAAACCACATACACTTTTATTTAATTTACGCATAAGTCGGGGACTTTCCTGGATACCCTTAAACTACCCAAAGTTGATAACTTTAAACTATCCAAAGTTGTGTCCACCTTCAAAATGAGGTAAGTGAATATAGTCCTATATTTATTATACCAATTTTTGGAATAGTCAAAAAAATGAAAATAATGTAAGGCAATATATTTTTGCTGGGAATATTTTTTAACAAAACTTACACAATGTTTGACTCAATTGACGTCAGAAGATAAGGGTTTGTATTTTCATTGGATCTAAAACAGGGTTCATAGCGACCTGAAAAAGTCAGGTAATTCAGATATCCAGCCAGAAATCAGGGAATTTACAAAAAATAATAGAAAGTCAGGGGATTTTATACTAATAATAATAATAATATTTTATTAGTTCAAAAGTTCACAAACCTAGTCTATTAAAAAAATATCACAAAACTTACAACAATTATACTCGACATGTTTACGAAGTACAGTAAGATCACAATTCAGAGTAAGCATATATACAGACAATATTAATATTACCTTACATTTAGACAAATTTATGTATTACATGTAACATGACATATACTGCTGATAGGCAAAAAGAATAGGCTTTACAGGAAATACAGGAGGAGTGGAGCTCAAGGGGACTATGAGGCCTATTCGAGAGTTCGCCGTGAAACCAAGTTTCAAATTGATCTGTGTTATGTTCTTCACATCACTAATACCGAAATGTTGATCCCCAATAATATAAAGCACTTTTGGTCCTTTGTCAAGTCCCTGAGAAAGGACAATGGTATTCCAAAGATCATGTACTACAACGGTGCTCTGCTGGACGGACCTGTTGATATGGTTGAGGCCTTTGCTATTCACTTCCAGTCTTCTTATTCTGATCATACAAACACCGTGATGGCTGAACCCCTGGAGATCAACCATGGTGGTACACTTACGGATCACCATTTTACTACAGAGGAGGTGAGATCCAAAATAGTGCAGCTCGATTGTGGCAAAGGAGCCGGTCCTGATGGTGTTTCCCCTCTGTTGCTGAATCGGTGTTGTGAGTCACTTGTAAAACCAATCCAAGCGATATTTCAGAAAACATTTGACAAGGGCATCTTTCCATCAGTGTGGAAAAACTCCACACTCATTCCCATATTTAAGTCAGGTGATAAGGCTGATGTCGGGAACTACAGGGGAATATCGTTACTTTCTACAGTTCCTAAGATCTTGAAATCAATTTTGACCGATGAAATCTTCACTACATACAAGCATTACCTCTCCGAAGATCAACATGGATTCTTTAAAGGAAGATCCACTGCCACAAACCTGGCTGTATATCAGAATTTTCTGATTACTTCCCTAGAGGCTGGTCACCAGGTCGACGTTATCTATACAGATCTCTCAAAGGCTTTTGATAGTGTGTGTCATCAGCTCCTTTTAAAGAAGTTGCCTGGAATCGGACTGGGGTCCAGATACCTATCCTGGATCGGGGATTACTTATCTAACCGTAGTCAGCGCATGCACGTCGGAGGAGCGGTATCTAGAGAGGTGAAAGTTCTTTCAGGCGTCCCACAAGGCTCGCACATTGGCCCTATATTATTTTCGCTCTTTATTAACGACGTGTCACATTGTTTCAAAAACTCTAAATTTCTTATGTACGCGGATGATTTGAAATTCTTTAGCATCGTTAAACCATCGTATAATACCCTTCAGTTGGACCTAGATAATCTGGTGTCGTGGTGCACAAATAGCTACTTAAAATTAAATGTACAAAAATGCAAAAAGATGACATTTTGTCGAAGCCTGAATCCAACAATCTTGAATTACACAATTGACGGCATTTCTCTTGAATCAGTGACATCATTCAACGATCTTAGTGTACTATTTGACAAAGACCTGTCATTTAACCTACATGTTCATCAGAGAGTATCAAAAAGTCTGAGGTTACTAGGTTTCATCAAATGAAACACCACCTATATGAATGATACCAAAGCAATTACATGCCTCTTTAACACTTTGATTCGAAGTATACTTGAATACTGCTCCGTCATATGGTGTCCATCTTATCAATGTCACATTTATAGAGTAGAGAGAGTCCAAGCTAAATTTGCTAAATACCTGTTATTTAAACACCACTTTCCTTATTCGGATGCGCCTCAAGAAACCAGACTTTTGCTTTGTGGTCTTAAACCTCTCGAAATCAGGCGCCGGAACTTCTATTTGTTCTTCCTTCACAAACTGATTAATGGGACTATTGATTGCCCTAAACTGTTGTGTCTTTTAAGGTTTAACGTTCCGGTCAGAGCTCTGAGACACAGACGCCTCTTCTCAGAACAAGTGCACAGAACTAACTTTGGCCAACGAGCTATCATTCACAATATGATAAATACTTACAACAAAAATTTCAACCATATCGATATTTTTTCTTTAAGTCTCAACTCAGTCAAGCGCCAAGTGTCTTAAGAGTATCTTGTCACTGTATAAATGTGTGTATGTGCGATTGTTTATTGTTAATTATAGTATACATTATCCAATGTTGTCTTTATATACATATGTTTTTTTTGTTTGTATTCAGAATAGCATGTAAATTTTTGTACCATTTGGAGAATTTACCTCTGTAGTGTACTTACTGTAAAATAAATAAATTACAACAATACGAATACAGACAATTTCAGGTATTTTATTGCTCCAGAAACTCTTTGAGTGTGTGGTACGCTTTTCCTACTAGATAGCTAGTCAGTTTCTTCCTAAATTGGATAGTGGTATTTACTACCTTAATATCATTTGGGAGTCTGTTGTAGATTTGAATACATGCATAATAGGGGGATTTTTCATAAAATCTTGATCTATGTATTGGTACTGTGAGTTCATTTCTACTTCTGGTTGGATACTGGTGATACAGAGAATTTCTTGGGAAGTTTTCTTGGTTATTCTCAACATACATTGCACACTTTACTATATATATTGAGTAAAAAGTTTGGTTCTTTTTGGTTTTGAATATTTCTCTGCAAGACTCCATGGGTTTTAGGTTAAAGATTAATCGTACAATCCTTTTCTGTGCGACAAAGTTGCGGTTTATATTAACAGATTGTCCCCAAAGCATTGTATTGTAGCTCAGATGGGAGTGTGCAAGTAGATAGTATGTTGTCATTAGAGTTTCAATAGGAACACTTTGCTTTAGCCTAAGTAGAGCAAAGTATGCGTTGTTTAGTTTGCCGGAAACATGATCAAGTTGTTTCTCCCATGAGAGTCCCGAGTCGACATATGATCCCAAAAACTTAACTACTTGTTCTCCCTCATACATGGTTGGTGTTTTTGGTGCTGACTTATGGAATGGTATAGTGATGGTCTTGTTTTTTTGTTTAGTACAAGCTGATTTGAAAAGCACCATTGATTTATGTTCTTCATCACTGAGTCAATCTTGGACTGAAGTTCTCTCTCATTTATCGCAGAGATGGCCGCAGTGGTGTCGTCGGCGAATTTTGTGGTTATATCAGGCATGCACATGTCATTTATGAATAACAAAAATATGAGTGTCTTGTTTCTATTGTTTTGGTCCCTCTTTTCGTTGGTAAGTTCTTCCTGAGTTTCCGTTGTTTTAATGTGCTTCCTGTAGATGTAGTGGAGTATTTCATATTTCCCTATATAGGTCAATCCGCCATATTTATCGAGATGATATGGTTTGATGGTGTCGTTGCAGTCTACATACTTTACACTTCTGGAGTGGCCTACAAATGTTTTAATGCTGTCATTTTATTTATTTATTTATTGCACTTAACAGATTCCTTTCAAGAATTCATCCTGTTACAAAGTACAAAAACGAACTTAATAACTAAAAATTAAATATAACTAAAGAACATGATCTAACCTATTTCTTAAGGATCTATAACTAATGCTAAAAATATCAACATCCTTTTGTATTCTGTTATATAGGTTGCATATATTATATAAAGAGGGTCCTAGCTGTCGGTTATTGTGAGCTACATTTGGTATGTAAAAAGTGTTCACATTTCTCATGCCATAAGCTGGAACATTAAAATGTAGAGATAAGAGAAATGAGGTATCATCATTAAGTCAGTTTATTGTTTTGTGTAAATATAGCAAACAAAATTTTTGCCTGCGCTTATAAAGGGACACTTGAGAATATCTTTCACAGAGTGACAGTAAGGACATACCGCGACCAGATACTCCCGTCTCCTTGAAGTATATGTGTCGAAGCATCTTGCACCCTCTCAAGTATATGCCTAAAGCACTCATAATGTGGACACTAAATCATACATGCATATTCTAGCAGACTTCTTACATATGATATATATAGCTGTATTAAGCATTGGGTTCGAGAGAAATCATTTGTATTTCGCACTATAAATCCATACATCTTACAGGCTTTATTAACTACGTTAGTTATATGTTTATTAAAAGTTAATTTGGAATCAAAAGTTATTCCTAAGTCCACCACTTTTTTAAGGGAGACATTTTCAATAGAATATGTAAATGTAATTGGATTTAGTTTTCTTGTATAGGTAAGTAGTTCACATTTACCTTTATTAAAGTAGAGTTTATTATCCAAAGACCATTGAACAACATTATCTATATCTTTCTGAAGGGTTTAACAGGGGTTAAACAGTCATAAATAGTTTAATCTCATAATAAATTTTAAGGTCATCTGCGAATAGTAAACACGAAGCATTTTGAACCACTTGAATTATACTATTTATAAACAATAGGAACAGCAATGGTTCTAAGTTAGAACCCTGTGGAATACCAGAAGCAGGAATTATGTCTTCTGAGGTATAAACTTTGATATAACATTATACTTACGAACACACAGATATGATTCTAATAGTCCCACCAGACTGCTATGAAAACCAAATTCCTTCCCTAACTTGGAGAGCAAAATTGAAAAAGACACTCTATCAAAAGCCTTCGCGAAATCCATATAGATTATTGCCAATAGATTGCTTGTGGTAGATTTCTTTTTTACAAAACCATGTTGGTATATTGTTAAACTATTCTTTACTATAGGGTATATAGCTTTAAAAATTATTATTTCAAACAATTTGGCTGGTGCTGACAATAAAGCAATTGGTCTATAATTACTTATATCTGATTTATTACCTTTTTTAGATACTGGACAAATTTTAGCTTGTTTCCAGTAACTAGAAAATGTCTTAGTTTTAAGACTTAAGTTAAATAGAAACCACAATGGGTAACATAACGTTTCCATAAACCCCTTAAATATGAATGTTTGAATTTTATCAGACCAATTGCTTTACCATATTTTAGATCTTTAACAGCTTCCATGACATCAACTATTTCTATCTTATTTAGTAACACAGTGGGGGCATAACTATTTTCTAAAATATTTGGCATATTTGCTGAATCCTGTGTGAAAACAATGTTAAAGTAACTAGCAAAGGCATTAGATATATCTGGACCACTATACTCTAATAGCAAGTCATTATTATTAGTTTTTTTTATAATTTTTTCTTAATTTCTCTTTTAACTTCAGTTTGACAATTATAGGTTTATTAAACCAGGTAGGGTATTTTTTGTTACTATGTTTGCTTTTAGGAACACACATATCAAAGATATTATATAGTTTGTCATAGAAATCTGAAACTGCTTCATTTATATCAGTGTGAGATTCAAGGACACTCCAGTCTGTTTGATTAAATATATAATACAAAGCTAGATAATTTGCTTTGCGAAAATTATACAGTGAGGCTTTAGAAGATAATTTATTTTCTTTTAAAGTAGATGTAGTTATGGTAATATTGAGTGTGGGGTGATGTTTATCTTCAATAACAGAACTGAAATCATTTCTCTCGACCATGCAGCCTATTTTGGTTATTACAATATCCAGTAAGCGATTTGAGGAATTTACAATGTGATTAACCTGTTTGGTATCATAGAAATTTAAAAATCGGAGTAGAGTTTCAACAAATTTATACCAGATTGATAATATTGGTTAAGGTTAGTTATATTAAAATCTCTAATTATTACAAAATCATAATTATAAAGGTAATGTTGTTCCTCAATGAAATCAAACAGTTTTTTGTATGATAAAGTGTTGCAAGAAGGTGCAGCATATACCGCTAATATGTATAAATACTTATATCTACTTATGTCTAGTTTTACACATAAAACATCAATATTTTCATCTTGAAAATTTAGATCAATTTCGTTAACCTTAAAATCACTTTTTGTAGCTATTAATACCCCTCCACCTCTAGTCTTTCCACTTAAGGTGTAATTTCTATCTTTTCTAAACACATTAAAAGTATCTGGAAACACTTCACTATCTCTAACATAATCATGTAGCCAAGTCTCACTTAATATTACTAAGTCATACTCATCAGATGTAACCCAAACATTGTTATAAAATTCAGTCAATTTTGTATTCAACCCTCTAACATTCTGGTAAACAATATGTATACATTTATTTATATTATTAGGTTCTATATTTACTTGTTCCTGGGAACTCTTCGAAAATCCGAGAAGCGGCCAGCTGTATACCTGGGCCCTGTATTTCAAAAAACAAATGATGTCACGACCACATTCACAGGCCAAACTTCACAATTTAACACTGCACTTACGATTTGTGGATCAACTGAAATTTTAAATGAAGATCTATGATCATCGCGACCGCTCAGTTTTTCACAGCTCAGAGTGGAGATTTTTTTGCCTTCTAAGTGTGTTCTCACCAGATCTTCACTGCATTCTGGGGATAAGTTACCTATGTAGAACCATTTTCTTTCCGCTGCTGCAGATATTATAGAGGGGTTACTATCTGTACCCTTTAGTGGGTTATTCGATTGGGTGGATAAAGGAGGGACATTTTCTGTAGACTTGGTTGCTGATATAACTTTGCTACTCTTACTCAGTCGATCATTAACATTACAAACATCGCTGCCCATTTCTTTGTTTATAACAGTCGTAGTTTCTTGACGGTGCTGTGATGCATTATTTATGAAGAACTGAACCAGCTCCTTGTTCGTGTCTTTTATTGCCTCAACAATGCCATCAAGTCGGAGACCAATCACTTCAGAGCTCATTGGTTTACAAAAAATCTTTTTTAGCTCTGTCATGTTGTGTCTGTTGTATCTTTTTCAAAGTTTTTTCATTTTGTTTTATGATATTTTGCTTTTCCAAAGTGTTAATTTTTGTGAGCAATTTGAGCAATTTTTGAATCGTTTTATTTTGCGCCTCTACTTCTTTAACCAAATTTTTGGTGTCGACATGGCGACACTGCCGATTTTTAGCTTCGTTAGCTTGGACCATGCAGGCGGGATGAAAAAATCCCCCACATTTTAGGCATTCTACACTCGCTGCAACTGGTTTCTTACAGTGCAGACATTGGTCGTTTTCAGTCATTATGCCAAATATTGCCAAACGTTTAATCCTTATTTGACTGGACTATAGAACAGGATTCAATATTGCACTGTATTATCCTTATTTGACTGGACTATAAGTGACCGGCCAATGCAATAATATTGCAAACCATTTAAATCTTATTTTACTGGACTACAGGAAATTTAAGAATAAACCGTTTTATTAGTATAATACTGCTGGCGCTTATCAGCAGTTTGGCAAAACAACAATAGAAGGAATGTACTTGTTTCTTCTTTAAATGGATTTACTTGAGAAACAATGCACTCCAAACGAAAATTATTTGTCGCAACACTAAAAGTACACCACAATACTTAGCCTAGGCAAAAATCAAAATTTAGTAACAACTTTATGCCTGTTAAAATTATATTAGGTGGAACACTTTATCGCCTGTTGTTGTAATAATAAAGTTAATATTTCTACCAGCGTTTTTTGATTGTATTTACCCAAAATTACTTCGTCGCATTTATATAACTATAATCATATTTAATATATATATTATATAACTATAATTTATTTAACATCCCCGTATATTCAGACTTGCCCGCCGGCGTCATTCACAATAAGAGTAACTCGGATGACTAGAAAATCGGTTTAAGTAATGTGACATTCTAGTGGGAGCATATTATGTTTCAAAAGATTCACCTGTCCGGAGAGCTAGTTTTATTGCTCTTACAAATTGTGACAAATTCCCTTATAAATTTTGTAAAATTAGATGGGTAGAAAATGTTCGAGTCTGTGAATGGGCTTTGGATATTTTATCTATCGTTAAAATTTGGATGGAAGATAAAGTCACTAAGCTTCTATCAAATGTTTCAGTTCCTAAGACAAAAAAGGCTTTAAAAGATACATTTTTTAACACCAAGACTCACATTTTTTCATACATTGCCGCCATTTTAGAACCAGTTTAAAAAAAATCAATTATAGTGATAAATCTATGGTTCCATTTTTGTATGATCTATTACAAATACTAAACGAATTAATCAAAAAAATCTTAAAAACACAAGTTATGGATAAAGGTCTCCAACAAATTTTAAAATTAAATTTTGATAATATAGATCCTTTTACTTACTTATTAAAATCGGTCGAATCCAAGCTTCATTTGGTTGCTTCTATTTTTCAGGCCAGTGTGAAATTCTCATCCCAAGGTATCTCAATCACAATTTACCTGTTAGGCATTGTTAGACCTAAAAACACTTCCCAGAATTCTTAAAATCAAATCTAACTGCGACTTCGATAGGAAACATATGGCTAACTTCAACTAACTCTCGTAGATATAACTTTCCCGCTTTATATAATATGATTGCAACAACCGAAAGGTCATTTATACAACACGATGTGGACATCGAAGATTCTTGTTAGTTTTTTGATGAAAAACTGTACTCTGCACTTGACCAATGCGTTCCCACCTTTAAAACGCGACGTCATCGAATATATCCGCCTTAGCTTTCGTTTGATATCAAGAAAAACTCAAGCCTAAAGATGCAAGATGCATCTTAATAATCAAAGATCTGAACAAATTGCCTAATGTGTTTGCACAATTTGCAGCTCATATTTGCCGTTAGGATCTTCCAAACCTTGCATCGAAATCTGATTCCTGTATTCTAACTAACAATATCAGTAAAAGTGAGGTTTTGACTGGCATTAAAAAGCTAAAACCAAAGATAACCGCAGGCCCCGACAAAATCCCCGCTGCACTGTAATTTTTTAAATTTTGTCTCTGTACTATCCCAAACATATGGAAAAAGTCTAAATTATGTCCTATTTTTAAAAAAGATGATTTACACGAGATCAGTAACTACATCTTTTTATCTGCAACTTCCTAACAATCTAAATTTTTGCCAAAGAAAATTATCCACCCTATGGCTTCTGAAAACAGCTTATTTTATTTTTTACTTCTTATCTGAACCATCGTACTCAATATGTGATCTACAGCGTGGCCATATCCAGAGACTAATGGATACTTCAGGAGTAACTCAAGGATCAATCTTGAGCCTCCTTTTATTTAAGTACTCTGTTTATTAATAACTTAGCAGATAATTTTACAGTTCCTTATACGCCACTGATTTAAAAAAAAATTCCACTATATCTAGGGGTTCGCGAGACGGTCTCGGTATCGGTCTCGATAGTCAAAAAAATTTTAAAAATAATAATTGTTCGCCGAGATGTTATTTAGACAAAAGTACATGGAAGCCTACGTTCGAAACCCAGAGTTTTTCCAATCTTAAAAATTTAATGTAAAAAAACCCAATATTTGAACATTTCAGTAAAGTAGAAAAAATGTAGGTATATTTATGTAAAAAATTATTCCAAAAATCTATAATTCGAAATGATGTAGCCAACAGATGGAATCAGTAAATGAAGATATACGGACAATATCATGTGTATCAAAATAAATACCAAATATCCCTTGTTCTTTGGACATCAACAGAAAGGCCACACATCACTAGAGTTACTTAAACAACCATCCATAGAACAATAATTATTTTGACATTTCGAAAGATATACAAATGGAATAAGATATATTAAACACAAAATAAGGACACACTGTATAATGCTGCCGAACTCACGCAAGCAACGTGTTGGGCATTCTAGGGACAGACGTTATAATTCAATAGGTAGAAAACGATCGATGGCCAAGTAAAGCACCCTTAGGTATTCTGTAAACTTTGCTATTTTAAACCAAACTTTTATTACTTTGATGTGTATTTACTTTCTTAACCAGGACCGTTCTTAGGGGTCTGTCGTTGTGCTTGCACAAAGCCGGCTATGGTTCATAATACTACTTTTGAATCAACTATTTTTGTTCTTTTTTTAAAAGTGGAGTAGATTTTAAAAGTAAATATATTTATTAAACAAATATCTACTTGTTGAATCACCAATAATATCAAGTTCCTCAAACGATGATAACTATGACATCGATTATACATCACTATTTAAAAAAAAAGTGATTCCGAAAATTGGAGAAAGGAAATAATAGAATATTTTCAATTAAAGCGCGCTCCAAAGGGTGCAGATATTTTAGAATGGTGGAAAGATCACGATAAACAATTTCCAAATTTAGCCAAAATGGCAAAAGATCTTTTGTCTATACAGGCGACCTCTGTAGCAGTAGAGCGTTTATTTTCACAAGCAGGGTTAATTAATACAAAACTAAGAAGCATGTTAAATGAAACTTCAAACAAACGCTTATTATGTATTCATTCATGGTATAAAAGTAACTTGAAAAATGAAATTATAAAATATTAGTTTTAATTTATCAATTTTCTGTAATATTTTTAGGTTTATTATATAGGTTGAAATAAAATCTAAAAATATGCTTATAATGTATGTTTAGAAATTTAAATTTTTACTTTGTTATTAGAACATTTCGTTATTTTTTAAGCTTAATATTTGAATTAGCTTTATTGATCATCTATTTAAAATCCTAAGCCAAATTCTACTTTGTGTTTTGTTTGTTGAAAATCTTGTCCGTATGTATATGTTTTGTTTTTATTGAACACATATAGTTAAAAATTTTAGATCATCCAATATTTTCAAATACAAACAAAATCAATACAAAAATATTGTTCTATCAAACACGTACCTTCTTTAATTAGCAAGCCATCGAAGCGATTAAAGGAGAAAATGTTAAGAAAAATTTTCACTGATTTTTTTTAATAAATTTTTATTTATTTTAAGTCGGAAAATTTTTAAACAAAAGTCACCATAATTACTTCGTCTGTTGGAGACTTTACCGTATCTATACTATATAAGAATATGATATTGCGATGTTTTTAGTTGTTACAGTCTACTAGTTATTAATTATTGAACCAAAAAACTAAAAATTTTTGGATTTTAGTTACTTTCAATAATTAAACATAAAAACCGATTATAAATTTATAAAGATCACAATATCAAAATCCTATATAGTATATTTGTGATAAAGTGTCTCTCTTTGAGAACAGGGTAGCAATTTACGGTTTTCGACATGTGAAGTGGAATTTCTTTACTAGAATTTCTAAATTTGGGAAATTCTCTTTTTATGGTTATTTATATCGTTTTTTAAATGACTATTTCACTAGTATCATTGTTATAAGAACATATACAATGCTAGTATAATTGATTATAGAAAAATTATTTTTTGTATCAATTAATTTGCCCCCAAACATATATTTTATATATATTTTAGACTAGTCTCGTGGTCTCGCGAACCCCTAACTATATCATCCGGAGCGGCCTGCGACGTACTACAGAATAACCTTGTTGGTTTGTGTGATTGTGTTCTAGCAACTGATTAAGCTTAAATATCTCAAAATGTATCGTTATAACTTTCTCAACAATCACTAAATTTACTAATTTGTCTGATGAAAGTCTATGTGGAATAGATCATTTTGTCGAGTTATTCTGGTAGGCACTCGAAATTGAATTAACTCTGTTAATTCAGGGTAACAATGATGCTATTCTCTACTTTAAATAGTGAGTAAATATCAAAGAAAGTTCTTGCCTTCAAAGTTGGTGGATCTAACAAACGAAATGTGGGATATAAAACATTTTCCTCGGTATTCCCTAAAAAGGTTAGGATTTAAACCAGGTCTAATTGCCATGGAACTTAAAACTCTTAATACGCCAGTTATGTTTCGCTTATGTCACTGTTATTTTGCAATTGTGACATTGAGAATAATTATTTGTTCAGTTGTTACCTCTGTAGTGAATGAGGGTGTTTATGTCAGAAAAATCACTTAAAGTTCTGATAACAAAAACCCAGCATTTTAATAGCTCTATTTTTTATAAAATTTACATGGTAATCAAATCATTGCTCACTATCTACATAAACCCCAAGATCCTTATAAGTTTAAATCTTTCTTAGTCTACACTGATTTTATAATCCACACGTTATTATTTCTTTTCCTTGATACTGTTAAAACTTTACACTTATCAACGTTAAGGTTCATACAATTTTTACATCATTCTGCTAATTTATTGGTCATTTTCCAGCTGCTGACAATCCTCTATAGATTTTAATGAACAATTTCAAATCATCAATAATAATTTACTGCTAAATTCAACCTCATTGATTAAATCGCTAATAAAACTGTTAAACAATAAAAGGGCTAAATGTGAACCATGAGAAACTCACATGGATCTCAGTGGAGGTAATTTTCACAATTTGTTTTCTATTTGATAAATAACTTTCAAACTAGGACAACAATTGCCCCATACATACAGTAATGGTCCAAGATTGGGCCCTTGAGGAACTTCAGAAGTGCTCTTATAGTAATGAATTTGTAGCCTTTGACTTCTGCATACTGTTCACGTGCTGCTAAATAAGATTGAATGAACTTGGTGAGGTTTTCCGTCACATTCATCTTCTTCAGAGTTTTTATTAAAGTGCAATGCCCAATCCTAATAAAAGCCTTTTCCATGTCAGTATATATATATAATGACTTGGACATATTGTGTCAAAGTGGGCACGTTTAAATTAACACCACTTAAGTTTCATGTTCCTTCTCTCTGCTTCCAGGCTTCAATTCTCCCGTATGTAACCTGCACGACCCTCAAAACAAGAGGGGCATAAATTGTATCCTGTCGGACCACGTCGACAACGCCATCTTCCTGCTTAACAGCGTCAAGCCGGAACTACTCAAGCGGTCGGTGGCACATCGTTGCTTCGACCCCACCATCAAGCCCCAGATGACGGAGGCGGAAATCGTGACGTTCTGTCAGACGAACTACGGCATCAAGGACCCGATAATGATCAAGAACGACCTGAGAAACTTGGAGGTTATGTCGTTCTTCAACCCGGAATGGGGGGTGAGCGTGGCGCAGGCCGAGAACAACAACGGGGCGGTGATCGAGGAAAACCTGGCGAAAAATATGGTAAGTTAAGTCACAGCTTGCCTACAGCAAAATTACTCTCTTGTCGGGATTTGGATCTAAAAAAAATCAAATGAATTTCATGTTCATTATGGAACAAATAAACTACCTCTCTTTGAATTCCAGGGTGTTCCAATAATAATGGTAAAAAATGAAAAGGGGAATTTTATAGTAAAAGAAGACCTTTTTTTTTTCTATGAACGTTGTGTAAAGTGCACTAACCGAAAATAAATTTTGTTAGAGGTCATGTTATATTAAATGCAATTAGAATTAATTACGGGATTTAATAATATAAAAATATGTAGGGTATCTCGTTTAAAACAGCGAAGTTGTTCTTATTTTAGAGCAGTATACTTTTATATCTAACTTTCTTTCTGTAACTTCATTATTCTTCTATACAGGGTGTTCCAATTTTGCTGGGACGACTATAAAAAATAGCCAAAGAACTACAATTGGGCGTTTCGGTGGTTTATAAAGCATCAATGCATATACGAAATACAAAATTGTTATCCACACCTATACAGGTTGGACATACTACGAAATCAATCTTGCACCTTTTTAAAGTGAAAAAAGTCGATTTTTTTAAATAGCGTATATATATATATATATATATATATATATATATATATATATATATATATATATATATATATATATAATGACTCTAATATCGGGTATGCGGTCTGTAGGTCAAATAAATAACTAATTTACTTCTGACATCCTCTCTATATTTCGTCATTTATTTATGACTTCATCAGGAGGAAACTCTAAAATACACCACATATTAAAATGATATCAAACTATAAAAAAAACAGTTAAGACTTACAAGTGAAGTTACAAAAACATGGCTATATGCTTTCAACACACAGTAGAACGTTGAATTAGGACGAATACAACCACATGAATTCCTACTGTTACTCAGGTTAATAATGATATGGTTAAAGACATGTACTCCATGTTTAAGTGACGCTTTTAAATTTCGCGAAGTCGATGGGGCCACGTCAACTTTATATTTAATTAATGCATAACTTCTGGTAAGTTTCCCAGTCTTTGGAAGAAAACCAATGTAATTCCGGTACCGAAGAGAAATAACCCGACTTCGGTAACTGATTATCGCCCAATTAGCTTATTGTGCACTCTATCGAAAATTTTGGAAAGAATTGTAAATGAACAAATAAGTGACTAATTTAATTAAAAAAGAATTTTACCAAACACTCAATCAGGGTTCGGTAAGGGATATAGTACCACAACGGCTTTATTGAAGGTATCAGATGACTTATTGAGAGCACGGGATGAGGGCAAGAATTCCTGCTTGATATTGCTAGATTTCAGCAGAGCGTTTGACACCATTAGTCACAGTACACTGTTAACAAAATTAAAGTTTTTCTGTTTTGATGGCAGATCTCTTGATTTAATGCAGAGCTACCTGGACGACAGGCCTCAAAGAGTTACTCTTAGGGATGAATCTTCAAACTTTATTAAAACTATTAAAGGTGTTCCCCAGGGCAGTATGTTGGTACCTTTATTGTTTTGCATCTATACGGCTGACTTTTGTCAGTATTTGAATTTTTGTTTTTCTCATCAATACACTGACGATATGCAGCTCTATGCGCATTTTCGGACTTGTAACCTGCACGATACCTCACTACTTATTAACAGGGATCTGAAAACAATTTTTGCTCTCTCTGCAGCACATAGCCTAAAACTAAATGAAAATAAAACTAATATGGTTCTTTTTGGTAGAGATCGTAAAGTAATTGAACACGATATCTAGTTCAATGTTCATATTAATAATGTGACTATAAGAGCAACTGATTGTTGTAAAAACCTTGGTGTTCACATGGCCGGAAACCTTAAATTTGACCCTCATGTTGCTGAGTCGTTGCAGAGGGCTTTTATTAAATTAAAAACATTTTATATTTACAAGGATATACTTAGTCCTGAGATCAGACTTAAGCTCTGTGATAGTGTTATTCTTTCATGTATCGGTTACGCAGACATTGTATTTTGGCCGTTGTTAACTCTTAACAATAAAAACAGTTTACAGAAATTGCAAAATTCGTTTATACGTTTTTCATGTGGACTTAGAAAATTTGATCACGTTACTGAAGCGTTCCTTGAATCTAAATGGCTTTACTTAAGAGAAAGATTTGAAATCCATCTTGCTTCATTAATTTATAAAATCAGGGAAACTGAAATTCCTTCGTATCTTTTTGAGAAGCTGCCCAAAGGCACAAGTGTTCACACTAGAGTGACAAGGTATCGTGATCTATACCAGGTTCCGAGACACACTACAGCCTCTTTCCAGAGATCGTTTTCTTACAATGCAATTAAACTATATAATTCTCTACCCGATCACATCAAGTCCTGTTCGTCTTTGAATTTATTTAGAGAAAAGTTTAAATTACACTTGCTTTCTAAGCGAGTTTTAAGATAGCTGTCAGTCTTTAGTATCTAAAGAAATTAAAGTTAGTTAGTTATAGTAGGTATACTGGGTGGTGCAACCAAGATGGGGTGGACGATTGTGGGCAAACGGAGAGGAATTTGAAAAAAAAATTGGGATATGATTGATAGTCAAGAACGCCGTGTTTTAAAATTATACCCATTATACAGGGTGGTCTGAAAAGTTGGTGGTGAACCAAACTTGTGTTTTTTTAAATGGGATACCCGGTATATTATTATTTTAGTTGATTCTCCTATTCGTTGCGATCATTATGATATAAGGTTAGTTGGGTCTAAAATTTATACCAAGGGAATGGGACGAGGTTTAAGTGGAAAAAAGGGTTATACTCCGGCCATTTTTTGAAAACAATTGAAGCAGGTATGGAAAAACCAAATATTCTATAAAATGTATTGTATCTAGGACTACAATAATCGCTTGTAAGTCGTTCAAAATTATTCACTGTTATAAAGGGTGGTCAAGTTTTGCAAATTTACCTTGGATTTAATTTTTTTAAATGGAACAACCTGTATATTTTACTTTCATGTTAAAGATAACATTACTAGCTTTCAGAAAATACCATATTTGATACCTTTTTGACCAACAGTTTTTCAGTAAATTAGCTGTGAAATCAAAATTTCTTCATTTTAACACGAATTACTCTGAATTCACGTTGTTAAAATTGACAATTTAATATTAGGAGGCCATGATATCATCATAAATTGAACAAAAGATTGACAGTCCTGTCAAAACAGCAAAGTGTCAGAATATTGTCATCAGTAAATAAATAAATATTGTTCTTTGATGATGCGATGCCGAAATAAAAACAAGATAGAAGCTTTTGCAAGTTTATCATAGAAACAGGAAATGTTGCTTTCAAAAAACCGTAAAGTAATTAATAAACCAGTTACCAATGAAGATAATGCTTTGACAGTATTAATAAAAGATCTTTTTTTACAAAAAAAATAAATTTAATATAAATCAACAAAAACAATGTAATTAAAACTTATAAAAGATGTTCAACTAAACCACCGTTTTGCTGAAGGCACATTTCGAGTCTATCCATAAATGAGAGTTTCACTTTTCTCAAAGTCAGGTCTAAAATGTTACGAAAACTGCTTATTATTCTCAACTTCATATCTTCCACTGTGGTTGGAACCTCTTTATAAACTTCTTCTTTAACATGGTTCCATAAAAAGAAATCTAGTGGCGTTAAATCGGGTGACCTCGCAGGCCACTTAACTGGTCCACCTCGCCCAATCCAATGCTCTCCTTTCCAATTATTGAGAAAATGTCTTACATGCCTATGGTAATGCGGGGGTGCTCCATCATGTTGGAACCATAAGGAATTTATTAACATTAAAGGTAAGTCTTCGAGCAATATGGGCAACTCATTTCTCAAAAAATTTAAATAGACTTCTCCCGTTAAATGCTCTTCAAAAAAATATGATCCTATAACATGAGAGCCAATTATACCTCCCCAAACATTAATTGACCATTTATTTTGATGGTCCACCTGACGAATATAATGTGGATTTTCGGTTGAATAATAGTGCATATTATGTTTGTTAACCAAGCCGTTGCTTTTAAAAGTTGCTTCATCTGAAAACAGCACCCTATCTACAAAACCTGGATTATCCCAAATTGTATTTAAAAACCAAATTGAAAACTCTTGTCGTTGGACGTAATCGCGATCATACAGTTCTTGGTGTAATTCAATGTGGTAGGCATGATATTTATGTTGTTTCAGAATCCGTTTAATACTAGTGCGTTCAATATCAGTAGCTCTCTCAATTTCCCTAGTACTTGTGTGTGGATTTTCTTGCACTGTTAATAACACTGTCAAAGCATTATCTTCATTGGTAACTGGTTTATTAATTACTTTACGTTTCTTAAAAGCAACATTGCCTGTTTCTTGAAACCTCTCTAATAAACTTGCAAAAGCTTCAGGTCTTGGTTTTTTTTTTCGGCATCGGGATATCGTACCGCATAAACCCTGCTTGCTAGTAAAGGGTTTTTTTGACACTCGTCCAACATAAAAGTCATGTTTCTCAACTCTGGAGTACTCAAACTCATTGTTACTTAACAATTTCTCGACTTATCGTCAAAAAACAATGGTAATTGATGCCAATTCTCTGACACTTTGCGGTTTTGACAAGAATATCAATCTTTCTTTTCATTTATGATTATATCATGGCCTTCTTATATTATAGGTAGTCATTTTAAGCAACGTAAATAATACCGATTCTGTTAGAATGAGTAAATTTTGGTTTCACGGTTAATTTACAAAAAAACTGTTGGTTAGAAAGATATCAGATAGGGTATTTTCTGAAAGCTGGCGATGTTATCTTTAATATGACAGTAAAATATATGGGGTGTTCCATTTAAAAAAATTCAATCCAAAGTAAATTTGCAAAACTTGACCACCCTGTATAACAGTGAATAATTTTGAACGACTTACAAGCGATTATTGTAATCCTAGATACAATACATTTTATAGAATATTTGGTTTTTCCATACCTGCTTCAATTGTTTTCAAAAAATGGCCGGAGTATAACCCTTTTTTCCACTTTAACCTCGTCCCATTCCCTTGGTATGAATTTTAGACCCAACAAACCTCATATCAAAATGATCGTAACAAATAGGAGAATCAACTAAAATAATAATATACCGGGTGTCCCATTTAAAAAAACACAAGTTTGGTTCACAACAACTTTTCGGACCACCCGGTATAATGGGTATAATTTTAAAACACAGCGTTCTTGACTATCAATCATATCCCAAAAATGTTTTTTCAAATTTCTCTCCGTTTGCCCACAATCGTCCACCACATCTTGGTTGCACCACTCTGTATATTTTTTTACTTTTTTAGTTTTAAGAAAGGTGGTTAGATGAGCAGCTATGCTGGATCTCGCCACTTTAGTTTATTAATTTGAAGAAAATGTGAACTTTGGTTTTTTATGAGAAATAAAAGACATTTAGAATTTGAATTTTATTTATAACCACTTTTTATTATATTTCAGGTCCAGTCCTCAATATTACATAATTGTGTAGTACATGTTACTTCCACTTCTAGCACAAGGTTCAAAGTAACCTAAAAATAAAAGAAATCCGGCCCTGCTCTCTCCTATCGGTCTCTCCCGCGCCAGTCGCAACGTTGTTTCATTGTGTTTCTTGTGCTTCGTGCGGAAGGTTCACGTTATTTTCTCCGGCGCACTCGCATTTTTATTACGAAATTCGTTACACACGATAATCGGTAAGTACTTAAATGATTTTTATACCTTTATTCTGAAGCTTTTGTTGAGCACTGTTCCCATAAGGACAGCTTGCCTTAGTATTAGGTACTTCACATTTGCAGCGTTATTTTTAGCAATATGGGAAAATCTAGGAAACATAAACGTAAGAGGAGTCCCTCGTCTAGTGAATCCGATTCTAGCCGTAGGAATCGTGCAGATTCCAAAACCTTATTAAAAAGGCTGGAGAGGATAGAGTCCGAATTACGCCGCCAAGCTCCCTCAAGGTCTCGTTCTCGTAGCAGTCCGACACACCGTCGCCATGAGAGCAGACGGCGTTCTTTATCTTCCAGGCGTGCAGCCTCGGAAGATAGCGGCAACAGCGGCCATAAACGTCCGCGTCCCTCCGATACCGGCGACCGTAGAAGCGGCACGAGAGGGGAGGACTCAGCTGCTCAGTCGGCGTCGTTGCCACGTGCAGTGGTTGACGATGTCGATAGAATCGACGTTTCGCCAAGAAACTGTTTGAGTGTGCGTAACGCGCATTCTGATTCTGATACAGGGGACGAACGGGATACAGTTGACGAACATACGACTCATGACAGTCCGGACAGAGACGAACTCGTTGTCCACAATGACGTCATACTTCCATCACTACCTGATGAAGTGTTAAAAATCTTAGGGGACAACCCTGATAAAAATGAAAACAGCAACTTTATGCTACACGAGCAACTGTCTTCAAGATGGAAGACTATTTTAACCAATGGTCTAAAAAAGGTGGATTCTCAGAGTCTTCTCAGTACCTATGAAATTCCGGCAAATTTAATGTACTTGAGCCCCCCAAAACTAAACCCGGAAGTAAGGGCAGCATTGCCAAAGCAGATTATCTCCGCTGATGGCTCCTACGTAGAGATTCAAAATCACCTGGGTAAAGGCCTTTCGGCATTAGGAAAGGGCCTTTCGATAATATTAAATAATTTGGAAAAAATCCCCGAAGGAATCAAAAACGACCTTCTAACAAACTTATCCGACTCAGGTCGAATAATTTCCAATGTATTCCATCGTGTGTCTGTTGTACGAAAAAACCAGGTGGTTCCTAGTCTAAAGAATATGAAGGAACTCGCAGATAATACTACACCTTCTGAATTTTTATTTGGAAGTGACTTCAACGAAAAATTAAACTCAGTTAAAGCAATGGAAAGTCTTAGTAAAGAGTTAAAATTACCGAATACATCAAAACAGGCCTCATTTATTAGAAGGTCAAACAAAGGGGGGGGCAGTCAACGAAGAACCTCTTCTAACGTAAACTCGTCCATGCAAGGTCGAGTTTTAAACTCTCAATACCCGGGCCGTCGATCGGGGGAGACGGGCCCATCAGAGAAGGGTCAGTCCTCCAAAATTTATCGCCGCCAGGAGAGCTACAGACAGAGTCAGTGGGGCAAACACAGGGACAAAACAAAAAAATATTAAACATGGTAAGCAAACAAGGTTACGCAGGCCGCCTACAATACTTTTTTGAACAGTGGTTAACCATAACGGATAACAAAACTGTTTTAAGTTGGCTGCAGGGATATAAACTGCCATTTGTCAGTACCCCTCCTTTCAAACCCTTTCAGCCTCATTCACATAAATATATAAACCCGATCGAATATAAACAAATTCAAATTGAAATAAATTCATTATTGAGTATAGGTGCAATAGAGCTGTGCAAGCCCCGCCCTGATCAATTTGTCTCAAATATATTCCTAGCCGATAAGCCAAATGGTAAAAAACGTTTCATTATAAATTTAAAACAACTAAATAAACATGTTCTTGCGCCCCATTTCAAAATGGAAGATGCTAGGACGGCAGGAAAATTAATCCAACGTGGCAACTATGCAGCCACAATAGACCTCAAAGACGCCTATTTTTTGCTGCCCATACATAAAAATCATCGTAAATTTTTAAGATTCTATTTTAATGATAAACTTTATGAATTCACTTGCCTGCCTTTTGGACTAGCCTCGGCTCCATACACGTTCACTAAACTTATGAAACCCGTAATCCAAAGTTTACGCGCGAGCGGCATTTCATGCGTAAATTATTTGGATGATTTCCTTATTTTGGGAACATCTAAACAAGAATGCTCTCGAAACGTATATTTGGTGACGTCTCTGTTAAACTCTTTAGGCTTTATCATAAATATGCAAAAGAGTTCTATGACACCGAGTACTAAGTGCAAATTTCTGGGTTTCATTTTTGATTCTATACATATGTGTATAGAATTACCACTCGAAAAGCGCCAAAAAATTTTAAAATGGACCAAATATTTTATTAATCACAAAAGTTGTAAAATAATAAAGTTTGCTCAGTATCTCGGCTTATTAACATCTGCCTGTCCCGCCATTAAATATGGTTGGTTATACACCAAAAACTTAGAACGAGCTAAGTTTTTGGCTCTGACTTTTAATGCAGGCAATTATAATGCATCTATGCCTATCTCTAATTCAACCATACGAGATCTAGAATGGTGGTTATGTCATATCCTTACATCTAAAAACGACCTCGAAAGAGATGAATATCATTTAGAAATTCATACTGATGCTAGTTTATCGGGTTGGGGCGCCTTCTGCCAGGGGGAAAGTGTTCACGGATGGTGGACAACCAAGGAAAAAATACATCATATAAATTTTTTGGAGCTCCAAGCTATATTTCTCGGTCTGAGATGCTTTGTCAGCAATATCACTAACTGTAAAATTTTAATAAGGACAGATAATACTACAGCCCTGGCCTACATAAATAAAATGGGTAGCGTCCAACATCAGAAACTAAATTCTCTATCCAGAGACATATGGCAGTGGTGCGAGGCCAAAAACATTTGGATTTTCGCTTCTTATATTCCGTCCCATGAAAACTGGCAGGCAGATCAAGCGTCTCGTACTTTACATACCGAGACAGAATGGTCCCTAAACCAAGATATTTTTAATCTTATTACCAATCGCTTTGGGGAACCAGATATCGATATATTTGCCTCATTATCCAATTATAAATGCGATCGATATATTTCATGGTTAAAAGATCCAGGGTCGGAATCAGTGGATGCTTTCACATCTAATTGGGAAAACTTAAATTTTTATGCGTTCCCGCCCTTCTCGTTAATCTTAAGGGTATTACGAAAAATTTTATCTGACAAGGCAGAAGGTATCCTTGTGGTTCCCTATTGGCAATCACAGTCTTGGTTTCCACTATTCAAAAACATGATAGTAGGCGAACCTTTGTATTTTGGCCCTAACAATAATCTTTTAAATTGTCCTTTCAGCGGGAAAACACATCCTTTATCCAAAGACCTTATCCTGGTAGTAGCGAAACTATCAGGGAGGCCTTCCGAATAAAAGGAGTTCCAGATCACGCCCTGGATACAATGGTGGGATCACTAAGTGAAGCCACTATAAAGCAATACGGTACAACCTATAAGCTATGGTGGGAGTACTGTCAGGTAAAAAACATTTCACCCTTTCATTGTGATACACAGAATGTCATATCATTTTTTCAAATTATTTTGGACTCTACAAAAAATATTTTTGGATCCTTCAATTCACACCGCGCTGCTTTGTCCTTGATTTCTTCAGAAGACCTGGGAAAAAACTTACATATCAAACGTTTCTTAAAAGGAGTTTTTAGGATTAGACCACCTAAACCAAAATATGATACCACCTGGAATCCCCAGGTAGTACTCAGAGTATTAGAAAAATATTCCGATTCTAATTTAAAGGCCCTTTCTTGCAAGCTAGTAACTCTCTTGGCGCTAGCCACAGGACAAAGACTTCAGACAATTTCTCTCATTAAGTGTCCTAATATAACATTTTCTGATTCCGTCGTCACTATTTTAATCCCCGATTTAACAAAAACTTCAAGACCTAATTTTTGTCAACCTAGTTTGACGCTACCCTATTTTCTACAAAATCCGAAATTATGCGTAGCATCTTGCCTAGAAAAATACCTAAACCTCACTAAAAGCCTGAGGAAACCAAACTGCGACTCTCTCTTTATTACCTATAATAAACCACATGGGATAGCATCGAAACAGACCCTAAGCAGATGGGTAAAGAACACGCTGACAGAGGCGGGAGTGGATACCTCCACTTTTAAGGCGCACTCAACAAGGCATGCGTCGACATCGTCGGCTTATAGAAAAGGCATCTCTTTAGATGTCATTAGGAAGACAGCAGGATGGAGTGAAGAATCTAGCACCTTCGCCAGATTTTATAATAGACCCCTAACCAAGCCAAATACCTTTTTGGAGACGGTCTTAAATATAGATATATAACTTAGTTTTAGTTTTGTTAAGTATTATTACTTATTAGTCGTTCGAGTTTATATTCTTCTGTTTGCTTTCCTTAACATGATAATTTATGCCTTTAGCTTATAAGACATTTAAAGTTCAAACCTAGGGATACCTATTCTTTCAGTGTTTAAAATCTGTATTAGTTTTAATTACTGTTTTACCTAACTGATCACATATATATGTGTGTATATATATATAATATCATTATACACATTTTTTCCATTTTAGCAGTGTTTTCATCTACTTATTTTCATTTAGGAAGATTTTTGGCAACGATACTTTAAACATCTACACAATTATGTAATATTGAGGACTGGACCTGAAATATAATTTATCGATCAAAAGAACTCACCTGAAGTTCGATCGTAATTATATGAAGGTCCAGTCCGAAAATATTACTACCCCCCCTCCTCCTTTATTTTCTAAATTTCCCGGTGGTTGCCAAAAAAGGAATACTTTAAACTAATGAAACAACGTTGCGACTGGCGCGGGAGAGACCGATAGGAGAGAGCAGGGCCGGATTTCTTTTATTTTTAGGTTACTTTGAACCTTGTGCTAGAAGTGGAAGTAACATGTACTACACAATTATGTAATATTTTCGGACTGGACCTTCATATAATTACGATCGAACTTCAGGTGAGTTCTTTTGATCGATAAAATATTTCGCATTTATTGTCTAATTTAAATATATTAGTAACTAAAGAGGTTTGTTTTTTATGACGAATATGTAAAACCGTTGGAAAATTGAAAATAGTGCGATAATTATAGATAAGATAAAAAAATGCCTCTGTAAAAATGGGACTTCCGTTAATTAATCGTGAAACAATTATTCCAGGAACAAGTAATTTTCAATATTGACAAGAAGGTGACGAGCCTAGTGATCCTCAATCCTGAATTGCCCTACAAGTGCGTGATGTACAGTTACTTGGCAAAAGGTCTCTACTGGTTATTGATGTTCGGAATCGTATTCGCAGTACTGTTTCTTATGCGGATGTCGTTCAAAGTGTACAGGAGCTATGAGCAGAAGCATAAAGATGAGGTAAGTTTAGAATGAAAAGGGTATTTGGTAAATTTTCATTGAACATTGTAATTTTTAAATAAAGTAAGCTAAACCTTTTGCTTATATATGATGTTACAAACCTTAATATTAGGGTATAATTTACATTGTTCTTTGATAGTGCTACGGTTTTGTGGGATGGTAATAACCAGTTAGAGTTACATGAAAAAATAAGTCAGATTTGGTTATTATTAAAAACTGGTGTGATGCCAACCGACTTACTTTAAATGTAAATAAATCATGGATTATGTCCTTTACATGTGAATTGACACTCGAAAGTTCAATTTTGAACAATTCAAGTGCAAATAGGTTTCTAGGTATTTTAATTGATTATAGACTTAGTTTGAAGCCCATATAAGTTACCTTAGTTCTAAATTATCATCCAGCTGCTATGCAATTAGGGTCACTAGTAATGAATTGGATAGTTCTACAGCAAGAAAGGCATACTTTTCTTTAATTGAGTCCAACCTGAAGTACGGAATTTGCTTCTGGGAAGCCTGCTCGAGCGAGTTGTTAAATCATATATTTTTATTACAAAAAAGAGCCATAAAATATCTATGCAGTTTTTAGAATCAAGCTGGATCGGATTAGTTTGCGAAGAGACTTGCGCCAGCTACCCTCAATAATTACACAGCTTAAGATTATAGTTTCTTTGTTGTTGTCTTTTAAGTAAAAAAACAATTGTACAATAGTTAAAAAGTTGATGTTGATGCAATGCTGATTTGCACTAGTTTCTTTTATTGTATATCGATCAGTGTTGGTGTTTCTGATTTGATTTTGTGGAAAGGTTTAAAATTTAGACCAGATCTAATTGCGGTGACTGTAAATCTAAAAAAAATGTGTTCCTTCCCTATGTGTTGCTTATATAATCTTAAACCTATAACTGTTAAGTTAGACCTGAGATAAATTTAAACCTCTTTCGTGAACTGTATTTTAGTGCTCCTTCATCGCAGTATTTTTTTTTTGTTTTTCCATAAACTTACCATTTTCTCTTTTGGGTTTAGGTAAATTCGATGGTAGAGAAAATATTAGAGGTCCTTCAGAATGCTGCCTGTGAGGAGACAGAATCAAATTACGTTGTTATTAACCATGTAAGGGATGCAATTTTGACCGTTAAGGAGAGAAAAGGTAGGTTAATCATTGTGAATAGAAAAAGTGCGCCAAAGTCAGTCTCCTAATATAAGTATCTAGAGACGTTATTGCCTAAAAACATAGTTTCTTTTTACACTAGTATACAAAATAAACACGTTTAGTTTATTAATTTCCACTTATTTATTTCTGCTTGACAGCTGTTTCGACACACTGTGTCTTTGTCAAAAGCTAACTTAAAACTGACCCTAAAATCTGTACCAAATACAAAAAAAAAAAATATAAAAATCTTAATGGTGTCAATAAAACAATATCGGTGTTTACCCGCCTCGTCTATTCTTTAGGTATAAAGATTTAACAGAGGGGAACCATTTAGGTCCAACTGGTCATTCAATAAAATATTTCGGGTTTTCCTCTTGTTAATTTCTAAACTTTCCAAATGTTTCAATTTGTAGCTTTTATTAGCCCTATGCAAAATTTTATATTCGTTTTTAAATGTATGATTTGCTTCTATCAAATGTTTAGCGTAATTGGAGTCTGTTTTTTCTTTATTATATGAGGATTTGTGTTCTTTTATATGTTTATTGAAAGATCTACCCGTTTGGCCAATGTAAACCTTATCACAGGAACCACATTCTAATTCGTATACCCCTGATTTTTTAGATTTATCAGACTTGGATTTATTATTTTTAATATATTTCCCTAATGTATTATTTGTACAGAAGGCAACTTTATAATCTGCTCTCATGAGATGTTTACTGATTTTAGAGCTAATTTTGCCTGTATATGTTATTGTATTAAATTTGGCTATATCTTTTAAATTATTATTTGGATAGATTAAATTGATTGCTTTTTTATATTGTTTTTTATTTACTATTTTGTCGACTATATTAGGACTATTGTCATTGTTAATAGCAATGTGCTTTATAATATTCAATGTTTTATTATAGTTATCTGATGACATAGGTATACTAATTAAACGATGTACAAAACTGTTGAAAGCTGCCATTTTATGTGCAAAAGGATGATTTGATGTTTTATGTATTGTTATATCTGTATAAGATGGTTTATGATAAATTTGAAAATCGTGTTTATTGTTCATAATTGTTAAATCCAAAAAAAATTATTGTCTTATCTTGTTCCACTTCTAACGTAAATTTAATATTTTTATGTAAATTATTAATAAAATCTAAAAATAACCTTAGTTGTCTCTCTGTTCCCGTGAAACACGCTAGTATGTCGTCTACATATCTATACCAATAAATGAACTTGTTTCTTAACGGGTGATTGTACAGGGTGTTCCAGCGAGGACTGAACAGGGACCTATTTTCGACCTTGTATTTTGGAAAAATTCAAAATAGCCAATCGATGTATTTTTTCTTGTAGAATCCAAAAATGTTATCGAAAAAATATTTGAACCAGAAACAAAAGAGTTACGCTATGCATCAGGTGTTTTTTAAATGGAATGTATCGTTTTTTATACGATTTTTGGAAAGAGTGATTTTTTTTATGTCCGTTCTGATTAAAAGATTTGATTTTGCGATAGCTGTTTATATTACATTTTAATGTTTTACAAACTAAAATTTTAGCTTCACCTGTTTAAAATATACGATAGGTTGGTATAGGTGATCAAGGTAAAATGACGTTTGAATGCTTTGTCAATAAAAATTGACGTTATTTTAATTATTGTCGAAGTCTTCACCTAAAAAATATATATTTGACTCTGATCGAAATGAAATACTCTTTGGACGAGAGACTACAGATTGTTATGCTATTTTACAAGGGCCAAGAAAATGCAAGACAAGCAAGAAGAAGATTTATTGCAAATTTTCATAGAAATATATCCATCAATACAATTTTAAGGATAAAAAACCTATTTGAGGAAAATAAAACTTTACATGATAGAAAAAGAAATATACAAAGAAGAAGAAATCGAGACCAGGCCATTATAAATTATTTTCAAGTTAATCCAACCAAATCTATTTCGGATGCAGTTCGGGAAGTTCAGTACGGTGGCGGTGTAAGGCGCAGAAGAGTTACCCGAGGGACTGTTCACAGGACTCTGAAAATTCATAAATTTAGGCCTTTTCGTATCCTTCCACTTCAGCACCTAACACCGGCACAAAGAGAACTTCGTTTCCAATTTGTTTCTCAAATGGTAATTCGGCAAGAAAACGAAGACCCTGATTTATTCAAAAATATTGTGTGGACCGACGAAGCTACTTTCACAACATCGGGAGTATTCAACAGACATAATAGTCACCACTGGGTCGTTGAAAATCCAAAAAAGTTCCAGACTATTAAATTTCAAGGGAGGAATTCTATTCATGTTTGGTGTGGGATAAAAAACAATAAAATTTTGGGACCGATATTTTTTAACGGGACTTTAAATGGGCACAGATATTATGAGTTTTTAGAAAACGAAATTGAACATTTTTTGGAAGACTTACCATTGGCAGAATATCAGAATTTAATTTGGCAACATGATGGGGCGCCTCCTCATGCCGTGCATGATGTGGTTCAATTTTTAAATCGGCGCCATAACGAATGGATAGGGCGAAATGGATCATATGCTTGGCCGCCCAATAGCCCCGACCTCTCAGTTTTGGATACATTTCTTTGGGGCCATTTGAAGAACGTCGTATACAGACAACGAAACGAAAATATTCAGGAGATCATGGGAAAAATTGTCGATGAAATAAACCGCCTTAACCAGGAAAATCATATTGTAACAGCAAGTTTAGAAAGGCTACAAAGGGGTTATCGATGTTGTTTCGAGAAAAACGGCGGTCACATTGAAAACTTATGTTATTAGTAGTTTTATTTTATTATTTAATAATTATTTTTTATTGAATTTCTTTTTCTATCATGTAAAGTTTTATTTTCCTCAAATAGGTTTTTTATCCTTAGAATTGTATTGATGGATATATTTCTATGAAAATTTGCAATAAATCTTCTTCTTGCTTCTCTTGCATTTTCTTGGCACTTGTAAAATAGCATAACAATCTGTAGTCTCTCGTCCAAAGAGTATTTCATTTCGATCAGAGTCAAATATATATTTTTTAGGTGAAGACTTCGACAATAATTAAAATAATGTCAATTTTTATTGAGAAAGCATTCAAACGTCATTTTACCTTGATCACCTATACCAACCTATCGTATATTTTAAACAGGTGAAGCTAAAATTTTAGTTTGTAAAACATTAAAATATAATATAAACAGCTATCGCAAAATCAAATCTTTTAATCAGAACGGACATAAAACAAATCACCCTTTCCAAAAATCGTATAAAAAACGATACATTCCATTTAAAAAACACCTGATGCATAGCGTAACTCTTTTGTTTCTGGTTCAAATATTTTTTCGATGACATTTTTGGATTCTACAAGAAAAAATACATCGATTGGCTAATTTGAATTTTTCCAAAATACAAGGAAGGTCGAAAATAGGTCCCTGTTCAGTCCTCGCTGGAACACCCTGTACATTAATTGTTCAATATTATCTAGAAATATTTCTGCTAGTATACGACTCAAAGGATTACCCATTATTAAACCTTCTTTACTTACATACACGGAGCCATTGAATTCAAAGTAATTTCGATCTACACTACAATTCAATGGCTCCGTGTATGTAAGTAAAGAAGGTTTAATAATGGGTAATCCTTTGAGTCCTATACTAGCAGAAATATTTCTAGATAATATTGAACAATTAATGTATAATCACCCGTTAAGAAACAAGTTCATTTATTGGTATAGATATGTAGACGATATACTAGCGTGTTTCACGGGAACAGAGAGACAACTAAGGTTATTTTTAGATTTTATTAATAATTTACATAAAAATATTAAATTTACGTTAGAAGTGGAACAAGATAAGACAATATGGATTTAACAATTATCAACAATAAACACGATTTTCAAATTTATCATAAACCATCTTACACAGATATAACAATACATAAAACATCAAATCATCCTTTTGCACATAAAATGGCAGCTTTCAACAGTTTTGTATATCGTTTAATTAGTATACCTATGTCATCAGATAACTATAATAAAGAATTGAATATTATAAAGCAGATTGCTATTAACAATGGCGATAGTCCTAATATAGTCGACAAAATAGTAAATAAAAAACAATATAAAGAAGCAATCAATTTAATCTATCCAAATAATAATTTAAAAGATATAGCCAAAGGCAAAATTAGCTCTAAAATCAGTAAACATCTCATGAGAGCAGATTATGAAGTTGCCTTCTGTACAAATAATACATTAGGGAAATATATTAAAAATAATAAATCCAAGTCTGATAAATCTAAAAAATCAGGGGTATACGAATTAGAATGTGGTTCCTGTGTTAAAGTTTACATTGGCCAAACGGGTAGATCTTTCAATAAACGTAAAAAAGGACACAAATCCTCATATAATAAAGAAAAAACAGACTCCAATTACGCTTAACATTTGATAGAAGCAAATCATACATTTAAAAACGAATATAAAATTTTGCATAGGGTGTAGCATTATATTTTTCACGAGCTAAATTGTTTCATTTGGTGAACAGTTTAATTCTCGCCGATATATATTAGAAGTAATTTGGGTTGTCTATAAGTGGGAATTATAACGTAATATTTAATTTTAGGGTGGAAATGTCGTTTTCTTTATAATTTGTACATAAATCAAAACAAGTAATTTACTTCATATTTATTTTTACGTTGCCATTCAGATAAAATCACAATATTTGCCAATCATTTCGATATTCAAGGCAGATAAAGGAATTTTATATTTAATGTAAACATATCCTTTTGGTACTCTCAAGTCATGGATTCACGGCGTCGACGTCGGCTTGCGTTTCTACTTTCGGTTTTCAGTTGCAGTGTTGCCGAATCAAGTTAATGAATTTTCTTAAGTTTCATGGTGAATTTGAATTTGCCGCTTCCTTTCACGAGTCACTTTACTGACTATTTCCGTGCTCGACCTTCTTGGTTGGCCAACGGACTTCATCCCTTGGTATCGTCATTCCGGTTGGTAGTCGAGGTACTTACAACACCTCCATGTGTTGATCCGAAGAAAAATCGGGAATCATCCCGAATATACCCAGTGGTGGTGATTTGAATTTTTGTTTCTTCGCATGGATTAACTATCTGCTTTATCTGAGAGCCAAAGTAAAGTTTGTGTTTTGGAGAAAACCTGGATTTTTATCCAGCAATCTTTTGCCATGTCGGAATCAAACGTTTTGGAGTTTTTTTTGTATAGTAACTTTGGGATTTAGTTAAGGTAAGCTGCTTATAATAATTTCACATACCTTTTTCTTCGTTTTGAAAAATGTTATGTATTTTCCAGTTTTCGTTTTTTTTTTTGGAGTACTCATCCATGGTTTTCCCTCTCCTTTTAAAATCCACATGGGAGTCGACTCCTAAGTTTTGGCATACCGTACCGTACCATGAGTTATGAATTATGGTCTTAAAAGAAACGTAATCTGTTGTCCCGCCTAGACTTCTTTATTTCATCCAGTTCTGTTCGAAGGCTGTTAGTTCCAGACACTGTAACTGTTCCTGTGATTTTGAAGTGATCCTCTTTTGATGTTTTGATGCAGCCCTTGAAGTCCTGACATCCCTGGAAGGATTTATAAAGGCCAGATAAAATTATTTTATTAATTATCCATTTTTATTTTTCTTTTATTACAAGCATTATACATTTTTACATTTGATTTAAAGTTTAAACGATTTATGCTATTTAAAAGTGAACCAGTTAATTATTCTTTCTAACTTTCATTTATGTAACAATAATTAAAGGTGTTAAAATTATTAATGAGTTATGTGAACTATAGTCAACTATGGGATTATTTAATTTTCTTTATGAAAATCTTGACATATAAAATTCCTTTTTTTTTTATTTAGAATGATCTTATTTAAATTGTACATTTGCTATATAATATATAGTCGTCGTAAGTATAGGAAATTTACCTCATATTTTCATTTATCCTGCCCACACTCACCTAATTTTTATTTCAGTTTTTTTTTGCTATAGGAACTAGCTTAGGCTAAAGTATATTTATTTTGGTTTCGCGGTTTTCCCTTATTAAATATATAAAAAAAACAGCGTGGCGCCCTTTAGTAGTCTATTTGGATTATGTAATGTATCTTTTTAGATTTACTTTTGATTTTAAAAGAACACACAGAAATTTAATAATTAAATTCTAATATCTAACATCAAAGTTAATTAAATAAAATTATTTTTCATTTGCCCCCGAACCCATAGTGCTCTCCAGATGAAAAGCTGCCGTTAGCTGAGCGTAAAAAAAACAAGGGGTATGATACGCTACAAGGGCTAATAAAAGCTACAAATTGAACCATTTGGAAAGTTTAGAAATTAACAAGAGGAAAACCCGAAATATTTTATTGAATGACCAGTTGGAATTAAATGGTTCCCCTCTGTTAAATCTTTATACCTAAAGAATAGACAAGGCGGGTAAACACCGATATTGTTTTATTGACACCATTAAGATTTTTATATATTTTTTTTTATATTTGGTACAGATTTTAGTGTCAGTTTTAAGTTAGCTTTTGACAGAGACAGAGTGTGTCGAAATATCTGTCAAGCAGAAATGAATAAGTGGAAATTAATAAACTAAACGTGTTTATTTTGTATACTAATGTATAATGAATTTCCATCAAGTAACGGCTACATCGATAAGAAATAGTTTCTTCTTAAAAATTTTTTTTAAAATTACTCGGAGGGTAGGCGTCAGCTTGTAGGAGTAAGCTCTGTATTAGAAACGTGACTTAGGGAGTGCCCCAAAGCTCTATTTTAGGCCCGCTTCTCTTTCTAACACATACTTTTGACTTGGGTAATACCGCACAGTTCTCCAGGGCTCACTCCTATGCTGACAATACCCAGCTGTTATACACATTTAACCCTTCAGATTACAGTGCAATTGAGACCTACAAAAAAATATCGCATTACAATAGGAAACACAATCTTAAATTAAATGCTAAAAAAATCTCAGTGCAATCTTTGCACTCTCTGGAAATTTTCGAATTCCTATGAGAACCCCCTTAGATGGGTATTGCCTTAGTTTTACTGAATTTTTTTTTAAAAATACGATTCTTTTATGCAAAGCACCTCATCGAAACTTGTCTTGGTATGGTTGAACTTTACGTTTTTTTATCTTTTACCGAAAATGTAAATTACAAATGTTTACATGTTTATAAGCATGTTTAAATAGACAGTTAAATAAATGTTTGTTCCTTGTGTAGCCAAAAAGAAGATTTGGGAACAGGCGGTGGAGTATATCAACGAAAACGAGTCCAGGGTACGCACAGAAGTCCAGAATGTCCACGGCGAATCGTTTGAGGTTTGGAGATGGATCGGCAGCCCAAATTTAAGCATGGACGGGTAAGTACTTCTGAGAGCTCTTTTGATGTAGTCTTTCACAAAGGTCTTTAGTTATAAGTACTATTTCATTAAACAAATTTTATCTTATAAAGTAGTATCATTGACAAGTGAAGCCTTTGGTAGAGTGTGTAATATTTTTTTGTTATTTTTAGAATTATTGAAAAACGCCGTTAATGTTATTAAATAGAATAACCATTCATTCAAACAACATAAAATAATAATTAACTAAAGACCTTTATGTGCTTTTCTAGACTTATTATAAATTGTGCATGTCTTTTGAATTCTATAGAAATAATTCGTTGATAGATAATTGGTGAAAGGTGGTGTGTGCGAAAGTTGGAATGGGGCACTGTCAGGTCACGTTCAAGTATGGCACTAAACTTAAATGCGTTTAATATCTAAATTATCCACATTTTATGCCATTTAATGTTTACTAAAGTAGCTACAATTGTTTCCACTACTACTCTTTAAGAGTTTTTACGTATATATTATTAATAATCAATAATCAATGTACTATATATCAACAAACACTTTGGGTTACACGTTTTTAAGTATTATATACTTTACATTAATTTTCCATGTAAAGTAATTACATAATAACTACTGCCCAGCAACAACGTGACATAATAGTAATTATTCAAAGTTACTGTTTATAATCTGCTTACTAAACTACAACTTTTAAATATCAGTAACTTCTTGAATTTTGCAGAGACTACTCCATTACATTCAAATGTATTCCTATAACGTGTTACTATAAAGTAAAACTAGTCGTTGCAGAGTAGAAAAAGTTATCATCCACTGCTACTTTAAACTGGCTATTACCAGCTGGTATTCTTCTGTTGCAACTGAGAAGTAAGTAAACTATTACCTCTTGTATTTGAGGTTCCGGAGATAGGGGGCGCTGGTACGAAATTCGGTCGGTGATTTTATAAGGATAGTGATTGGTTCGACCATATTGCTGCTAAAATTGCTTTGTTTACTTTTCGCCTACGTGGGTTTGTTATGGGGTTTATTGTTTTAGTGTCTCATTTTATTAGTTTTTGTGATTATTAAAATGCATACTTCATTCAACAAGAAGTTCTCAGCCATTGGCCATATAGAGAAATGTATTTAAGCCTGGTTCACCTGTTTTTTGCTTATAATTATAGTGTTTGTGATGAATGTGTAAATCACTATGACCATAAATGTCTTAAGTTTACGTTTATTCCAAGAAAAGTTATTAATTATTGCACATTATTTTATTTTGCTGTAAAAGATAATATTGTTTCATGTCTTAGTGTATGTTTTGGGTGTATTTTGTATGGGTTATGGTTATGATACATGGCAGAATTATAGTAGTGATTCAAATACCGCAACTCTCTGCATGTTACGACACAACGCATTAAATTTTAAATAACCGAGGAATGTTCCCATATCGTAACCGCTTGGTAATAATATACAGTATAAGTTTAAGAACTTCAGTGTAATTGGCTATAAGTGACAGTTGCGTATTTAAAGAATCCTAAACTATAAAAGCGTATGGGAGCAGTCGTAGACTCTTGATGTTAAGTAATTTTCTCAGTAAAGAAATGCAGCCAAAGTAAAAGTCCAATAGAATGCCATTGTTTATTTTCATCTCCTCTATAAATATTTAATAATAATAATAATAATAATAATAATAATAAACATCCTTTATTGCCAGCTAAATCACAAAGGACAAGGCAACGTTACACAAGAAAGTATATATGTTGCATAACAACATTAATATATAATACATATTTTAAATAGACATTCAATGATCAAACAAACAAAATATATAAAAATATGATTTTGACAAAACATTTTAAAATTAAATTAATGAATAAATAAATAACACTTTAAAAATTGAAGGAATAAAAACATTTCGACTTAGCATACTGTATCACAGATCTTCTGAAAATTTTGACACTATTTAAGCTTTTTATGTATTTTGGTAGTGATCGATATGCACTAACGGCCATGTAATATGGGCCATTTCTATAAAATGAGGAGCTATGTGCAGGCACGCTCAGTTTATTGCGTTCTCTAGTTACAATGTCCATGTTGTGGGCATAGAGGTCACGGTTTTGAGTAAAGAGCTCAGGTTGTTTTCTGACAAGCATTACCAAAGATAGATAATACAAGGATGGTACGGTCAAAATGTCTAACTCCTTAAAATGTTCTCTGCAAGATGTTCTCGGTGGTAAACCAAGAATACATCTAATTATTCTTTTTTGAATGATGAAGATTCTATTGGCATCCTTGGAGGAGCCCCAAAAGCAGATTCCATAGGACATAACTGACTGAATATGGGCAAAATAATATTCACGAATAGGCTTAAGAGATATGATGAGTCTTAATCTACGGATCATAGCACATGTACTACTCAATCTTGAGGCCAGAGACTCAATGTGAGCTCCCCAGGCCAAGCACTGATCTAGGTCCACTCCCAAAAACCGCACTGAGTCAGACATTGAGATAGATTTTTGTTTAAGTCTGACAAGTAATGATTCCTGGGTACTCCTCTTGGCAAAAGTCAAGAGACCAGTTTTGTCAGCATTAAGCTTCAAAGAATTTCCCTCGCATCACTCGACAAACCATGCAAACAACTATCAGCCACTAAAACAGATGTATCATCTGCATATTGGCATACAATCCCCCCACTAAATCCATCGAATAGGTCATTCACATACAATATAAATAAAAGTGGCCCCAGAATGGAGCCCTGAGGTACACCCATTTTGAGCTTAACAGTATCTGAGTAATAATTTGTTCTATTTTGTGTGATGCACACTGTTTGGGTTCTTTCATCCAAGTATGAGTTTATTAGATTTGCACATGTACCACGAATCCCATAACAATGCAATTTTCTCAATAACTGCTTGTGATCCAGAGTATCAAAGGCTTTAGAGAGGTCAAAATAGATACCTGCTACCCTGTGGTTTTTATCAACATTTTCATAGATGTATATTAAGGCATGAAAAATTGCCAGTTCAGTAGACTTTGTTGGTCTAAATCCAAACTGCCTGTCACTTAATATGTGATTTTGGTTACAAAATAATAAAAGTCTGTTGTAAATTGATCTCTCAAAAACCTTTGAAATGGAAGGCAAGAGTGAGATGGGGCGATAGTTTGAACTCCTTTGTTTATCTCCTTTTTTGTGGATAGGTACTAGCTTAGCTTTTTTTAGTGCATTAGGAAACTTACCAGAAACAAAACATTCATTTATTATATGCGCAACTGGGCAAGATATTAAATCTGCTACATGTTTAAGTGTATAAACTGGAATTTCATCCAGACCTGAGGAGTATTTATTTGGAAGATCTATAATGATTCCACGGATTTCCACATGATCCACTGGTCGTAGAAATATTGTCGGATAAAAATTATTTAAATTTGGTTGCATTAAGTTTGAATTTAAAACTGGAAAATTAAACTGAGAAGAAAAGGTATTCGAGATCTGATATGGGTCTTCAATCAGCTCACCATCAATTATTTTTAATGTAATATTTGAGACAGAATTTGTTTTATTTGTTTTGGTATTAAAGATTTTCCACATAGTTTTAGATTTATTTTTAGAATTTAGTATTTTATTGTCATTTAGAGTTTTCTTATAGTCAGAAATGTATTTACGATATTTTGTTCTCTCCGTTTTATAAATTGATAAATGTTCAGTCCTTGTAATTTGATAAGTAACATAGCTATGATGTTTGTTTTTGTGAGTATAAAGATTAAAAATGCATACAAATTAAACATAACGTTACAAAAAGAATCACTCTTAATAATAAGATATTTAATGATAATTACTATTTAAACCAAAGTCCAAAGTTACATTTTTGAGATTTAAATTGGCCAATATATTTGACCAAAATTTATTAAAAATTAACAAATTCTAAAGGCGCGTAATTCATGTTCACCAGATTAATTGCCTCTTAATTTTAGGTTTTTAGCATATCCAAAAAACTAAATGTATTCTATACGCTCTACACTAGGGATGGCCAAAATTCTATAATGAATCGATTCAGTTGAATCTATTCGATTAGCTAAAAACAAATCGATTCGATGCAATAATTTGCAATTTGAATCGATTCGAAAAATATTGAACCTATGTCCTAAAGATAAAGATAGTTTATTCATGTGAAAATTACAAGTAATTTACATACGTTATATAGAGAGAACATATCCATAATAGCTGATGACTTATTGACTAACAAAGTATTGTAATAAAATAAAATATTGTAATAAAATAAAATACACTCACATAGGTTACAAACAAAAATCTGAGTCACTAAAATTGCTATTTAAAAAATCCTGTACACCATAAAATACATAGCTACATAAAAAAGTTTTTAAAATATTTTTAAAGGTTTTAAAAGACACATTTCTGATTTGTAACGGGCCTTTATTAAAAAGCTTTACAGAAATAAATTCTGGTCTGTTCTGACACTTTCTAAGTCTACAGAAAGTCTCCACAAGATCCTCCCTGCCACGAGTCTGGTAGTTATGCCTGTCACTATGTACAGCAAATGAGTGTTGATGTTTTTTAACATAAAGTACATTTTCCAAAATGAAAACCGCTGGAAATGTCAATATTCCGAGATCCAGAAAAGCGTCCCTGCAATCGTCGCGGAATCCAAGACCTGCCATGATTCTGATGGCCCTTCTCTGCAGACCAAACACTCTGCCAGCGGAGGATGCACCACCCCACACCATTACACCATAGGACATTACAGAATGGAACAGAGTAGTAAGCAGTAAGCAGAGTGCCCTGAGATACGCAACCTGCTAGGTTTCTTAGCAGAAAAACGACACCACCGAGCCTCCCGGACACACCCTGAACTTGGATATCCCATTTAAGTTTTGGATCCAAATTTATACCCAAAAATATTACCGACTCTTGATTGATCCTTCCATTAAGGTCCCTAAGAGTGAAAATCATAGACTGGGTCTTGCCTGTGTTCAGCAACAGACGATTAGACACAAACCATGACTCGCAACTGTGCTCTACCTGCCTCAGACTCAACATCCTGCAAAGAGCCACCTCGGAGAGTAAGCGTAGTATCATCTGCAAAAAGAGTGTATTTTGCTTGTGGTTCGTGCACAGGTAGATCATTGATATAGATCAGAAACAGAATTGGCCCTAGGACTGAACCCTGTGGTACACCGACATCAATCACCCTTTCCATTGATGACACCCCACTCACCCGTACGATCTGGCGACGGTCGGTCGTGCAGATAAGATTTCAGAAGTGCGACACTGTTTTGGGTGAAATTGTAGCAGGCAAGTTTGCGAAGCAAAATATCGTGGGAAACGCAATCGAAGGCTTTACTGAGGTCATAGAAGCTTGACAGGCCATACTCAGAGTCCTCAAAGGAATCCATGATACTCGAGAGTAGGTCCAAGATACCCAGTATAGTGTTTCTATCCTGTCTGAAACCAAATTGACTATCTGAGAAGATGTTGTTTGTCTCAAAATACCTCACAATTCTCAGTGACATACACTTTTCAATAATTTTAGATATGATGGGTAGCAGGGATATAGAGCGGTAATTCGAAACATCGTCTCGGTCACCCTTTTTGAAAATGGGTATCACAATTGCTTTTTTAAGAACCGATGGAAAAATATTTTCCTTAAAACATTGATTGATTAGATTAGTTAGATAGTTTTAACTGATTTTACTGACAGACCATAAATATCATTACTATTTTTGTTTTTTAGAGAATCTATTATGTCCCTCGTTTCATTATAATTTACTCCACTAAACGAGAAGCAAACTTCAGGAATATTAATATTATCTAAATAGGTCATTGGATCAATGTTATTATTCATTATGTTATGGGCAACGTTTGTGAAGAAGTTGTTAAGAGTTTCAACATCTATGAGGATATTAATAGATTTCTTTTGATGCCCTCTATTGCAATTTATGATACTCCACATGCATTTAGTTAGATTTCTGGCTGACTGAATCATGGCATCTTTTGCTGCACGCTTTTGATCTTTTATTACTTGTTTATAGTGTTTTTTTAAGTTTTTGTATTCCGGTATGTTAGCCGGTGTAGGATGTTGTCGAGACACCTCCCCCAAAAAATGTAACCTATCTCTCAAATTACGCAAGGTGTCATTAAACCACTCCACCCCACCTGAGGCATTAGATCTGACCCTATATGTTTTTTCTGGGAAAGACTGCAGATATGCCTCCTGCAAGAGTTGCATAAATATCTCAAAGTCCACTTATTTTCCACTTGCAGCAATGAAGTCCCATTTATTAGATTCGACTGTGTTGTAAAAGTCAAATAAGCCTTGTTGTGTAATTGGTCGAAATATATGTTTATCAGCCCCAACAGGTTTGCCACTACCGCAAACACTGAAATGGAGAAACTGAGCAAGGTGGTCCGAAACATCCAACTCTTTCACCCCAGCCCATACAGAATCTCCCTCAAAATTTACAAAGACATTGTCCAGGCAGGAGTCTCCTCGAGTTGGTTCCTCAATCATTTTTTGAAAACAATGGGTTTTCAGGAGATCACAGAGTTGAATAGCGTCTCTATGATCACTATTAAATAAGACATTAAAGTCGCCTGCCAGAACAACATCTCGGCTGAGATCTATCTTGTGGAGGGTAGACTCGATTGATTCTAAGAAAACGTCAAAATTTCCGGCTGGTGATCTATAGACACAAATTATATAAAAATTAAATGGTTTTACCAGTATACAACATAACTCTATACATTTTTCTACATTTAAGGTTAAAACACTACAAGATTCAACATTAAAACTATTATTTAAGAGGATCATTGTACCACCCCCTCTATACTCAGTGCGAGCTGTATGCCCACCTATCAAGTAGCCATTAACATTCGATGAAACAATCTCCTCCTCAGAAAGCCAGTGCTCAGTCACAGCCACAAAACTATACGATTCATCCTCTAGGCTTGATCAATTGTGGTGTGGCAATAAAAAAATAGATTTATTACTCTTAAAAGGTTTTATTATAATAAATGTACGTAATTAACATAAATAGTTATAAATAAAAATAGTGCTAACTAACAAAACAGATAATAATAATAATAATAATAAACCAAACTCAACCAATAATTAATTCATTCTTGACCCTTGACCTAGCCACTCTTCAATGCTAAGTGATCCCAAGAATAGTTGGCTAGAAAGTCGGTTTGAGTTGATACCAACGAGTCAAGGTATGACCATAAACTTTCAGTATCTGCTGAGGTTTCATTTTTAGTACTGATGGTTTCTAAGTTAGTGTCATCTGATTTTTCTTCTTCAATTGTAACTGCTTTTACTGTTGAAGAAATAAATTTCAAACTTGAACTAAAAGCCAGTGGGTTGTTAAAATGAATGTTTTTATATCTGGGGTCTAGAATAGTTGAGACTGCCCACAACTTTAAAAGTTCTACGTTTCTGAATCTTTTTTCTGTTTGTTCTACAATAAACTTTTTTAATTCGATTACAGGTTCCATGGTTGGGTTATAATTATTTGTAGCTTTGGTCATACAGTTTATTATCGGGATAACATTACTGCATGTAATGCAACTGGATAATACTACTTATACGCCACAGGTAACACAATTATCATCACCATCAGCAGAAATAAGCATACAAGGTCATCCGTCAAGACAAGAAAACATAACACAAAGAAAAAAACCCCAAATACTATTTCTTGGAGGTAGTGATTGCTACAATGTTTGGAAAATCTTCAAAGCGGCAGCGGGAAACTACTTCGATACTAACTGCCAATATTCTGAAAGTAATCTTCTGGAAGATATTGTATCACCACACCAAGCACTTTCTGTCAAATTAACTAAAGGAGACTTTAAAGTAATATTCACCACCAGTGAAAATGTAAGACAGGGACAAAATATTCGACACATAGCTAATCAAATAATCGAACAATCAAAACACCCTAATTTAATTTTAATTGGAACACCCCATTCAGAGAATAAGCCAATCCTAAAAAGGCTCATCCAAGAACAAAATAAGCAATTATCCCGTATTCCAGGACATACATTTATTGATTGTAATACATTAATACACAGGTATGACTTAAATGAAAATGGCACCCTAACCAACAAAGGGAAATGGAAGGTGCTAAAACACATCTACCAGAACTACATATCAGTAGAAAACAAAAATCACGATAAACTTAAAGGTACTGCTGAGAATATAAAGGAAGTAAGAACTACCATATCTATTAAAAAAAATAATGCAGATTATCGACCCATAGATAGCCAACCAAATAAAACAGATATGCAGAATGGTCACACACAGACGCTAAACAACGAATATTTTTCAGATCCCGAAATTGATCTCAACAATAAGAAAAAAGACGAAAGCCAACATGGAACCAACAAAAAGAGTCCTTTTTTATCGCCGAAAACGATTCAAAATCTTATGAACCTGGAACGTCGAATGTAGCTCGTCCAATAAGCACCAAAACAAGGAAGAATTTAAGTGTTTATCACATAAACATACAATCTCTTCCAAACAAATTAAACAACTTAGAAATGCTAGTGCGGGAAAAACAACCAGATATATTATGTCTTACAGAAACATGGGTCACTCCAGATGGGATGAAGAGTATGTCAATACCAGGATACAAACTAATTTCAAAGTACTGCAGAGAATACCATATTCATGGGGGCACAGCAATATATGGAAACGTAGAAACGAACATAAAAGACCTAAGCACAATAGCAAACTACTGTTATGAAATGGACATAGAATGTTGCGGCATTGAACACAAAGCCAGTAGCACAGTTGTGATTGTCGTATATAGACCTCCTAATGGGAACATGGCAGTATTCATAGATCAAATGACTGCACTTCTAACTTCAGCAACAAAAATTTGTCCAAACATCATCCTATGTGGAGATTTCAACATAGACAGCTCAAAAAAACCTCATATAAACTACAAACTACTGAATGATGTCCTGCTGTCGTTTGGTCTAAATAACTTTTGCGACAGTCCCACACGAGTCTTTACATCCGAAAGAGGCACAGCCATTTCTTCTATTGATTATATGATCACCAATATCTGTAAATTAAAAATTAAGTGTAATGTTACTGAACCCCATATCTCAGACCACCGCTTACTGGAACTTTACATTGAAACCAGCAATGAGACAGAGAAAACACCAAAGAAATATCAGACAATTCGAATATTAAAAGACAAAAATGTCACAGATTTTAAAGAAAAATTGAAGCATGAAAGCTGGGAAGGCATATATTCACTGGAGATTGACATCGCCTTTAAGAGCTTCATGGATACAATCTTGTGGCATTTTAACATAACATGCCCACAAAAAAGTGTAGAAAATAGAACAACATGCCAGAAAAACACATGGATTACACCAGAACTGCTCAACCAAAAACAGGAAGTTAAAGATATATATGATCTCATGATCTCTACAATATCCACCGACTTAAGAGAGCTATACAAAGAAAAAAGAAAGGCCTACAGAAAACAAATTACGCTGACCAAAAGGAACCACCACAAAAATATAATTGAAACAGCTACAAATCCTTCAAAAGCAGTATGGAATCTTATAAACTCGGAACTTGGCAAACAAAAGAAAAATAACATCGAAAATATCAAGATAAATGACGAAGTGATTACAGAAAAACAAAGGATAGCAGACTCATTTGCAGACTACTTCTCGACCATCGCAACAAGAACAATCGAAAACCACTTTGGAAATAACACATCTTCTATTCCAACAATGGGCTTATACGTTGATCATACAATAGTTTTATACCCAGTTACAACAGAAGAGATAGAAAAAATAATAATGTCTCTAAAGAACAAAAAGTCTACTGGTTTTGATCACTTTCCAGCATCTCTCCTAAAGAATGCATGTGATGAGTTAAAGGAACCATTGCGGGTGATCTTAAATACTTCACTGAGTAGTGGAAAATTCCCAACCATGCTCAAATTAGCTATAGTAGTTCCAATCTTCAAAACAGGGGATCATCAAAACATAGAAAATTATAGACCCATCTCACTCCTGAGTTGCTTCTCAAAAGTGTTCGAGCGTGCAATATACAATCGACTTCAAGCATTCTTGGTTAAATACAATATCCTCGGGCCAGAACAGCATGGATTTCAACCAGAAAAGTCAACCGAGACCGCATCTCTTGAACTTGCAGATTTTGTCTATGGAGAGCTGGAACTCAACCGCTTTGTGGTGGCAATATTTTTTGATCTATCTCGTGCCTTTGACACCATATACTTGGAGTTTATCTCTCAGAAACTAGACAGAATTTAAGAGGAACAGCAAACTCATTAATTATGTCATTCCTTACTGAGAGAAAACTTCTCGTAAAAGTAGAAGATCGGCTCTCTGGAGGACATGACTTGAATATTGGAGCTGCACAAGGACCTGTATTGGCGCCACTTTTATTTTTAATATATATAAATGATCTCCAAATACCAGACATAACTATCAAGTATGCTGACGACACTACAGCTCTTATTTCAGCCGGAAGTGAACTAGAATTGAACAGAAGGATTGACCAGGTTTTGAATGACATGAATAAGTGGTGCTTCTCAAATCAACTCGTCCTAAACAAAAACAAAACTATCATGGTCCCCTTCTTCAAACTGAAACCAAGAGCAGCACTGAATGGAAGCGAGTCGCTAGCAAAATACTTGGGCAGCTACGTGGACTCAAAGTTATCGTGGGAAAATCAAATAGAACATGTTTCTAACAAACTGAGCACATCATACTATGCACTGCTGAAACTAAGGCAAGATGTTCCTATAACATCTCTACTAACAGCATATTATGGTATGGTACACCCACATCTTAGTTACAATATAATACTGTTGACGTAAATCGGGTATTGGTAGCACAAAAAAATTATTCGGTTAATATTTAATTTAAGACCTCTGGAGACATGTAGGACAGTGTTCAGATCACAAGAAATATTGACAGTGACATCAATTTACATATACAAATGTGCCCTCTATGTAAATACGAATAAAGAACGTTTTACAAGGAACTCTGAACTGCATCGCTACCAAACCAGAAATAAAGATAACCTGGTTTTCCCAATTCACAAATCTGCTTTTTATGAAAAATCGCCAAGCTATGCATGTATAAGAATTTTCAATAGAATACCAGAACATATAAAAGAATGCAACTCACATCGCCAATTTAAAATAAAACTTAGGAAATATTTAACTCAGAAAGCATTTTGCTCATTGAAAGAATTTTTTGATGATGCAGAAAATTAAGGATTGAAAAGTTTTTTCTCAAGAATATAGATAGATCTTGTTTTATTCTTCTTTATATATGTGTATACATCTTGTGCTAGTCTAACTAATTGTAAGTTTTTCTTCTTTTTTTTTTGACATTTTGATTGTAACTGCATATTTGTAAGTTTTAAATTGTTTATTTTTTGGCATCCCATTCTATTTCATTTATTTATAGTTTATAGTTTATTAATATGACGAAACCATTGTCAATGTAGATGACCTAATGGAATGAATAAATGATTATTATTATTATTATTATTATTATTATTATTATAATATTATAATATAATTACTTTCACATAACTCAACAGTTAAGGCCTCTAATGGTTTTAATAATTTTGTCATTTGTTTGGCAATTTCTAGCTCATACGCTGAAAGCATTGGCGGCGGATTTGGAAATTTTAATAACATGCTACTCACTATTTCGCTAAGCAAAATGAAACGATCTATCATGAAATGTCGAATTCCATCGCGTTGATACCTCTTGAATAAGTTTTAGGGTGGAATTTTCTAATCTTCTTTGAGTAACCTGTATCCACCTAAGTTCGTCTGAAGCTGATATTGACTGCTTTGTAAATGTAACAATACTTTTTATTTTTTTAATGACTTGCTGATTATGTGACCTGAGAGGTCTATAGCTTTAGTTGGAATCAGATTTAAAGTGTGGGCAAAGCAAGATAAGTTTTTCTCTTTGCCAAAAATGTCAGTTACAGCTTTAACGATATTACTACCGTTATCAGTTACCACTACATTTAATTTGTTTAGTTCGATATTCCAATCTCTACAAATTTTCAAATTTTTTTTTGAAATATAACAGGCAGTATGACTTTTAAACAGTTGAAAAATACCAATAACTATTGACTTAAGTTCATATTCAGACAAATTTAAAAAATGTGCTGTTAGACCTAAATAACTTAATAGTGGTTTGGGTTTCAGTCCAAATGTCGGTAGTCAATACAAAACCAGGTACATTTTTAAACATATTTTTAGTAATGTTGCTTAAGTCTTCATATTTTTTGTCCATTAATCTAGTTATAGTTTGTCTAGAAAGTATTTTGTACAGGGGCTGTGTTGTTTTTAAAAAATATCTAAAGCCCTCTTTTTCAACAATAGAAAAAGGTAATGCACATTTTGCGATCATGTACAATAATCCATCGGTTATACTATTGTGCTTTTGTCCTCCCTGTTCAAAAGACTTAATTCTACAAAACGCTTCATTAATTGGTAAAAATTTTAATTTCTTTTTGGCGCACCTATATCAAGGTCTAAAGAAGATGATGACGAACCTTGAACTGAAGTTACTTCCTCTTCCACTGATTGTTTTCTCGGAATAGTCTCTAATGTACTGCTGCTATTTTTACCACTAGATTCCGGGTTAGGAAAAAAAGTTTTAATTGTTTGCACTTTAGATGTCGATGGCATTGCTTCTATCTCTATGACTGTTTCTTTTAAACTGCCGGAACCACAGTCAGAGCCTCGGTCAGATCTAAACAAAAATAAATAACAAACAATCAGTTTGATTTGTAAATTTATAATAAATGTACATTAACTTACAGAACTGGTGTTGTCTCTGAAGCTGTAGCTATTTTTATTCCATGTTTTGGCTTTAGATGATTCAACACTACTTGTTTTTGGAGGCATATTATACTGATCAGATACAATTAACAATATCTCGAGCTCACAAGATATATTGTATATTTGTCACAAACTCTCTAAAACCGCCCAAGAAATACATAAATGCGAATATTGAGAACATGAGAACCGCAAAAAAGAATAATTCTCATCGCGTAAGGTAAACCACGACATAACGTAAATATTTGTGGTGCGTTTACACCGAAGGCAATAAATCGGAACTATTTTTTTATGTTGCAGTATAAAAAATTTAATAAACTATTACTGTGTTAAAAGTTTTATCGTATTGTGGTTAAGTAGACGTATTGTTTATCCATTCGATTTTTTAGTTAAAAGAATCGATTAGTCGAATCGATTTATAATTCCAAAATCGATTCGATTCCTCCGATGCATCGGTTTAAAAGGATAGATTCAATTCATAATCGAATCGATCCTGGCCATCCCTACTCTACACCATATTCCCAATTTGAGTGTTTGTAGTCGCCATAACTGTTTTGCTTGTATTAAAACGAACCATACATATTTTTACAACGGATTAAATAAAGACAGAAATAAGGAAGTGACGAATAGGGTAAATTATTACTATTCGGCTACTTAAATGCAACTACACAATTCCCCATTTTGGTGATGACTACGTAGTCTCAGCCTAAACAGAACGTGGCGACACCAAGTTCCGGGTACTTCAATGAAAATACTTGTGATAACAATGACATATTCATGACTAAAAGTGCTACTAGGGAAACGTAATAAAAGATCAAACTTTTGTGAAATTTTTAGTTTTATTAATCAGTTTGTTAAAGCAGTGTCATCATTTATTATTTAGGAACAAATTTTCTGTAAGTAGTAGCTTCTTGTGTATTAGGGTGTTCCTGAATGTCAAGTAAATGCTCTATTTTCAAGATTAATCCCCGGTTGCACAAAACTTAATTGCTGTTGAGAATATTTAACCGAGCTTTCGGATTTGACAAGCTGCTTACCGAAATCTAGGAATCCACTGCCCTTACTTTAATTTTTTCTATGTAAAATGCACCACAAAGAGTAACATATGCAAAAGATTTTTTACTGCAGAATGAAAACTGGTTTGATTCAAAACTTGCATTTGGCGTTGATAACAAATATGATGCATTTTTTAATGTATCTGCTTATGGTTTTGAGCTGGCCTTTCCCTTGTGCTCCTCAAGGGTGATCAACAATAGAGACAGAGATAAGGGATTATTCTAACGCTATAAAAGATTTATATACATTACAAAAACAAACTAGATGTCCAGATTTAAATCTTCACTACAAAAGTAAACGTAAAAAATACAGGAAATTTTTATCATATTATAAAAAAAGCATAAATGACAATAAAATCACAAACTGTCTAAATAAAACCAAAATGGCTTGGTCAATATTAAATTCTTTTACAAACAAAAAAATGTCCAAAGTAAAGAGTTCTATAACGAATGTAAATGATTTATTGAAGACCCCTTTGAGATAACAGAAGTTTTTAGTGCAAGCTTTGATCTTAGTTTTAAGCAATTAGACTGTATGCCTCAAATAAATAATACTTGTCAACGTAGCTTATTTCTATGGCCTGTAGATAAACATGAAGTGTCCAACATAATCATGAAGCTTCCTAACAAGATTTCAGCTGGTATTGATCAGGTACCAGTCGTGATTCTAAAACATGTCTCTGATTTTATTAGTGAGCCATTAGCTGACATCAGAAGTCTTTCAGGTTATAAACCTTCTGCCCAATAAGAAGTCCACAGGCCTTGGCAATGTACCGACAAGTATTATAAAATTAGCAAACCGGTTTATTTTTCTCACCACTACATGATATTATCAATGAGTGTTTTCTTTCCTCAATTTTTCCTGATGCACTTAAGACATTTAAGATTGTCCCAGTCAACAAAAAGGGGGCGAAGAATGACATGGGGAATTATCGACCCGTGTCACTTCTACCTGGTTTCTCTAAAGTTTTCGAGAGGGTCATATATAACCGAATTGTATCATTCTTGGATTGTCATAAAGTTCTGAGTAGCCAACAATTTGGCTTTCGGAAGAACATGTCGACTGAACTTGCCGTTTTTAAAGCGGTTAATCTCATTACAGAGGCCCTGGATGAAGGGTGGACAGCAGCTGCCCTGTTATTTGATCTGTCTAGAGCTTTTGAAACAACAAATTATGATATCCTGTATGTTCGACTGTTTAATAGTGGACTACGGGGGAAGTGTCTTGATCTTCTATGTTCATATCTTTCAGACCGTAAACAACTGATTAGTCTTACAATGGGCAACAGTCAATATATTTCGCAGAGTACGGAAATCAGGATGGGAGTGCCCCAGGGCTCCATCTTGGGGGCCTTTACTTTTTCTTTTATATGTGAATGGATTGAGCGGTGACCTGGGCACTGACTCTGTGTTCCAGTTCGCTGATGGTACATCAGTCATTATGGTTGACAGAGCGCTAACTGGACTGTCGCTCGGCCTGTCGGATGTTGCGGAAAGAATGGCAAACTGGTGCACAAACAGTGGGTTACGCTTGAATGAGGGCAAGACGGCTCTCCTACAGTTTTAAAAGTCAGCTAATATGTGTGCCAGTATCTATGTCAAAATGAACGGAAGGTCAATCTCTGTAGTGCGAAGTGCAACTTTTTTGGGCGTGGTACTGAATACAAGTTTCTCCTGGTAAAACCATATAGGACAGTTGGAATCTCTTAGAAATTTAACAGCACCATCATTGTACTTTTTACACCTATTTATGTTTGTAAAGAAACATGTACCGTTATTTCAAACCAACCAAACTTGTATGCTGCAGACATGACAGTACGGACGAGAAATGCGCTGGACCTAAGAATACCCCTTCATAATACAAGTTTTCTCATCAAAGGCCCTCACTTTAGAGCTATTAGGGCATTCAATTTGCTACCGCGTGAAATTAGGGGTAATGGTTCGGAGAGGGCTTATACACGTTCAGGTTTTGGACCGAATTTTAATATTCTAAATCATATTTATATAAATTTTATTTTGTAAAGGTCTCTTTTTAATTATATATTTTTGTGTCTATATTATGTTATTATTAAAAACGATACTTAAACCCCCTGACGATGCCGCGTCATTTCATCTTTTTGTATGATTCTATGGCAATAAAGGAATTTTGTATTTGTATTTGTATAATGCTTCGTGACAGGAGTTTTTCCTTCTAGGCTAAAGGATGCAAAAATTGTATCAAAATTTATAAAAAAGAAGACCCTCGTTCGGCAAACAACTATAGGCCAGTGTCTCTTTTGCCTTCTACCTCAAAGGTGTTGGAGGAGATCTATCTACAACCGGCTCATGTATTTTGTAGTCACAAACAAAATTTTAACACAACGACAATGTGGATTTTTGTTCAAACTGTCCACTGAATTTGCTATCCTTAGAACATTTGCGTTCATAATCAACGAAATTGATAAAGGTAAGAGAGTCGTCGGGTTGTACTTCGATCTCTCGAAGGCTTTCGATACAGTAAACCATGACTTGCTTGTTTAGAAACTTCAGGGTTATGGTATTCGTGGTACAGCTTCATCCCTTATAAAATCCTACTTAACCAATAGGACCCAGGTTGTCTCTATAAATAGAAATGGCGTGTCTGTGGAATTTTATTTTGGAGTTCATCAAAAAATGCTCACACCATCTTCAGATGCCAGAAAACTACTGTGGCCGTAGTACATGGAATCGTGATCAAAATCAAAAGAGCCTTTATTATGTTGGGGTAAAAAACGTTGGCTTCGTTGAGAAGGTCAATTATTTCAATGTCCTTTAACTTATCCTCATTTAACTTTTTATTTTTCCATAAGTTATATCAGAGTTCGACTTCTCCAGTTAAATCTTCCAATTCATAAAACTGTGTAAAGAACGTATGTTCTCTTTTACATGGCTGATATCCATGTTGAGCATGTACAGAGGATGTAGCTTTGTTAAGGCAAAAGCTGTGGTACGTTCTTGGGAAAATCTAATATTTAGCGATGATATTATTGAATCTGAATATGGTATAATTAACGAACGTTTCCAGTAGTCACTATCACAGTCTGATGGCGGATTATTCTTGTATATTTGCCTTTTGGCAAGCCGAGGGACGGAAATTTCAATGTCCAATTCTTCTGCCGGGTCTTGTGCCTTTTTAACTATTTCTGCAGTAACTAGGTCGGCGTCTTCACGGTTTTTCTTCAGTACGTTAATAATTACGGTAAGATGTTCTTGTAACTTGATCAAATCCATACTTTTTGCTTGCAGAGCATTAACTACGGGCTCTAGTAAAGAGTATTTCGCTATTATAGTTAAAGCAACAATTAGTGAGGATTTGGTGACGGCTGAATGCAACTGATATGCGGTGTTTCTAGTGGCATAGTTTCCTTCGATAGATAGTTTTTCAAGTGCCTTGACAATCTCAAGGAAATTTTGTGAAAATAATCGAATACTTTTATATTTTTCAGACCATCTTGTCTCACATAGGCGTGAAAGATTACGCACAGAACTCCTCCGAGTGGTCGATTCCGTTAAAAAGTTTATAATATCCTTCACCGTGCCAATAGTGTTTCTAATTTCCGCGACATTATTTGTATCATTGACGACAAGATTTATTTTGTGGTTTGAGCAATGAAAGAATAATGCTCGAGTGTACATTTTTCTCAAAATTGCTTGTACTCCACCCTCTTTGCCCGCCATTGTAGCGCATCCATCAAAACCAAGCCCTACACAATTTTGTGGTAACAAATTATATCTGATCAAAAAATGATCGATTGCCGTGGCAATTGTTGAGGCATCTTGTGCTGGCAGCTCTACAAAATCCAGAAATTCCTCTCGAACTTTTTCTCTACTTTCATCATAGAAGCGCAAGCCAATGGAGAGCTGTCCCTTCCCCGAAATGTCGGCTGTTTCATCGGTTAAGACTGTATACCGTGGCTTTCTTAGCTTCATTTAAAACAATTTCCCTAGTGACTTCGCCACATATATTTACCAATTGGCTTTGAATCTTTGGTGATGTATAAATCGCATTTCTTTGACATTTCTCCAGGTGATTTTTTAATTTTATGTCGCCAGATTTTATTCGTAAATTCATTTGCTTCTTTACCGCTCACAGGCAAATCATGGGTGCCACAGAATACTATACAGGAAATAATTGATATCATTATTTGCTTGTTCTCTTCAATTGTTTTTTGGTGATAACTTTGTAGCTAAACATACACAGGCAAATTTTCGAAAAGGCTTTTGCAGCAGCTGATGAAGTTTTGTGAAAGTTTGTGAATGGTCTAATTATAAATGATCCCAACACTCCTCTTACAGTTCTAGTGGAAGGCGGAAATAAAACAGAGTACTAACCAGGCATGGTTAAATTTTCTTCGCAAATGACTGGCATCGTCTATAAAGTCGTAATCCTTTCCCGGAACTCACGGATTTTCTAATAGGTCCTTTTTTGTTTCCATCGTCAGTCGAAATGTTTGTCCTACATAACGACCTAGGTCATTTTCGTGGCAGCCATCATTCTCTTTAATTGCACAAATGTCTACACAGGCAGATGTTGATGGTAAAGGTTCAAGAACAGAAACAGATATGTGCGTAGAAACTGACGGAATTAAAGGGATCCGTGGTATAAAAACTGTTTCTTCCAGACCAGGACCAGAAATGATTTAGACTTACATTATTTTGTAACGTTTTAACCTGTAGCCGAGTTCCATTACACAATTTTGGTGGTTTTCGAATAAACATCACTGGTGTCCCCACTTTTAAAGTTAACTCATGAAGAGGGATTCCTGAAGGGTTTAGCGAGGGTAGGAACTCGACAGGATAATAAACCGAATTTTCTTGGTCTATAACTATATCTATTGAGTGGTATGTTAATAATTGTGATTTGCTATGAGTTAATATAGCTCGTTCTTTAAACCAAGAAGCGGTTTTATTCTGACAACTTTCGAGTCCACTATAAACATTTAAGGGGTAGTTTCACCCCCTTGGAAACTGAGTTTCGAAGAATCCCTTGCTTATCGAACCTCTCCACTCTAAAATCAAATTGTTTGCACAAGCTTAGCTTTCTACGGCAAACGGTTTCAGAAAGATTTCGAAGATTAATCAATGACCCGATTTTTTCAAAAACCCTGTATGAATTTATAAAAAAAATCTTAAAATATGTAAGAAAATAAAATAAAAAGCACGTTTTCAAGTATTTTTCCGAATAACTAATTGTTTTTTAAATAGGAAATATAATATTACAGGGGTGGTTTCTGCCCCTTGGACACCCGTCTCCGTTTTTTAAAAAAATTTTAAAATATGTAAAAAAATAAAATATAAAGCATATTATTTAATAACTAACGGTTTTTTAGATAAAATATATTATAATATTTAAGGGATGTTTTATCCCTTTGGACACATTGTATGATTTTTTTAAAAATCCTAGAATATGTGAAAAAATAAATTAAAAAACAAGTGTTCAAGCGTTTTTCTGAAAAACTGACCGCTTTTTAAATAAAAAATATTGTAAGTGGTTTCACGCCCTTGGAATTTGAGTTTTGAAAAATTCTCTCTACACCCTAGAATCAGCCTGTGTGCCAAAATTCAGCCTTTTACCTCAAGCCATTTGAGCTAGAGCGTGATGAGTGGGTCAGTCAACTAAGTCTTTTATATATTAGTATAAATTTAGAGTAAGCTGATTTCTAGTATAAGATTTTTCATACGTATTTTCTTGGAATTAATAAAGCTCTTTAAAAGTATAAAAAATCGCCCTGAATATCCCGTGTGTATCAATACAGTGGTATAAAACATTGACAGTTTAATTTTTCTGTTAGTAATGTGAATTTTAATAATCTTGAATGAAGAACCGACAACTTCGAGCACACTGCCTCTCCCCATCCTCTCTGTCAAGCACATATGAGTGAATAACACAAGACCTCTGTCTGTTTCTAGCGAGACGACAGACTTCAAGTACAGACCCGGCCGTCGCATAGTCGACGTCGACTACCTCATCACGCAGGTCCTTCAGTTCCCCCATAGGACCTTCTTTTTCTGCCATTCGAGAGATGTCGAAATAAAAAACGAAGTCAGAGAAGGATTTTTCTCTGTCTACGTCTTGAGGTGCAGAAGATGTTTGAAGCAGCACTCGGTCTGCAGCGAGGAACCCAAATCTGAGCTGTTGGACGTTAATTTGGCCTTCGTGGCCGGTATTCTGAGCTTGGGTCTGGACCTGTACCAGCTGAACGAGCTGTGCAGCTCCATCCATATCCCCGCCATATCGGGTAAGAATTTCGGAAGATATCTGGAAGAGATTCGCGAAATATATAATGACAGTAAGACGGGGAGTCGAGAGAGCAGTTTTGCCACCGGGGAGCTACTGTTAACGTCAACTCCCAAGAAGCTCAACAAAAGCAATCTGAAAGATATTTCTGAAGAATCTTCCAGGGGCAGTGAGAGGCTCCACACAGCTATAGAAGAAGTGGATGGTTCGATAATGCCGCTGGATCTTGAGGAGAAGAAAAAGACGTTCTTGCGAGAGCTCGAAAGGGATATCGGGACCATAGAAACGCTCACGGTGGACCAGAAAAACGCGGACCTGTGGTACACGGAGAGGAAAAAGCGTTTGACGGCATCGAACTTTGGTAGAATTACCAAATTGCTGGACAAGACGAGCAGGAAGAATGTCGTCAAAGAGCTGTTGTATTCGACTTTCACTGGTAATATTTATACGCAGTACGGGCAAGAGAACGAAGCGAACGCCATAGCCCACTTCGAACAGGTGACCGGCAAAAAGGTGCAGAGGTGCGGGCTGGTGGTTCACAGAGACTACCCCTTCTTGGCAGCCTCGCCTGACGGCGTCGTTTTAGGAGAAAACGCCTTGGTTGAGGTGAAGTGTCCTTACAAAGCTAGGAATTCTACCATAGAAGAGGCGTTTGCCAATAAGGAGGTCCTGTTTGCCACTTATGTAGACGGCCAACTCAAACTCAAAAGAGAAGACAAATATTATTATCAGGTGCAGGGACAGTTGCATGTAACTGGCAAGAGCTATTGCTACTTTGTTTTGTGGACACCCCGAGGTATGGCTGTCGAGATGATCGAGAAAGATGCTATTAGTTGGGAGAAAATGTTTCCCAAGTTGGAGAGGTTCTATTTCGATCATATGCTACCGGAGATTTTGAACAATACGTAGATTTATTCGTAGCCGATTTCATTGATTTCATACCGCTATTTTCAAAGAGATCTGAAAAAACACCCTTCTATAAGAAGCAATGTATTAGTGAGAGAGATGGAAAATGTCCTACTACAGAGTAGACTCGATGGATTTGCATTGCTTCATAGCAAACTTGTTAGCAAATTTTCTGTAATGGGTGTTCCATTTACGGAAATAATAAGTTTCTACAAACTGTGTATTAAGCCCTGTAACTTTTACTTTTAATTTTTTTCTAGTAATATTGGGGGTGGCAGCAACAGGGTGTCTATATTTTAACGTCCCTGTATCCTGGATTTATATTGGAAATATAAAAGGCTTTCTGTAGAGTTTCACATTTATATTTTAGTTTATTTTGGAAGCTGTTTGGTCATAAAACTCGATTTGCAATTTTTAAATTTTAGATCAAAATACAAGAGTTCTAACCACACTACACCACAACTTGTTATGTTCTGGACGCGCGTTTCGCTAACCAAGTTAGCATCATCAGCAGATGATATAAACTGTTTATATCATCTGCTGATGATGCTAACTTGGTTAGCGAAACGCGCGTCCAGAACGTAACAAGTTGTGGTGTAGTGTGGTTAGAACTCTTGTATTTTGATCTATCTTCCACCATAGGTTCCAGTGTTAAGACTTTAAATTTTACATAAAATGGTAAGCATATTTAATCTAACATACCTGATGTCTGCAAAGTTGTCAGTTTTGTAGGTAAAAAAAATTAAATTATATCATATTGTGTGTATTAAAACAACTCTGTAATGAAATGGGGCTTATAAAAGAACGTTATAACAAAAATGTTATTACCCATAGACATAATAACACGAGAAATCCTAAGTCAAAGTCAAGTCAAAAAATGGCTTTATTGTCATAATATAGAACTATTGTAGACAAAGCCATGTTATTTAATATTCTAAATTATTACAAAAAGATATACATATATATACTACCAGTAACAAGCTGCTAATATTTCAATAATAAGAATATATCAACTTTTTACATTCAGTATAAATCTACATACTTATGTTACTGATATCTTCCATAACCTACAAAGAAAAAAAAATATATATAAATAAATAAAACAAGTCAAAATGTTTAAAAACCACAAAGTACGCAAATAAAACACAAACTACAAATACTCACATTAACATATGCAAAACAAAATGGGGATCGTTTTCTAATTTAGTCTCTCATTAAAGTATTCCTTCAATGTATAATAAGCTTTTGTTAGTAAAAATGTTGTGACTTCATTTCTAAATGTTTTCCCTTCATGGAGCATTCTTAACCTAAGGGACAGATGATTAAACATTTTTTTGCCACCATAGATAAAAGAACATTTGATTTGTTCTAATTTAGGAATAGGTAAGTTAAGCAAATATGAGAAGCTCACATTATAATGATTTAATGTGACACTCTGAGTCCGATCCGCCAAGTAGGAGCGAAATCAGTTCAGGAATTCCCCCTGAACCCATAGCTTGCCAGCTTCTGCAACAGTATCTCGTGATTGACGCAATCGAATGCCTTCGACAAGTCACAGAAGACGGCAGCAACAACCTCTCCAGAGTTCAAGTGGATGTATAGATGTTCAAGGAACCCAAAAATGGCATCGCACGTGTTTTTTGATGTTTGAAATCCAATCTGCTGAAGGCTGAGTATTTTGTACTTATTCAAGAAAGAGACCATCCTCACCTTAACGAGTTTTTCCACTATCTTCGCCAGTGTAGGTAACAGAGCAATGAGTCTAAAATTTGTGGGTTCCTCGCGGTCACCGTCCTTATAAAGGGGCACAATTAGTGCCTTTTTCAGGCAATGTGGAAAACTACCCGAAAGGAAAGAAGCATTTATTGCCTCGGCCAATGTTTCAAGAACCGTCTCCGGTAATGCTTTAAAGATCCGCAAGGACACTCTATGCCAGCCGGCTGCGTTTTTATTTCTAATTTGAGCAAAAAATGGTTTTAATTTCTGTTGCAGTAACTGGAGCAAAAAAATAATGTTTCGAACACTGACACATGACCCAAGTACTTTCTAAAATTATTATTTGATGATAAATTTGTTGCTAATTTACCAGCAATACAAATACAAAAGTACAACTAAGGAATCCAATAAAAACCAATAAAACTACTTTAAACTTTACTTTAAAAATCAAATGAATAAAGGCAACTTTATTTCATCGATTTAATAACCAGTAGGTATCTTAATTTTTTTTTAATTTTCTTCCTTTTGGATTTCCCCTCAAGCACCCCCAAAAATGCCTTGACAGCTCTACATCTGGGTCCCTTTTTAAAAAACGATGTTAGATGACTAGGATTAGTCAGGAGATTCTCTGACCTAATAGTAATGGATATACTGGTTGCTCTTCTATCTTTATTTATCATAAAAAGATGGGGGTGTTTCTTAACAAACAAAACTAATGCTAAGTAATACAAAGAAGGAGTAGTCAAAAAGCCCAACTGGCCAAAATAATCGAAAACCGTCAAAACAACACTTAACAAGTTCATGTGGGAAAAGCAGATTAATTATGTTTAAATTTTGTGTAAGAAATGAATGAAACCTACCACCAGCATCAGTGTTAACGCTTGCCAAATTATCCCAAGATTCATATTGTAAATTTTTAAATGTTATTATCGACCATCAGATAGTGACATATTTAGGTGGACTATTTTCACACACAAACCTCGACGAGGTTTGAAAAGTACATCGATGTTGAGTAGAAGGAAAGGAAATTTAGCCAACATCGATGCACTTTTCAGCCCTCTTTGAGGCTTGCGTGCGCAAAAGGGGGCAGCTGAATCTGTCACTATCTGGCGGTCTATTATATTAGCTTCCTTTTTTGAAGTTGCGAATATACTTATACTGCATATTAATACTTATTTCTGGTGGTTTTATAGGTAATCTAACACACCGCATGATATGATCTGACAAGTTGCTCTCCATAGCTCTCTTTTTCATGATCAAATGTGGTAAAGTTATTATCTATAGTTGTACCTGATGTGTTATGAATCCTGGAATAATAATAATGACATGCTTCATTTCTTCTCACAGGAGCCAGGAGAATCCCATTTGTATAACATTCATATAATTGCCAATCAAAATTAAAATCAGTTATGACAGGGGTAATATTTAATAACATACATTGTTTACTTTGTTCTGACTGCAAAACAGTCTTTTCAAATCGCCTTGTGGAAGCCAAACCTCTGTATTTTTAACGTAAGTGGTTTCACGTATTCGGTTTAGTTGCTTTGTTTCGGGGGGATGCGGGAGGCTCAACCGCTCGGTGTGGAAACTAACGACCCCGCTAGAAAGAGAACAGACGCGATCGTGTGAGGCCTAGTTGTTCCTGCATTCTATCCTGTCTGCCTAGTTCTACATAGAATATTAGCGTAATAGCCGCTATGTAGCGGAAGTACGAGGGGATAGCTTGAGAGAAAAGTTCATCTCCCGATACCAGTTGTACTCTCAAAGTGCATCTGGTGGATGCATTAGACATTGAAAAAAGATATTTGTTATTGGGACTTACCGGGAGTTTAGAATTCGCCATCCGGACTTCCCATGGATATCGTCTCCAAACTGAAAATCATTTGGGAGGGTTGCCCCAGCTCTGACTAAACCCCGGACGAAGAACAAACGGGCAAATAGACTAGTATCCGCGCCAATCTAGGAATTTTTTATATATATGTATATATATATATATATATATATATATATATATATATATATATATATATATTGAAAAACAACTGTACAATTTATTATGGGGAATTTTGTTAAAAAGATCTGTGCCAGGTTAGCATCAGGTTAGTTGTCAAAGTCATAGTTAAGGTCAAATTTGTTTTGAACAGTAGTCTTAGATTTATGTAGCATAACCATCTTTTGTGTTATGGCTTTAACAACTCACCTGGTACAAAACCACTGCTTAAGGGTTTTTGAAAAATACGATAGAAAAGTGCAGTAATTTTTTTCTTATCTTGAAATTCAGATTACCCAATCGGTTGATTTTAGTTTCTTCAGATACTACAAAAGTGACAACTCTAAGGTTTGTTAGACCAAATATGCCTAAAATCTTGTGCAGAATTAAAAAAAATAGGTTTACTTGTGTTATAATTTATAAAAAGTTTAATATTTGGCGGTAACTCTTATATTCAATTTTTTTCTAAAGATGTCAATGTAAGAGGGAGGTCTAAATATGACACAGCCTGTACTGTTAAGAGGATTGTTGGTTTGTAATTTATATAACTTAGGTATTGTTTTTTATGTGCCTTATAAATAAAATATATATATATATATATATATATATATATATATATATATATATATATATATATATATATATATATATATATATATATATATATATATATATATATATATATATATATATATATATATATATATATATATATATATATATATATATATATATATATATATATATATATATATATATATATGTCTCAAAATGGCTGGTGCCCACACCTAAAGTTAATAAAACTGAAGAAGATTGTTTATAATCATTAGTTCTTAGAGAGGAGATTTTTTTTAATGTGAAGTTAAAATTTGTTTAACAGGTTATGAATTAACTTATGAATGCTTTCTTGAAGCAATATATTGTCAGCAGTGAGCAGAATCGATATACAGGGTGTTAGGGATTTGACTATGAATATTTTTACAGGTTTTAACGATTTTGAACAAAAAGTTCTATATATACCATCGGTCATTTCTATATGATGAAGTTCGCGACAACATGGCAACGTTGTAGATGATTTCATTTTATCTGTGCAGCTAATAATGCATGAATTAATTAGTTGGTATAAAGGATAGTAATTTGGGGCGTATAACGAAATAGAAACAACCTACTTGTCATTGTAACTAAACGATATTAATTTCCCAGATAAGTTATTTGCACATTTTTTACTCCACAGGAATACAGACAGCTATATTAGTTTATTGGTTTCCATAACTTATTAAAACATAATAACTTACCAAAAACTCTGTTATAGCACGAAGAAATTCAAATAAAATATTATAAAAAGCCAATTTTGAATCAGTTTTCTTGAACTTATTTAAGTAATGTGATCTTCACGTTGTATTCTTCATTTGTAAACATTTTAAAAATCACGCTACATATTTAAATTTAAACCAACACAAAAAGCCACGTACATGCCTAGAAAAGCGAACCAACTGTTTGTCTGTCGTTCATTAAAATCCTTTGTACGATAAACGATGTTGCCAATTTTTACAAGGTCTTATTAAGGTAAAAATTGAGTTTTCAGTGCTGTTTTTTTTTTCTCTAAATTTAGATCGTGAAGATATTTTAATTACAAAAAGCTTATGAATTTCATAAAAATAATAGAAATGACCGTTTTACACAATAAAATTAATAGCTGTGTTAACATTGTGCTCATAATTAAATAATATAAAATACTTTAAGGTAATTTTTTCAAAATTGTTATATAAGGCTTTTTTGATCAAAATGGTCCATGCTATGAGTATTTTTAGTCAAACCCCTAACACGCTGTATACCTTGGTATTATATTAAGAATAAAATGTTGTTTATTTTTTGTTGTTTCTACAACTAAATAAGAAAACCAAAGACAACAGTATTTGTTATTTGATTTGTTTGTTTACACATAGTATTTGCAATATCTGATTTTTCAGTTTTTTTTTTAATTTGCTATTTTCCTGTTCATTCATATTTTGCTTGCTTTAACATTAAGTATGTAGTAAAATAGCTATAACTTTTGAAAAGGATTAAAGCCTAGGTTATAATCATAGTGAATCGTCTAAATAAAAAATAGTATTAGCTTCGCACGTTTAGTGATAATTTAATGTGATCTAACCCCGTTATAATAATCATTCTAAAATGTATAGTGCAATTATTTATTATATTTATAATAATACCTCATACACTGTATTTTTTGAAATAAATAAAGGATTAACGATACCAGTAGTTTTATTTATTTTGCAAGTTGTACGTTTATAGGCGATTATGTCACTAATGGGTCAAAAAGTTTGGAAACCACTGACAGGGTTAAATCGTGAATTATATAATGACAGCTTTCACAGGATTTGTTCAATTAAGAAATCGACGTTTCGCCTTCGATTGCACGAGGCATCTTCAGGGATTTTTACTCCACGAGATCTGAACACTAAAGGAGCCACCGTTAGGTAGTGTTGTTCTTTCCTACATACATAGTACTGCAGACAAAATAGGTCGATTACTTCGGCGGTCCAACATACGTACAATCTTCAATACACATAAGAAGACTGGACAATGCTTGTGATCCCGAAAGATATTGTATCTTTACCTGCTTCCGTGGAGAAGTGTATGTGGAAGAAACAGGACGCTCAATATCCACTAGACTTAAGGAACATGCATGATGCATAAAAAACATATTGTTCAATCTGCTGTAGCTAAACATACTACTGGAAGTATTATAAATGTAAAAGGTTCTAGAGTCGGTTCCAGGAGTTTACAAACGAAATATTAGAGAACCTATTGAATTGTTTAAACAAACAAAAAATTTCAATAGAGATAGAGTTACAGTCTATATTACACGTGGAAACCAATCTTAACATAGGATCACGGTTCGGCGAGCACAAATCGGATATAAAACCCCGCCTGAAACACTCCGAGTTCATTCAATGTTCAATCATTCAATGCTTGGTGCAATCTAAGGCGAATCGTTCGGACATTCATGTAAAACATCACGGTACTTACTCTTTCCTCCTACTCAGGTGGTCCGGGTTAAATCCTAGCTAGGGACCTGCATCTTTTTTAATATTTTATTTTGTTTATTCACATGAGACTTAACCTCATTTTAGTGTCGATCAAATATGTTTAAGTAGTTGTTTGTTTTGTTGTACTTCAGTGTGTTTTATTCTATTTATAAGTTATTGTTTTCGGATTTGTGAGTGTGATTATTTACTAAGTTTCTCTCTGTTATTTGTAGGTCTGATGATGCTTAAAAGGGCGAAACACGTGTCATGTTAATAATTATAATTTACTGAGACCACGTCTTTTTCTATGTTTGTTGACTTTCTTGTAGTTAGTTTGTTGACTTATTGATAAACACAAAATTAATTCAACTTTCATAAATAGATTAATGAACAGTTAGTGCAATTTAAAACGCAGTAACATTAACCATGATTTCTTAATTTCTGTGAATTGTTTTTATAAAAACTACTAACACTGGAACCTGTGGTGGAAGCTAGATCAAAATAGAAGAGTTCTAACCACGGTACACCACAACTTATCTTAGAAACATGAAACAATAAATACACTGGCCGACAAAAAAAAAATTTTTGTTGTAACACAAATCAGAATAGCATAATCTAATATAAGGGACCTATCCAAATACGAAAATGACAGAGAGTTGTAGCAATTAGGGTTTTCTTGGTAGAGTTGTAGAACCATATCGTATGTTGCGATACTTAATATCTATAGAAAAAATGATTTCAGAAAATTCTTAACCCTGTTTATTGACTATGTTTATATTTTTCGCCTATTAAAGATACCATACATCTAAGAGAAAAGCAAACGAGAAAAATATTAACTTAAAACACTAATTAAACTTTATTTTTTCCGTTTATGAGGTGTCCTAGCTTCTCTCTTCAAAAACGAAGAGTAGTCACCCATCATGGCTGGATCCCATGGTCCTTGGTACCGAATTTCCATTGTTCTGATATCATGGTGAAACCTTTCACCCTGCTCGTTCACTAACAGCTCCCAAATTTTTAGGAAAAAAAGACAGATGGGAATGGAGAAAGTGAATTTTTAATGACATTCTGGCACCAAGCGCTTCATAGGCATCTAAGAGTTCATTAACTAATTGTTCATAATTTTCATCCATATTGTTGCCTAAAAATCCTCTTACTACATTAACAAATGAATTCCATGCTCTGAGTTCCTGCCTGGTAAGCTTTTCCGTAAAATTGACATCGTCCAGCAATTTTCTGATTTGTGGCCCAATAAAAATGCCTTCTTTTAATTTAGCATCACTTAACTGGGGAAAGACTTGTCTTAGGTATTAAAATCCATCACCATCTTTATTCAAAGCCTTCACAAAGTTTTTCATCAGCCCAAGTTTAATGTGAAGAGGAGGAAAAGGACATTTTTGGGATCAACAAGAGGTATAAATATGACATTTTGAGATCCCGGTTGAAATTCGCTTCTTTCTGGCCAAATTTTTGTTACATAATGCTGATTTATTGCACGACTGTCCCATAAACAAAGAAAACAGCAATATTTTGTAAATCCTCCCTGAAGTCCCACTAAAAGTTTTAAATTTCCATGATGCAATAACACAGCTTTTAAACTATCTTTAGATGAGTTTATAAATAAGCGCCACTGACGGGGAGAATGTTCAATATCAAGTTTCTGCATTAAACTGTCTATATCAGTACACGCGCACAACGAATTTTCCATACTGTAGAATTCAGAAAACATAGCATTTCTTTTTCTGAAATTCGTAATTTTTGTTTCTTTGGCCAATAGGTTCCATTCCTTAAGAGGGAACCCAGAAGTTCTGACTGTTGCTTGGATAACCCCAAATCACTAAATCATTTAATTCACTTTGAACAATCAAATGTGGCTCGCCGGAACTGGGACCTGTGGTAAAAGTGGGATCGGTGCACTGTTCTTCTGAGCTGCCTGATGATGCGTTATCTCCATTATCTCCTAAATCAATAGCTTGCCAATTTAAAGGCGCAATCGGCACTGGCAAATTTTCATTATGAGGAACAAGTCGTATAGCAGATTGCAAATTTGGATATTCTATATTCTGCTTTCCCATTTTAGAATAACATTTAGTCTTTGTCAGGCAAAAATAACAATCGTCAGAATGATTGGTGGGTTCTCGCCATACCATTGGAACTGCAAAAGGCATACTTTTTCTCTTTCCCTTCATCCACTACAACTAACACAGCATACATGGGGAGCCCACCGCTTATCTTGATTCCCAATTAACACACCAAAATATTTAAAGTAGGCTTTTTTACATTTTCGGAAAATGGCCTGCCTTGTGATTTCGCCAGAAATTCTCCACAAATATAACAAAATTTGTCGGGAGAAATTTTGCAACTTCGGCGCGTTTGACTCGACACTTTCGTCTTCACATACACTTGCTTATCGATACACAGAGAACCACTCAATTCGAAACTCAACAGAAGAGTGATGTTTAACGTTTATGTCTAATATTGTAAACAACCCAGTCTAGGTAATTTTTCCGTTGTAAAATGGACCCATTTTAGCCGCCTCACAATAAGATTGTTTACCTTCCAATATAAAAGGTTCTAATTAGGCTATTAAAAATGGTACGTATTAGGGCTTTCCGAATATTTTTTTATTATTGGGAGAGTATTTCCATTGTGAAAACAATGAGCTGGCGTGTGTTAGAAAAATCTTATCGGCCAGAGATATCCTTCCAATCATTTTACGTACGAAAAGGAGAACAATGAGCAATTACCTTTTCTCGACACGTTAGTTATTGGAATTGACGAGAATTTGATATTTATAGGAAATTTACTAATAGTGATAGGTATATAACATCCGACTCATTTTATTGCCGTCTTAACTCACAGGTTAGTCAATTTTGAATGAAATGAAATGAATAGGATTAAAAATATAGCTCAAAGTAACGGATATAATGATAATTTTGTACATAAATTAGTAAATATACATAAGCATAACAAAATATTAAAAGATGCCACTACTCTTCAAGCACCTGAGGCTCCCAATAAGTTCATAGTAATCCCATATGATCTCAGATATACGAGAGGTCTAGAAAAAGTATTTAAAAACGTAGGTTTTAGAGTAGCCTACAAAACGGAGAACGGTTTGAAAAATCTCCTTGGAAACCCTAAAGACAAAGTCGACTTGAAGGAGAGGAGTGGCATCTATGAAATTAGTTGTAATGACTGCGATCTAAAATATGTTGGGCAAACTAAACGCTCCATAAACATTCGTTTTAAAGAACACATAGCACATTAAAGATATGGAACAACAGAAAAGTCAAGCGTTACCCAACATGCTTTGGAAAACAATCACCAAATAGGAATAAATAATCTAAAGTTAATTAAAATTGTGTCTAATAATACATTATTGGATGCATTTGAGAGTATAGAAATAGTTAAATGTCGTAAGAAAGTTCTAAATAAAGTGTGACCACATTTATGTATAAATAGTCTCTGTTGGGATAAGTTACTTTAGTTTATATCATCTGCTGATGATGCTAACTTGGTTAGCGAAACGCGCGTCCAGAACGTAACAAGTTGTGGTGTAGTGTTATGAGAACTCTTGTATTTTGAAAAATACTTTTATGTTGAGATATATTTATTCAATTTTCAATTCAATATAGCGCAAGGGTCAATGTCACTAGCAAGATGCACAAGCTCTGCCAGGTGGGCGTGTTCTGACAGTCCAGCGGCTGTGGAAAACCTCTGTGTGTGACGTAGTTTAGTCTCGTTAAGTCGCCGTTGACTTCACAAAATCCACTTTTTTAATGTGGCACTATAACAAAATATTAAAAGATGCCACTACTCTTCAAGCACCTGAGGCTCCCAATAAGTTCATAGTAATCCCATATGATCTCAGATATACGAGAGGTCTAGAAAAAGTATTTAAAAACGTAGGTTTTAGAGTAGCCTACAAAACGGAGAACAGTTTGAAAAATCTCCTTGGAAACACTAAAGTCAAAGTCGACTTGATGGAGAGGAGTGGCATCTATGAAATTAGCTGTAATGACTGCGATCTAAAATATGTTGGGCAAACTAAACGCTCCATAAACATTCGTTTTAAAGAACACATAGCACATTAAAGATATGGAACAACAGAAAAGTCAAGCGTTACCCAACATGCTTTGGAAAACAATCACCAAATAGGAATAAATAATCTAAAGTTAATTAAAATTGTGTCTAATAATACATTATTGGATGCATTTGAGAGTATAGAAATAGTTAAATGTCGTAAGAAAGTTCTAAATAAAGTGTGACCACATTTATCTATAAATAGTCTCTGTTGGGATAAGTTACTTTAGTTTATATCATCTGCTGATGATGCTAACTTGGTTAACGAAACGCGCGTCCAGAACGTAACAAGTTGTGGTGTAGTGTTATGAGAACTCTTGTATTTTGAAAAATACTTTTATGTTGAGATATATTTATTCAATTTTCAATTCAATATAGCGCAAGGGTCAATGTCACTAGCAAGATGCACAAGCTCTGCCAAGTGGGCGTGTTCTGACAGTCCAGCAGCTGTGGAAAACCTCTGTGTGTGACGTAGTTTAGTCTCGTTAAGTCGCCGTTGACTTCACAAAATCCACTTTTTTAATGTGGCACTATAACAAAATATTAAAAGATGCCACTACTCTTCAAGCACCTGAGGCTCCCAATAAGTTCATAGTAATCCCATATGATCTCAGATATACGAGAGGTCTAGAAAAAGTATTTAAAAACGTAGGTTTTAGAGTAGCCTACAAAACGGAGAACAGTTTGAAAAATCTCCTTGGAAACCCGAAAGACACAGTCGACTTGAAGGAGAGGAGTGGCATCTATGAAATTAGCTGTAATGACTGCGATCTAAAATATGTTGGGTAAACTAAACGCTCCATAAACATTCGTTTTAAAGAACACATAGCACATTAAAGATATGGAACAACAGAAAAGTCAAGCGTTACCCAACATGCTTTGGAAAACAATCACCAAATAGGAATAAATAATCTAAAGTTAATTAAAATTGTGTCTAATAATACATTATTGAATGCATTTGAGAGTATAGAAATAGTTAAATGTCGTAAGAAAGTACTAAATAAAGTGTGACCACATTTATCTATAAATAGTCTCTGTTGGGATAAGTTACTTTAGTTTATATCATCTGCTGATGATGCTAACTTGGTTAACGAAACGCGCGTCCAGAACGTAACAAGTTGTGGTGTAGTGTTATGAGAACTCTTGTATTTTGAAAAATACCTTTGTGTTGAGATATATTTATTCAATTTTCAATTCAATATAGCGCAAGGGTCAATGTCACTAGCAAGATGCACAAGCTCTGCCAGGTGGGCGTGTTCTGACAGTCCAGCGGCTGTGGAAAACCTCTGTGTGTGACGTAGTTTGGTCTCGTTAAGTCGCCAAGGTTGACTTCACAAAATCCACTTTTTTAATGTGGCACTATTAATAGTCTAATATTTAGTTAGCTTATCTAAAAATATATGTAGATCATAAGCAGCTTATCTAAAAAAATATATAGATCATAAATATCTACTGTTCAATATCAATATGAACACTAGGTGGCACGAATGACAGCTGACTCGGGATTACAAATTTTTGCCACAAGAAAGTGTCAAGATTTATTCTTAAAAGGTTTTTGTTTATTTTCTATCTATTAAATTAATTTTTTGTTGCGGGAATACAAAAATTAATATTTATAACAAAAGAACAATTACTGACGTTTTGCAGATTGATTGTAAATTTCATTCAATGGGTGGCTTTTAGAAACGCTTTATGGTTCGGCTTGATGAAGGTTGAGTTAGTTGTTCAAGGCTAATATTTTATTCGACATATCCTTTTTTTGATGTGCGGTATTATCTATGTAGCTTTCTGCGACAGCCGTCGATTTCCAGCCCCGAAATCGCTTGATATTAGTAATTTCTTTCCCAGAATCAGCCAACATGGTAGCCGAGGATCGTCGAAAACTGTCCCGTGAACTGCTCTGGATTTTTGAGTTGTATATATGCAGTTATTTCTGAAGGCATTTTTCCAAATGAACATTGCGTACTGAACACTCCTTTTCTCCACTAGACAAAAAACCGCCTGTGCTGAGTACATGTTTTTGGAAATTTTCATATTTTCGATACAGTTGTAAATAATATCCCTCATTTATTTCATCGGATACTACACAAAATCCAAAAAAAAATTAATAAAAGTAAAAAACAATCAAAGTTAAATCAGAAATAAATAGTTCTTTGTCTTCAATTATATGTACAGTTGGTTCGGAAAAAAATTAATACGATTTTTAGAGCGGTTTTTATTTTTTTACGAAAATGAGCAGTGTATATCTTGTCAAATATTTAATGGTTATGGTGAATGTCAACATGGATGTATGATATGGATGTAAACATTATGAATTTGTAATCATTCATGCATAATAACTTATTACGATATGTAGCTTCTTACAGAAATAGGCATAGTTTTTTTAGATTCATTTATTTAAGTTAACAATACAAATAAGGGAAACAAATTAAATTACTTAAATTAATATTTGGTCATGTATCCATCAGCATCTATGATTGCTTGCAGTCTTCTATCCATCTGCATGAAACCTGGCAAAAAGTCCTCTCTTACAGACAATTCTTCCCAAATTTCTTGGATAGAATTCCACAACTCTTCAGCATCTCTTGGCATAAAATCTCTTTGATATAGCCGTCTTGTTATGACCCCCCACACATTCTCTATTGGGTTAGCATCTGGGCTATAACTTGGCCATTGTAGCACTTCAATATTGTTGGCCCTAAACCATTGCGTGGCAATGTTTGACGTGTGCACAGGACAATTATCCTGCTGATAAATGAAATTATCTTCGGGATATAAAAGTAGCACACTGGGCCGCATCACATTTTCCAGTATATCCACATATGTTTGGCCTACAAATCTTCCGTTAATTCGCCATGCCACACCCATCCCTCTTGATGAAATCCACCCCCAGACGTTAACGCTAAAATGACCCGCAGCTCGAAAATGGTTCACGTAGTTTGGGTCAAATCTTGAGTTATTTGGCCTGTACACTTTAATTTTGCCCTGTTTGCAAGATTGAAAAATCTTTTCGTCACTAAAAATTACACGGTCCCAAAAATTTTGGCCGCGGTTCACGTGATTTAAGGCGAACAGAAGACGAGCTTGTCTTTGTTCTACGGTCAGCTCCGTTTTGTTTGCCGCCACTCTGCAGTTTAAAGCAGAATCTTGCAGTCTTTGCCACGTTGTGGTTTTTCGGCCAGGAAATCCAGATAGGATTCGGGCTTCCTTTGCGGTACGGAATGGATTCTCTTCTAAAGCTCCTAAAAGAGCTCGATCTTGATCTGCAGTGCTGATCTTTGGCCTTCCCGAACCCTCCTTCCTTTTTAAAGACTGTTCATCCCTCCACCTTCTACTAATTCTATATACGGTTGCTCTACCAATATTAAAATGTTGGGCAACTACTGTGAGGGACCAACCATCTTCCAACTTGGAAATTATTCGCGCCTTTAGTTCAACAGAAGTATGAGGAGGCATTTTTTAAAAATCTTTAGATTTTTACATGACAAGTTGTCAAAAAATCTTGACAACAAATAGTCGTAAATATGACTCATTATCCTAACCTGATTACGTAACAAAGATAGTCAAATAGCATCAGTGCGAAAATATTATTGGAAATGTGAAATTTTGACAGGTTGTCAGTTTTTTTTTTAAATGAAACACCCTGTATATTAAATCATATTCTTGAAGATCTTTTTTTTTCTAATTTATATATATATATATATATATATATATATATATATATATATATATATATATACTTTTAATATATTCTGTCAATTAGTTTTGGATATATAAGCGTTTAAACATTAAAGAAATGGTAAGGTAATTTGCGCTAAAACATAGTGAGCCATGGTCAAGACAATTGCGATAAACGACGCCTTTTTGACGTTTACTGGTCAGAAGTATCTATTTACGAGCATTTTTAATATCTAATAGGTTGGACGATGGGTTATTCGGAAGAAGAGAAACTCGACATGATAGAATTATTTCATTTACATGGTAAAAATGCATCGATAGCTCGTAACGAATATCATAGACGGTTTCCAGATAGACCAACACCGACTCGTATCATAATATTAAACATCGTTAAACAGTTGAATGAAAGAAAAAGACTTGAGCTAAAAGTTAGAATAGTGGAAAGAAACAAGACCATAAAAAATCAATAATATAAAGTAGGTAAATAATAATATTAGGTTAAAGAACTAAGTTTTGGTTTTCTATATAGCCTCCTTGGTTTATAATGCATTTCTGAATATTGCTTCTAAATTTTCTGTGTATGAATGCGTAGATAAAATGAGGTGATTGTTGATGTGTGTTTAATCGTCAATTGTTTGGACTATATTTTGCTCTAAACCTTGGATGGTTCTTGGCCTATTATAGTATATCTTGTTTTTCAGATAACCACGCAAAAATATGTCCAATGGAGAGATATCGGGACTATTTGCTGGCCATCTTAATGGTCCATGTCTTCCAATCCAAAATGGATACCTGTCATTTAAAAAATTGGTGACCGGCTGGACATTATGAGGAAGAGCACCGTCTTGTTGCCATATCTAATTAAGATATGAATTAATCGGTAGTTCTAAATGCCCCTCGATTTCGTTTTCTAATAACTCCTGATACCTTTGTCCGGTTAAATTCCCATTTAACAATATAGGTCCAATAACATGATTGTTAAGAAGGCTACACTAAACATGTAGAGATCTTCTCTGAATTTTCATCGCCTGTGGTAAATGTTGCCTCGTCAGTGAAAATTATGTTTGACAGATTTAGTTGGTTCATCATAACACGTCTTTCTATTTCTTGGCAGAAGTGTAATCGGTCTATTTTATTTTGACCGGTTAATTCTTGAGTAGGTAAAAACTTATATGGCTTATATATATAATGTTTTAGAACCGAGTGGATTTTATGCCATGATTTGTTAAAAAAAGTGGCTGTATCGGGAATTGAAAGCTCAGGATTTTCTAAAACAAGAATAAATAAGATAAATAAATTGTCTTGACCATGGCTCACTATGTTTTAGCGCAAATTACCTTACCATTTCTTTAATGTTTAAACGCTTATATATCCAAAACTAATTGGCAGAATATATTAAAAGTATATATATTTGAAATTAGAAAAAAAGATCTTCAAGAATATGATTTAATATACAGGGTGTTTCATTTAAAAAAACTGACAAGCTGTCAAAATCTGACATTTCCAATATTTTCGCACTTATGATATAATATTCTAAATCTTCATAAAAAACCCAACAACTTTTCTTTTACGACATTTCCGTATCTATTCAAATAAACTCTCTAGGTGGGTGGAAAACCCTGTACATCGTGTTCCACAAAAAAATACCTACTATACCATCTGTAAATCTGTAATAGATACGAAATAAAGTTTCATACAAAAGTTTCTTTAAAATTTGAAGTTCTGTTAAAGTATAATGTTTCCATGTATACAGAGTGTCCCAATTTTGTTGGGACGACATCAACTATAAAATTGTGAATGGAACACCCTGTATTTTTGTCTATTATTTGATTCCTTGTCAAAAATAAATATAAGTTACCAATTTAAACTATAGTCAATTTCTGCGTAGGTTCCGAGTTAATTAAGGTTATGTGTGATTTTTTGAAAACGAGCTATTTCTCAAATCACTATAAAAAATAGCAAAAAAATTAAAATTTGGCGTTTGGGTGGTAATTTGCAGTTTATAAAGCATCAATGCAAATACGGAATACACATTTTTTTGTCCACACCTGTTAAGCCAAAAAAGAGATGACTTTGACCTATTTTGAGAGAAAACGATGACGTTAAATGTAGAGCCTCGAGCCAAGCGTCTTCGAACAGACAAGGTGGGAGATGTTCAAACATCATACAGACGCCTCTTTTATGAAATAATCGATCAAATTCAGCAACAAATAAACTATAGATTTAACGGTTGAAATGATTTTAAATTCCTCGAGCTCTGCAATTTTGATGCATTTAAAGGAAAAACTTTTCCGGAAGATGCATTTAAATCTCTTCTCCTTCATTGTGGCCAGTTCTTTGACCGAGTGTTACTGCGATCTGAAGTAAAAGTGATTTACGAAAATGATGACAGTAGCGCAAGAAATAACGCTAAGGAACTGATGCAATTTTTAAAAGACAAGGAGCTGGAAGATACCTACACCGAAGTGTCGAAATTGTGTGAATTACAATACCTGCCACAAGTTCATCAGTAGAACGCAATTTTTCAACACTTAAACGTATAAAAAATTTCGTGAGAAATTCAACGGGGCAGGAGAGACTTTCGCATACGTGGCTGTTGTCCATTGAAAATAAATTTCTCCAAAATATGTCGGAGCATCGTTTTTATGATGACGTCATTGACGAATTTGCAAAAAATGATCGAAGAATCGAATTACATTACAAATAGGTAAGTTTCTAAAAATTGCTTCCCTGCTATCAATATTTTACTAGTTTCTACCTATGCCACACTTGATTTTTAGGCATAATTAAAAATAAATTCAGTAAGTACTTTTTACATTGACAAATATCGACATTTTGTTGCGTCATGTTGAATTCTGCCAGTTTATATCGAGGTTTATCCCCATATCACATTTAAAACGTTTCACTAGTCCGCCATCTTGTTCCGGCATACTGGATTTTTACCAAAATATTACAAGGTCATCCCCATACGTCTCTTAATTTTTGTCTAAAATGGAAGTTAATCTGATAAGTACCGTAAAGTTACCTAACTTTGACTCCGAATATAACATTGACCACAAATTCAAAAAATGTTTTTAACCGAATTTATGAAGCAGCAAAAGTAGATACCGTTGCGATTTTGGTCCTGATAAGCAGGGCAGTGCATCATAGATGGCCTTTAATGCGTTTTCAAACGTGCGCGAAAAAATAGTCCCGATAGAAACTTTGTCCGCCATCCCGAAAAAGTGCCGCGAAAATATTACCGGTAAACTTCTCATTGCTGAGCAAAAACTAATTCGTTTTAATCATTAGTATTACGCAGGTAAGTGATTTAAACTATTAGGAAGTGATTGTGATAACGTGAACTGAACTGGTCACACATTTTTCTATATTTAAAAAAAAATGTAAACATAACCTAAAATTGCAACTTTTGTCAATAACTTTGACCGCCGGTCAAAGTTAATGGCACGGTCAAAGTTGAGTTTTATTTTAATAAAAACTTATTATTTTTTTCTCAGAAATGCCGAAAAGAAAGTACAGCCAGTACGACATAGGGGAAAATCGAGTTAACCTTGAAAGGGCATTAAACATGATAAGGTCGGGACAAATATCAAAAAACCAGGCAGCGAAAACATTTAACATACCAAAGGGTACATTAATTAATAAGTGTAAAAAAGTACACTTGGGTAAGGTCGGTCGCCCCTTCGTGCTAACACCCACTGAAGAAGAAGCTATAGTTGCACATGCTATAAAAGTTAGCGAGTGGGGGTTCCCTTTTAGCCGTAAAGACTTGCAACATTTAGTAAGCGACCTTTTAGATAAAAAGGGAGTGACCGCTTCACAATTTAAAGAAGGAAATATGCCAACTCTAAGGTGGACGACAAAGTTTATAAATCGGCATCAGGCACTTAGCCATAGAATGAGTCAAAACCTCAAGGTTTCAAAAGGAGAAATATCGCCAGATACAATAATGCAATATTTTAATGCATTGAAAGATACATTACAGAATGATGGAGACTTTATTGACCCCGGCCGAATTTATAACTACGACGAAACCAACCTAGCCGACGATCCGGGAAGGAAAAAGTACATATTTAAAAAAGGTACGAAATACCCAGATAGGATTCGCGATTCCACAAAAGCCAGTGTGTCCGTTATGTTTTGCGGATCCGCAAGTGGTGTAATGTTGCCGCCATACGTGGTGTACAAATCTGAACACATTTGGTCCACATGGACAGAGGGAGGACCCCCCCACACACGATACAATCGGAGTAAAAGCGGATGGTTCGACTCTGTTATTTTCACCGACTGGTTCTGCAACCAATTTGTACCATTCGTTAAAAAACAACATAAGGATGGAAAAATCGTAGTACGTAGATAATCTAGCGAGTCATTTTTCATCGGAAGTTTTAAAAACTGCACATGAAAATAATATTATTTTCGCATGTTTTCCTAAAAATTCGACCCATTTGTGCCAGCCACTTGGATGTCGCCTTCTATGCGCCATTAAAAAGGAAGTAATTAGATTCCTGGAAAAGTAACCAACAAAGAAAATCCCAGGTAATTCAAAAGGACCAGTTTCCGCGCCTATTAAACAATCTTTGTAAGAGCATTTCTCCAAACAATCATTTAATTTGATTTCTGGCTTTAAAAAATGTGGAATCGTTCGTTTAATCCACAGGAAGTGATTGGTCGAACTAGCACTGAAGGGACGACAGAAGATCGCTCAGTTGAGTTAGTTTCTGAAGTTGTAGTAGGAATGCTAAAAACTATGAGATATGGGGATCAAGAAGCACCTAAGAAGACAAGAAAATCGAAAATCAACGTCCAACCAGGTCAGGGAATCCGATTAGAAGATTCGAATGACAATGATCAACCCAACACCAGGTCCATCGAATCAGAAGACAGCTATTAAAAAGATATTCGAGAAAAAGACGCAAAGAATGAGACTAGCCAGCGAAAGTTCTGACAGTATTGATGAAGGCAATATAATATACGCGGACACTTTAAATGATAGCTGTTTTGAGACATGGGCAGCTAATGAAAAAAAGGCTTTAAGTAAAACTACTGAAGTCCAACTCGACGATGAAGATTCAGCAGAGGAAAATACGAACCTTGAGAAAGACCTTAATGAACAAAATATTACAAATGACTATGTAGTAGTGTCTAAAAATAAATAACCAACCAAAATATTATGTTGGTCAAATAATGACTTGATTTCAAATAAAATTCATGCGGAATAAGAATTCCAAATTTATTTATAGCAGATGATATATCACTAGTTTCTAAAAAAGACATAATTTTGAAACTAAACAAACCTAGTGATTTCAAACGCGAAGTATTTAGAAGTTGACAATTTGCAACTAAAAATAGAATAATATTTTCTTGTTCCGAAATGTTAAACATATTTGTTTCGTTCTTAAGTTTAACTGTTTGATTTATATGTTAGTTTGTTTTTACTAAATCGAGACTGTTTTAGTACATTTATTATTAAGAATAAATACTTTATTTTTGATTTTTTGTGTTTTATTCTTGAAAAAAATGAACCAAATCTTCTCCAACTGATGGTCAATGATAAATGATGAAACATTTTTATGTGGCTTGCTAACAAAAAATTTGATGGTGCTAGCCCAAGGTGGGCTAAATGAACAAATTAAAACCAATTGAACTTCAATTTCGGTCAAAGGTAACTTTGATTTTTTTCACGAGAGACAAATTCAAATATTTTACTAGGGACGCTAAAACCTGAGGTGATTTTTTTCACGAGTACAAATATTTTACTTGGCCGCCGTTTTGTTCCGCCATCTTGAATTAGTACCACATCCATTATCCACAGATAAACTAGTAAATTTATCTCTATACCACAATTAATTTTTTTAGGTTGAATTTTTAAATACTTTATTAAGCCACCATTTTGTTCCGCCGTCTTGGATTAAAATTTTCCACAAATAATTTCCTTCTTTGCTTACTTTTTACAAACAGTACTTTTTATAATTATATTAAGATCTATTAATTAAACAACTTGAGGTTTTCTCCGTTTTTCTTTTATTACATATAAAGATAGATATTTTTAAATCACCCCAGTAAGTGATCGTTTATTCTTTTTAATCGCTAGCGGTTTGCATCAACCTCGTAAAAGCATGGGCCTGCACCTGCACAACTGTATACATTTCTCGGACTCGTCGGCGCGTTTTTGTAAGCACAACATAAAAGTTCCGACGGACTGTGCCCTTTCTTGTCTTGTTAGTGTTCGGTTCTTAATGCATGAGCCATAGAACAAGGAAACGTTTTAAAGTTTAATTATTTTAAATTTAAAATTTTTTTAATAAAACAACAACCGCTAAAAACACAAATAAATTGAAAAACTGTCAAATTTAAAAAATAGGTATTGAAAAAAAAATGATGCTTTATAAACTGGAAATTACCACCCAAACGCCCAATTTTATATTTTTGCTATTTTTTTTAGTGGTTTGAAAAATAGCTCCCGTTTTCAAAAATCACACATAACCTTAATCATCTCGGAAACTACGCCGAAATCGACTATAGTTTAAATTGTTAACTTATGTTTATTTTGACAAGGAATCAAATAATAGACAAACATACAAGGTGTCCCATTTTATAATAAATAAATTTTATAGTTGATGTCGACCCGGCAAAATTGGGTACTTTTATGTGGAACATAAGGTGTACAGGGTGTTCCAGCGAGGACTGAACAGAGACCTATTTTCGACCTTCCTTGTATTTTGGAAAAATTCAAAATAGCCAATCGATGTATTTTTTCTTGTAGAATCCAAAAATGTCATCGAAAAAATATTTGAACCAGAAACAAAAGAGTTACGCTATGCATCAGGTGTTTTTTAAATGGAATGTATCGTTTTTTTATACGATTTTTTGAAAGAGTGATTTTTTTTATGTCCGTTCTGATTAAAATATTTGATTTTGCGATAGCTGTTTATATTACATTTTAATGTTTTACAAACTAAAATTTTAGCTTCACCTGTTTAAAATATACGATAGGTTGGTATAGGTGATCAAGGTAAAATGACGTTTGAATGCTTTGTCAATAAAAATTGACATTATTTTAATTATTGTCGAAGTCTTCACCTAAAAAATATATATTTGACTCTGATCGAAATGAAATACTCTTTGGACGAGAGACTACAGATTGTTATGCTATTTTACAAGTGCCAAGAAAATGCAATAGAAGCAAGAAGAAGATTTATTGCAAATTTTCATAGAAATATATCCATCAATACAATTCTAAGGATAAAAAACCTATTTGAGGAAAATAAAACTTTTCATGATAGAAAAAGAAATTCAATAAAAAATAATTATTAAATAATAAAATAAAACTACTAATAACATAAGTTTTCAATGTGACCGCCGTTTTTCTCGAAACAACATCGATAACCCCTTTGTAGCCTTTCTAAATTTGCTGTTACAATATGATTTTCCTGGTTAAGGCGGTTTATTTCATCGACAATTTTTCCCATGATCTCTTGAATATTTTCGTTTCGTTGTCTCTATACGACGTTCTTCAAATGGCCCCAAAGAAATGTATCCAAAACTGAGAGGTCGGGGCTATTGGGCGGCCAAGCATATGTTCCATTTCGCCCTATCCATTCGTTATGGCGCCGATTTAAAAATTGAACCACATCATGCACGGCATGAGGAGGCGCCCCATCATGTTGCCAAATTAAATTCTGATATTCTGCCAATGGTAAGTCTTTCAATTTAAAGTCCCGTTAAAAAATATTGGTCCCAAAATTTTATTGTTTTTTATCCCACACCAAACATGAATAGAATTCCTCCCTTGAAATTTAATAGTCTGGAACTTTTTTGGATTTTCAACGGCCCAGTGGTGACTATTATGTCTGTTGAATACTCCCGATGTTGTGAAAGTAGCTTCGTCGGTCCACACAATATTTTTGAATAAATCAGAGTCTTCGTTTTCTTGCCGAATTACCATTTGAGAAACAAATTGGAAGCGAAGTTCTTTTTGTGCCGGTGTTAGGTGCTGAAGTGGAAGGATACGAAAAGGCCTAAATTTATGAATTTTCAGAGTTCTGTGAACAGTCCCTCGGGTAACTCTTCTGCGCCTTACACCGTCACCGTACTGAACTTCCCGAACTGCATCCGAAATAGATTTGGTTGGATTAACTTGAAACTAATTTATAATGGCCTGGTCTCGATTTCTTCTTCTTTGTATATTTCTTTTTCTATCATGTAAAGTTTTATTTTCCTCAAATAGGTTTTTATCCTTAGAATTGTATTGATGGATATATTTCTATGAAAATTTGCAATAAATCTTCTTCTTGCTTCTCTTGCATTTTCTTGGCACTTGTAAAATAGCATAACAATCTGTAGTCTCTCGTCCAAAGAGTATTTCATTTCGATCAGAGTCAAATATATATTTTTTAGGTGAAGACTTCGACAATAATTAAAATAATGTCAATTTTTATTGACAAAGCATTCAAACGTCATTTTACCTTGATCACCTATACCAACCTATCGTATATTTTAAACAGGTGAAGCTAAAATTTTAGTTTGTAAAACATTAAAATGTAATATAAACAGCTATCGCAAAATCAAATCTTTTAATCAGAACGGACATAAAAAAATCACTCTTTCCAAAAATCGTATAAAAAACGATACATTCCATTTAAAAAACACCTGATGCATAGCGTAACTCCTTTGTTTCTGGTTCAAATATTTTTTCGATGATATTTTTGGATTCTACAAGAAAAAATACATCGATTGGCTATTTTGAATTTTTCCAAAATACAAGGAAGGTCGAAAATAGGTCCCTGTTCAGTCCTCGCTGGAACACCCTGTACCTTAGAGTAAGAATAAAAATAGAGTTCATTATTTACATCGTACGACGATGCCAAGCCTAGCCAGGAACTCCAATGTTTATACCAATTTATATTACGGTGAATATGTTTAAACATGAAGCAATAAAAAATTCATACAAAAAATAGTAAAGTTTTTCCGGGATTAGTTTCTAAGCAGTATAAAAAAACTACTTTTATTGCAAAATAGTAAAATACAAGTTAAAATACCCAAAACATTATATCAGATTACACCAGTAACAAGAGTTTTAGTTAGATATGGCAACGCCGAACGACAACTCCACGTATTAGACCATCCAATTATCGTATTAGACCATTCCACTTTCATTGATGAAGGATCCTTAGTAAAAAAGTATAATAGGCCACACTAAAGATTATTACAGGGTCACGTGACCGGCTTGGCTTAAAAACCAATAGCGGGTCGTGAAACTACAATAAACTTTAACATTAAAGAAATGGATTGGATGAAATCTGGTGAAATAATAAAGTTTCGGATGATTTCGGGCCTTTTTTTAATTTTCACTTGAGTTGGGCAAATTTTTTATATAAATGTTGTGAGGTAAAGAAATTTAAATGGTGATTCTGTGGGTAATTAAAAGTAAAAATGTGTTCGTAAACGTGTTCTAAACTGGTTAAAATTTAAGATTTAGGATTAAAAAGATCTTTTATTTTTAAATTTAGCTATTAACATGGAATAACAATATAACAATTGGCTATTCTATTTTTATCTTATAGCGCTCGCTTTTTCTTACTTTCCTCGCAACGGGAAAGTATTCTAGTTGCAAAACAAAACAGATTTCGCAAGTCCGTCGGTTAGTCTGTATGTCTGTCCGCGACAAAGCTCAAGAACTGCTTGTCCTATTTTCTTCAAGTTTTAGTTAAAAATTAAAAGTCATATGATGATGACGTAGTATCATTTTGGTAAAAATCCAATATGGCAGAACAAAATGGCGGCCTATTGAAATGTTAAAAAATTATTACTAAAAAACTGCTTATCCATTTCATCCAAATTTGGCAGCAAATCCAAAATGGCGGCCTAATAAAATATTGTGTGTCAATGCAGAAAACGACTACATCGATTATGTTCAAATTTTGCTCAAAAATCAAATATTATATAGGGATGAACTGGTAAAAATGTTGAGACAAATTCAAAATGGGGAAACAAAACGGTGGCAAAAAAGTACTTATCGGATTGATTGATGACATCCCCATTTTAAATATTTATTACTAAAAATGTATGCATTGCTCACTTAATATCAATTTTAAATCAAATCTGTATAAATATTAAAATTCCCTGGCATTCTAGGCATTCCTACTCTCATTTTTTAAATATTTACTAAAAATGTATGATATGTATTTTAAAATACCATCAGATGCCTACTTTCTTTCAGCCAAATCTAGACAAATGTTAGAATTCCGCCGCCATGTTGGCATTACAATTTTAAATTTTTAAAATGTTGACAAAAATTCATGATGTGCAGTCTTAGAAACCCCTAAATGCCGAATTTTAATCGAATCTGCAAAAATTTTAAAATTAATCTTCTATGGTGGTGCCGCCATTTTTAATTCTGAAATATTGACTAAAATTTCATTCTTTTATTCTTAAATACTTCTAGATGCTGACACTTCAGCCGAATCTGTATAAATGACAAAATTCGTTCGCTATATTGGCGCCACCATTTTGATTTTTGTTGTGCATTCTTAAATAATCCCCACAAATGTTAAAATCATCCATCCGATCTGTTGGCATTGTCATTTTGACACCGCTATTTTGAATTTTTAAATACTGACACTTTTAAATTTTCCTCAATATTCAAGGCACCGATTTTCAGTTTTAGCTACACAAGTAACAACGCCATTTTGGATTTCTAAACGTTGACTAAAAAAATTCGGATTTTTTTATATCCGAAAGGGTATGCATGTCAAATTTGAAAATAATCGGTAATGGAAGTGCTGAAAAATCTATTACAAGATTTGAACCAGACATACAAACATACAATCAGACGAATAGGAAGCCAATAAAAGCGCGTTAAAAGCATTGATTTTAGTTTAAAACTCTAAAGTTACATTTACATTCAATTTCAACTCGAATTTGTTATGAAATTGGCTTGTTTGTCAAACGGCAATGGCATGGTGACATTAGACAAAAGTTCGAAGTGCACTTCAAAGTTGATTTCAGACAGAAGCAAGGAGCTTGCCGATGGCAAGCAGAAATTCAATAAATGTCAAATTTTTAGGTTATAATTTTTATTTTAATTAACGAAAATCTTAATACTTTTACACATCTAATTATTTAAAAATATAAATGTTTTTTACCGTTTTAATGAAAAAAAAAAACCTTTAATCGGATATTTTTGGGGTTAATTCTGAAGGTATACCCAAGACTAAAGTAGACATAAACGCCTAAAACCACAACCAAAGAGCGTAAAAAAGTTACTAAACAATTTTCTTCTCCAGTTTAGTGTATTTTACATTAATATTTTGGAAAAATAATAAAATTAAATTACAAAATCTGATCAGCTGTTCAGGAATATCATTTTCAATGTAAATGTATCTTAACACCCGCATTCACTAAAGAGGTTTAACTTTAGACAAGGTCTAACTTGACAGTTACAGCTTTAAGATGACATTTTCAAGACCTGAACAAATAATGTTTCTAAATGTCACAATTACAAAATGATAGTGACATAAGGCAAACATAACTAAAAATTAAAGTTTCATAATATATAACCAACTAATTTCCTTTTAAACTTACCTAACTTAATGGTTTGATTTTAGATAGTGAAGTAGAGAACGATTATTTCTTTGAAGTTTGTAAAAATACCTATTTGCCTCATTAAGGAATAGGGAAGAATCCTTCCTTTTTTCAACGATAATGAAGCATGGCCCATTTCTTCATTTTCGTACATCAAATATTTTAACAGGTCGTCATCTTGTTTCGCCATCTTGAATTCATACCAATATTTTACCAGTTTTTTTTTATATCAGACGTAATTTTTGTAGAAAATTAAAGTCCATCGAGTAAGTGGATTTTTTAGCTACACCGGAACAGACCGACGCACAGTGTTCGGATTCCTGTATTTACGAGCTCATTTGGGCGAAAACTTAACTTCTCAGATTATCACGAAAACATGTTATCAGTAAAGCTAGATAGTTATTTGACTTAAGTCAGGACCTCTCGACGTATTCCTGGTTGCGTAATCGCCTAGCGACAGCATCAAGTAGGCGAAACGGAAAAGATGCGATTGGCCGCGTTCACCCGCCTGATCGCTCCTTCGTTATCGATCATCAAAGTAGGGCTCAAATAATAGCAGTGGTTTGAACGGTTTTTAGAGATTTCGAGCGCAGAAAATATTTTTTGACCTTAACCTTGATGAGAATGAGAATATGGGATAACGGGAACAAGGAAGGGCTGAAATTAAAAGAAATATGATAGTAAATGTGTTTGTTAATATATTTTGTATTTTGTGTTAAAAAAAAGATTAAAAAAAATCTGTTACCGCTCTGGTGTATTATTATATTATACAATTATTGCGGATAATGTTTACATTACATGCCGCCATCTCGTTTGTTGTGTCAGCTGATCGTTGCTCAGTTAAGTAGCAAAAATAAAATACGGTACAAAACATGGCGTCCGCTCAACGACCCGCTATCAAAGTAGCAATATTAAATAGCTCGTTCATGGTAACGCTCTCAGAGCGATCACTTAGCGATCAGGCGGGTGAACGCGGCCATTGCTTCCTGGTGATTGCCTCGTAGCAAAGCCATTGAAACAAGCATTACAAATATTGCTTCCATTTTAGTAAGACCAATTTTACTATTCGTTCGAATTTCGAAGCTTCCGTATGCTGGTACGAGTCAAATTATTACTATAATGGCCGCGTTCACCCGCCTGATCGCTCGTTGTCTATCGATCATCAAAGTAGCGCTCAAATAATAGCAATGGTTTGAACGGTTTTTAGAGATTTCGAACGCAGCAAATATTTCTTGACCTTAACCTTGATGAGAATGAGAATATGAGACAACGGGAACAAACAAAGAAGGGCTGAAATTAAAAGACATATGATAGGAAATTTGTTTGTATAATATATTCTGTTTTTTGTATTAAAAAAAAAGATTAAAAAAATCTATTGTTGCTCTGGTGTATTATTATATTGTATAATTATTGCTCATAATGTTTACATTACATGCCGCCATCCCGTTTGTTATGTCAGCTGATCGTTGCTCAGTTAAGTAGCGAAAATAAAATACGATACAAAACATGGCGTCCGCTCAACGACCCGCTATCAAAGTAGCATGATTAAACAGCTCGTTCATGGTACCGATCTCAGAGCGATCACTGAGCGATCAGGCGGGTGAACGCGGCCATTGTTACAATCTGTCACCGTCATAGTTTGTTCATTTTGACGTTAATATTATACATCTTTAAGTGATTGTTTCGACAAAATCGTTGTGTTATCCTATATCCTAGGTCATTCAAGTAAGTTATAAATATTCTTTTGTGAAAATAGAATGCATTCATAATTTAAAAAATATCAATTTTATAAATCACGACAAAAAAATCGTTTATTTTTTAATGTTTTTATTTTGACAGAGTAGGAAAAAATAAGTCCCATTTATACCGTCTTGGTTTATTTTTTTATTTGTTTGATATCCATAATCCTTTGAAATTACACTAGTCACTAAGTGCGCATAGGTGCGCGGGCGTTATTATCGGTGATTTTTTGTTAATAGGTATCCCAATGGCCGTAACACGATTGCAGCTATTTGAGCTTTTGCTGGACAACCAACTTATCGCTAAAGCAAATACAATAAATGTAAGAAAGAAAATGGTTGACTACGTCACTTCAAGGCTTATAGATCGCCCAGAAGATGATGTTAGGGTTAAAATATCCGTATTTTCCATGCACCTTTTAGGTCGTTGGAAGGCATGCGGCCGAAAAAAAAATAACTTTTTGTCTTCAAACAAGGAATGGCTGCAAAAAGAGCTATTTCAAAGCCACCAACATGTTGAGGTCGAGACACCAGTTAGTAGTTGCAGATCATTCTCCTGAAGAATTAATGTACGCAGCTCGCACTAGCTTTACGAAACAGGGCAAGAGAAATTTGGCAACTGCAATAAAACGAGCAACCACATCCAGCCCTCGATCCCTACATGCGTTTAAACAAACAAAGGCACCCAAAAAAATTATACGACCTTACACACCTGCAGAAGCATTGGCATTAATTATTAGCGCGAATCTGTCTACTTATCAATATAAACAAATTAGGTTAGAGGCAAAACAAAGACATTGCGACATATATCCTTCGTATGATAGGGTATTAAATGCTAAAAAATACTGCTATCCCAAGGATATAAAAATCACCGAAACTATGGGCGAAGTAAAACTTCAAAGCTTACTTGATCACTCTGTCCAAAGACTAACAAAAGTTCAGGATGAAGTGATGACCCGCATTAACGAGTCGGCAAGACTAGAACTAAAATCCAAATGGGGTTTTGACGGGAGTTCTAGTCACTCCACATATAAACAAACATTTCAAGAAGACACAGACGCATCAGATTCAGACATGCTTTTGACATCCATTGTGCCTTTACAATTTGACAGCTAACTTCAACGGCTCTGTGGACATCATTTGGCAAAACCCTCGCCCTTCCTCCACCCGTTTCTGTATCCCGATTCGCTTTCAATACATCAAGGAAAGTCATGAAATTATTAGGAAAGAAAGTGCATATATTCAACATCAAATTTCAGAACTTAAACCGACAAGCATAAATATCATGGGACAGTACTTCAATGTTCACCATGTTTTGATGCAGACAATGCTTGATGGGAAAGTGGCCAATGCCCTGGCCGATAATAAGTCATCGCAATCCTGCTACATATGCCTAGCTACCCCTAATCTGATGAATGACATCAATGCTGTGCTCAGAAGGCCTTGCAAGACAGATGCGTTTTCCTATGGTTTATCGACCTTGTATGCACACATTAGGTTGTTTGAATGTATCCTGCATATATACCGTTTGGAGACCAAAACATGGCGAGTGCAAGCAAACGACAAGGCTGCAGTTGAAGAAAAAAAGCGTACCGTTATCAAACAGTTTCGAAAAAAAACTGGGCTGCTCGTCGATGTTGTCAAGCAAGGAAGTGGCACTACAAATGACGGTAATACCGCGAGGCGGTTTTTTAAAGAACCAAAAGTAGCGGCCGAAATAGAGTAGACGGGAATCTAATTGTTAAATTCTCTATAATACTTCAAGCATTAACTTGTGGATATAAATTACGAACTGAGTCCTTCCGAAAATATACTCACGATACGGCCAGACTCTTTGTCGATTTGTACCCCTGGTATAAGATGCCTTCAAGTGTCCATAAACTACTTATTCACGGAGCTGACGTTATGGACACACTTTTGCTTCCAATTGGCCAGTTAAGTGAGGAAGCTTTGGAAGCAAGGCACAAAGAATGTCGACGGTATCGGGAACGTAACACGCGGAAAATTGGACGCAAAGAAAATGTCGAGGACCTTCTTCACGCTCTTTTGATATCCTCTGATTTGTTAATTTCAAGTATCAGGCCTCTACCAAGGCGAAAAACAAATCGTCTACCAACAGAGGTTCTTAGCCTTATCGATCCTCCAGAATTGCCTCAGAGCAGCATCATAGAACATGAATCGTCGATGAGCGACTTTAGTGATTAGACAGTGCCTTTTTAGTTTGTAATTTTTGTAATTTTTACTGCATTTATGAGAATCAGTATTATTTAGGTTAAAAGTAAAAATAAAATTAGGTTTTGAGACAATTTTGATAGTGCCTGGAATGTATAATTTAATTTAAAACTATTAATTAATAACTATTTAAAGCAAAATACAAGGTCTATCAAATAAATTATAGTTAGTTACCGTTACCTCTGTTTAAATCATTACTTTTCAAAATTTAATCTATTAATGTAATTGAATTGATTTAGAAAAATACTTCAATATTTTTTATGATTTTTGTAAATTTTTTTCTTAAAACTAAAACCCTTTGAACTGTTTTTTTTATTTAAGCTACTGAATATTCCTTGAATTATTTCACAATCAATAAAAATCTCAAAAAATGTTTTTTATTGCGCCAAATAAAACACTGTAAAATTACTGTAATTTGTTTACGACCCGCGACCCTGTATTTACAAATTAAGTTAGCCAATTCAAAATCCAGTTTCAAGCACTTATAAACTATAAAATATGCTCTTTATTTATATAAAATAGCATCTAAATATCATTTTTCAAATGTCCAGCAGTTTATTTTTAAATCCACTTTAATTTGTAAAATTTGGTTCATATCGTCTAAATAACTCCAATTTTTTAAATTAAAGTCATAATTGGGATATTTTAATAAAAAAATTCTAATGAGCTCGTAATATCGTCATTCCGAACACTGTGCGACGGACCGACAGTAATGGAAAAACATGAGGATCTGTAAAAACCCAGAACGATATTTTTTTCACGATTAATGATATTTCCTTATGCGGGAAGTGAAAACTCACGCCGTCACTGGCATTCGCCAACAAATGGCCAAGGCTTGGGCATGGGCCATCCCCACTTCTTGTTTTATCGTAAACATTGGTCGATAGAATGGAGAAAATAGGGGAACCATGTTGGCGCATACCCCTAACGTGATTTATAAATGAATTGTGATTTCTACTTTAATTCTTACTCTAATAGGTGTACCTGTGGATTTGATGCTTATGATTCGTTTAAAGCGGAGTAAGCACACTTATTAAAATTATTTTGTTGCACGTTTTATTGCCGTTTAGTACTTTTAAAAATATCTCTCAGTTTAGTTAAAAAAAGGGCTAAAATATAAAGAAAAAGTTGCTTTCTTTCAGGAGTTCTCCGCTAAAAGGCACCTGGCAAGGTCAAGCGTTCGACACAGATCCGGGAGCAGCCAACTCGGCCGTCTCCAAGTCTACCCCGTGCATCAAGATCAGGGGGATGCTGGAGGAGGGGGCCACCCAGAGCGCTGCCGCTGCCGCCAAGGAGGCGATACTGTCAAAGATAGCGCACCGTTGCAACGTGGTGCACTGCCAGCCCGACGTGGTGAGTGGCGCCATCTACGTGAAGTGCAAAACCGGACAAGACGCCTCGGTGGCCTTCAAGAATTTGCACGGATGGTGGTAAGTTACCGCAAGCATACATAAGATACTGATTAGGAATTATTTTTGTAGTTAACAAATATATACTGAGCGAGGCTTGGCTAAGTTAAATAAATAATATTTTAATCGTCTTACAAACCAAAAAGAAAAAATTAATTTTGAATTCAGATATGCAGCATGGTCATTTTATCGTGTCCTTGATTTTAAACCTGTATAACTTTTTTACTATTTGATTTATCGAAATTAGCCAAAAAACAAATTTTAGGGTGGTTTGGCATCGCATGACGTATAAAATACAGTCGTTTAAAAAATATTTACCTAAGTTGAATTTTTTTTTAAATGGACTGCCGAATAGTTCATGTGGTATTTAGATTCCATAGAAAAACTAAATATTTTTTTATATAACATACCATATGTCCGAATTCAATTGTTTTTGAACTATTAATGTTTTAATATTGAGAATATCACATTTTGAAATACTGTAAAATTTATAGCGTTTAATTTAGAGCAAAACGGATTGCACATCCCTATCTTAGTTTTTTATGGCAGTTGTTTAGGGCGTTAGCAAAATTTGTATCTTGTCCCTATTTTAAATTTGTATAACTTTTTTAGTTTTAAATGTATCGAAATAAGTCAAAAATACGTTATAGGGTTATCTGCCACGTTTATGGCATAACATTTCACTAAAAAATTGTAGACCTATAACTTGCATTGTTTAAAATGGAACACCAGGTATATTTTTAATCCGTCGGATAACCCATCATCTTATTCTGATTCTAAGAATATAACATGTTACAATAAATATAAAATAGTAATTAGAATAAGTGGCACTAATCTGCTTCCTTCACAGTGGAAAGTGCTGCTGAGTGCAGACTAAATATAATTGTAAATAAGTAATTACATGAACATGATAAGCTAGAATAAGAGCTCTATCTAGAAAGTGAAATTAAATCAATACATAACTTGCTAGAGATGTAAGATTGAAAGAAAGACTCAGATAAAGAAACGATAAGAAAAAATACATAAAAAAAAGAAAGAAGAAAGAAAAAAAAAAGAATATGAACTTAAGATATGAAAAAAATCTAATATACAGGGTGTTAATTAATGTCGTGGACATATTTTAGGGGGTGATAGTACTCTACAAAATAGGAAAAAAATGCCAATATATACATGGTCAAAAACGCACCATTTTCGTTATACAGGGTGTGAAAGTTTCGATTTTTTTCTCGTTTTTTGCGTTTTTATTTTCCAGTTCCTTCTGAAACAATTAGTTCAAATTTAGAACATGTATTATGTTTTTAAGATCCTTTACGATAAACTTTTAAAATCGTGGATGGTAGTATACAGGGTGTTAGGTACATTTTTTTGCACCAACTACAAGTTTATCTTGCGGAACTTTTTTTTGCAGCACCCTGTATGAATTCTGATTTAAAATTTAAACTCTTTGTTCATTTCTTTAGATCCTTTGTATTTTGCATTATTCTCGTATCTATCACAGTTTTCGACTTATTACCTATACATAATACATATCAAAATTCTATTTCCGAAATCGATTATATTTAGCAATCGGTGTACGAAGGTCGACCAAGAAATCTCTTTAAACCAGTGGTGTCCCGTCGTTCTTTAAATAATAAGGCAGTCCTTTATCTATATTTGTCTGTTTTCTTTCGTGTACCGCAGTTCTATATCTCTTTTGTGTTGCAAAAACGGCGAACTTTCGAATTTTAAAATGATTTAATTTTGATTTTTCTTGATCGATTTACCTATAAATATATTTTTTCTTGAGTTCTGTCATTAACGGTTCCCGGGCTACTGCCTACGACCACTATTATTGGACCACCCAGTATAGTGATACACGATTTACAAGTCCAGATTTTACAAGGGCAGCCAGCATCAGATCTAGTGAACGAGATTTATCAAAATTTTAATTTATGCAGTTCGACTTTGGGCTACTCGGGTATGCCAAAAGTGGCCGTCTGTCTCCGTTTGTCATCTTACTTTATACAGGGGCCATCATTGGGAAGTACTATACAGGGCGTTTCCTAATTGCGTGCTGATGTTAAAGGGGGTGTTTTTATGTCCTAAAAGTCTTAACTTTTGAGATACAGGATGGTAAAGTTTAAAAAGAAAACATTTTTTTTTCCACCCCAATTCTGATGCTATTGTAGATAACTGCATGGAATTTGATACACTTCTTCTATGCATTAAGGAGCATACGAATTTACCCAGGTTAATTACATATGTACGCCACTGGTAGAAATGTCAAAAATTGATTGTTAATAAAAAATGCCCTTTTATGCATAAAAGACATGTATCAAATTTCACACAGTTATTTATCTATAATAGTATCAGAATAAGGATAATAATTTTTTTGTCATTGAATTGGTTTTGACAGGGTTGGATCCCGCTAGAACTGAAATCCTGGCTACGTGCCTGCAAAAGACATATTTATGTAATGATTCATGTGGCAATATTTATTATTAGCAATAAGCTTAGTCATTAAAGAACAAGCATTTCCATGACAAAATACAACTAATAACAGGGTGAGTTCTTATTACTATTGTTACTAAAGATGAAGATAAAACTAAATTTTGTTACATGGACCCACTTTGTGTTTTGATATCTATACCAAGAGTATAATGCTTATTTAATACCTTTCTTTATCATCACCGACTTCATAGGAAATATGTAATAAAATATAATTTTATCACTTTTTAATGCAACCTATTTTTTGAAATCGGGTTTGTTTTTCAAAACATTTTTATTTCACCCTTTTTCCAACACATTTTAGATCTATTTACGCGAAGTTAGGTAAAAATTTGTGTGTACTACTTTTAAAAGTTTGCCAGGCTCGCGGCAAGTAATATTATATAAAAATGCACCACCTTTACCTGTATTGGATCTATTCATATTTACAGAAAATCAGCAATAAACAGCCCAATATTAATATGAATACAAAATTGAACTTCGTGTCTCTAAAAACTACAAGAACCATATTATGAAAAACAATATCTTTACATTATTTATCCCTCAATTTACCCCCTTTTTTCCCCACCATCCACCTTCCCCGCTATACATTTCACTTATTGACAATTTAAATATTTTGTGCCAAGATGTTTAATATTTTTAACATTCATTATAATATATTATATTATTATTTATATTACCGAAATCACCTAATAAAAACAGATTCTCCCTAGTTGGGATAGTGTACCTCAGGATGGTTTTTATTTACTTTTTTGATTACTTATTTTTAAAAACCAAATTTTTAGGCAAAAATTAAAGCATTTCAAATTCATTAAAGAAAATCTATAGTAAATAAAAAATTGAAAAGTAACGCTATTGCGCTATTTTCATTTTTTGTATATGCTTGCTATATGAGAACTCCTACACTACAAACCATCCTGGAGTAATTAATGACAACATAAAATAGTGGGTCTTACAGCTTACTCAATTAAAATTTAGTACCTATGCTTTACCAAATAATATATTTATGTTGTTTATTAACCCCTCAAAAAAGGTGGTTTGATAAATTTGAGAATTTTCACAAATATATAAATTAGCAAAACGCTGTAATCCGTTCATCATCAGTGTCTTCGACTTTATAGATAAGTTGAAGTTATAAAAAATTAATTTAAGCCCAACGGAAATGTGCAATACAAAAACAATACTTCATTTGCAAATTAAGAACGCTATTAGACGGTGATTTTACCCTTCAACTACAGCACTGGTATGACATAACCTTACTTGCCTTCGAAAACAAACTTCTGGGGGTTTAAATCGTTTCTTTTTCTGCAAATAAAGCAAGTTCGCACCATTTTCTTAAAGTTTTTTAAACAGATTCTTGAAAATAGCCACACAAAACACTTGGATTTCTGAAAACCACTTATTTCACCAACTAGAACAATTACAACGCCGCGCATCAAATAGGTCGAAATCATGAATGACTACGACCGTCTTCGGCGTCTTCCGAATGATCCCGAAAGAAATCTGTAGTATACTCGAAAAAGGTAGAATTCCGACGTTGCCGATTATTCTGGGCTTTATTTCTTGAAATAAGGAATAATAATTACAGAAGATTTAAATTACATTTAAAACAGATTCGGTTTGAGTTATTTATAATAAGCTATTTAATTATCAGTTTTAAAATATTCTATATGGAAATTTATACTGGGAATTTCTGGAATTCCTTGTTTATTTAGGTAATAGTATAAAGGATGATATCCGTTATAATCTGGCCACAGTAACGGTTTGGCAAACCAGGGTTAATGTTGGATTCCTCCAAAATGTAAACAACTTGGTCTATGTTATTTCCATGTCGTTGGTTGACACCCGGTATAACTTAAAATTAAATTAAATGTAGAATATTGTAGTAGTTTGGCACAAAGGTGGGCCGGACACCTCGGAACGGCCCTGGCACCAATGTTTTGAATCTTTGGCATATTATAACCTCTGGCAAGTGACAACGTAAACAAAAACGTCAGGTGCAAAAGCCGGTTGCAGGCAAATATGATGAAAACAAATCAAAAGACTTGTACCACTTTTCTCTTGATAAAAATGTACTTTTTGGCTAGATACGATTATTATTCCGTAAATTCGATAGTACAATAAAAGCCTTTTATTGAATTAAGGTTGATTACCCAATTCGCTATTTGTTTTCAGGTATTCCGGAGAGATACTGACTGTTAAGTACCTGAGACTGGAGAGATACCAGCAAAGATTCCCGGACGCCCCGTCCGGTCCGCCGTTCTTGAGGAGCCCCCATCCGTGCGACGACTGATTACTGTAGATAGGTCCGTTTTTTTTCTATTTTTAACTTTGTATAGTCGTACTGCCTGGTCGTAGTACGTTCGAGGTCTACTGTCATCTTCGTCGATTGCCAATGGTCGAAATTTTTTTCTGTGTATTAGGGGTCGAATAAATTTATTTATTTGTTTGCAGTTAGTTATTAGATTTTTTATACATATACATACATAGTTAATAATATGGCTATCACAAATTATTAATATACCAATTTTCTTACAGTTCAAAACTAAACTAACCACTTAGCGCACAATGATACTTGTGTGCACCTTCATACATTATTAGTTATCACATTTGGTTATGCATTTTTTCAAATTTAAGCAAATATAATAAAATAAAATAATTTTTTAAAGTAAAAAGAAAATGAGATACGCTCAATGCTAAAATGTATACCCTAAATTACCTATTTTGTAATTATCGAATTAATGGATCAGGTTTAAACACTAATTAATATGGATCAATATTAAATATTAAGAATAAACAATAACAACCATTATCATCACAGATTATACTCAATTTTGTGTATAGCAGCCACTGGGTATCCATTTATTTAGTTCCTTCTTAGATTTATAATATGGGGTTATTCTAATTGTGTTTGGAAGGCTATTAAAGATTTTTGGACCTAGACAATATATATGAAGCTGACAAGTGGTGTGCCTGGGATTTTGCAGCATGACATTATTTTGTGCAACCATTCTTGTATTTATCCCATGGCCAATTGATTTTTTGTAATATGGCATCTTTAACATAAATCTTGCTATTGCCCTAATATGCATCTGGCGAACATTTAGCAATTTACTGTCCTTAAAAACCAATTCTGTAGGATATCTTTTGTTTTTAAATAACATAATTTTAATAATGTATTTCTGCGCTACTTGAAGTCTGTTCAAAATTGTCACACCAGCACAACCCCATACAACAATGCCATAGTTTATAATTGACTCTACCAGTGCATAATATACTTTAAGGTATTTAAAGTTAGAATGTTTCTTAATTCATAAAACTTGAAAATCAATTTTTTTATCTTATTTGTTACATAGTTGATTTGATCATTCCATGTAAATGTTTCATCTAAAAATATTCCTAAATATTTCAAGGAAGATTTTCTTTCAATAGTATTTACACACTTACACGTATTATTATACATTGCACAGTTATAATCGTAAATTTTTAAACTATGATAATCTGGTAAGTACCTGGAGGCAAGTGAAAAAGCAACAAATTTAGTTTTATGTACATTTAATGAAAGTAAACTATCATCCAGCCATCTTTTAATTTTTTGTAGGGCAGCCGCCTCTGCTGCTCTTCTAGTACTATCCCAATCATTCCCCCAGAGAATTATACCCGAGTCATCAGCAAAACAGAACACTACGCCATTATCCTGCAATATTGACATAATACCATCTATGTATATATTAAAAAGTAAGGTTGAAAGCACTGTACCCTGTGGCACACCAAATTCCACATCTTTCTTATCGCTAACTTCTCCCGAGATATTGGTACAATGTTTTCTTTTTAAGTAAGATTCAATTAAATTATAGGATGTTCCTCTTATGCCCATGGAATCTAAGCGTCGTAGCAGAATTCCGTGCGCCACAGTATCGAAAGCCTTTTGTAAGTCGAGAAAGATACTATGTATTTTTCCAAAAAAGACAATAATTTAGATCGGAAGAATTTTTCTATTATTTTACTTATTGTACTGGTCAACGCAATGGGCCTATAATTATTTGTTGATTTTTTGTCACCTTGTTTATGTAATGGGATTATTGTAGCACATTTCAATATATCGGGAAACACTCCAGTACTGAAAACCACATTTACTATATGTAATAGCGGTGCCAAAAGATTTCCCTTATATTTTTTAATTATGTCAGATGAAATGCAATCTTCCCCGCCTCTCACATTATTCTTAAGGCTTTTTATTTGTTTATCCAACTCGGTAGCTGTCGCTGGACTCAACCAAAAGGAATTTAATGACTTTCTCTCTCCCCTCAATCCCTCAGACAACCCCGACCCTTTGATTTTGTTTGCTAACTATTTTCCTACATTTGAAAAATAATTATTAAATTCCTCTGCTATTTGTTTTTTATTTCTTAATTCTATTCCCTCTGAATTCATAACACTTTTGATTTCCGACCTATCTTTTTGATCATTTGTAGCATCTTTTATTATTTTCCAAAGTTTTTTTGAATCCCCAGAATTTTTTTGAGTAAGTGTCTTATAATATGAGTACTTTGCATTTTTTATTAATTAACACTTTTCTGTATTCTCTGTATGTATTTAGTAATATTAAATTATTATCCCTATTTCTAATTGACACCAGAATACCCTTTGTTATCCACGGTTTGATTCTCCTTTGTTTACTTGTGATTATCTTAGTTTTTGTGCTACTTTCTATCATATTTTTAATTTTACTTATAAAGGCATTTGTACAGGGTGGCCCACATAAGATGACCCACTACCTTATCTCATAATCTGTACGAGATAGGGAAAAAAGTTTTATACAAAAGTTTCTTGGGTTTATCTAAATTTTTTAAATATTGTATTTTTATATATACAGGGTGTGTCATTTTGCGTTGACAGATGTCAACTTTGTTATTTTAAATGGAACACCCTGTATATTATTATGGATTTGAATAGCTCTCTTAGAGACGATTTCAACGATGTATTATAAGATGGGTCTACGAGGCACCGTTTCGGAGATATTTACGATCATCTTCAATTTTTGACATACTTTCAACTTGTATCTCTGGTATTTATCAACTTTTTTGTTTTATTTTTGTGCAGGAAAAAATATAATTTTATGCTTTATTGGACGTGTAGGTAAAAATATTGAAATTAAAAAAAAATGTTACAGTGTTGTCACGTTTTGCGTACCATCAGTTTTCTCAAGATTTTTAAATGCAACCCCCTATATTTTATAACGGATTTAAATAGAGCATCGAAAGACGATTTCAACGATATATTATAACATAGGTTTACAAGTCACGGTACCCGAGTTTTGGGGATTTTCTTCAGGAATCAATTTTAATATTAAACAATTTTTACTAAACATAACATAAACTATTAAACATGACATAACAAGAACAAAGACAAAAAAATAAACATTACTTAAATTAAATTTTCTATATAACCACCTTCCTGTGCTATACATGTTGTGTAAATAATGTCTAATTTTTTTATTGCCCTACGAACTGCTCCACTCTCATTGATCAAATGGATCTCTTCCATTATTCTCCCCCTTAAATCGTCTACATTATTAACTTTATTCTTATACACTTTGTCTTTAATATTTCCCCATAAAAAAAAATCTAGTGGAGTTAAATCGGGACTCCGGGCTGGCCAGGGTATTGACCCAAATCTGCCAATCCACATTGGAAATCTTTCATTTAACCATTCAATTACAGGTCTTACGGTATGGTACGGCGCACTGTCTTATCTCTGTAAATATCTCCGAAACGGTGCCTCTCGTAGACCCATCTTATAATACATCGTTGAAATCGTCTCTAAGAGAGCTATTCAAATCCATAATAATATACAGGGTGTTCCATTTAAGATAACAAAGTTGACATCTGTCAACGCAAAATGACACACCCTATATATATAAAAATATAATATTTAAAAAATCTAGATAAACCTAAGAAACTTTTGTATAAAACTTTTTTCCCTATCTCGTACAGATTCTGAGATAAGGCAGTGGGTCATCTTATGTGGGCCACCCTGTACACATATCAGCATCATATTTGCCCAGAACACCATCCCATTCCGCCTCTTCCATTTTATTTGATAAGTTCTCATCATCAATATATTTTAGGGGTACTTTTGTTTATTTGCTTTTTCAGTGTATGTATTTGTTTTTAAGCTGAGCAAAATGGGATCATGGTCCGTTAGCCTATGTTCTAAAATAACTGTATTGATATGGTTAAACTGCTCGCCTCTACATTTAACAAAGAAATGATCCAAGCATGTTGCTGAATGACCCGTTTTTCTCGTTGGTTTGTTTATCATGCTGACAAATCCTTGGCTCTGCATCATGGTTTGGTAATTATTGGTTGCCTCATCTTCTACTAGATCTATATTCGTGTCTCCTGTGAACAAATATACTCTACTGTGGTCTGTAGTTTCCCTCCGTAATATGTTCTGCAAATTACTTGTGAACTCATCTTTTGTAGTACCAAAGCCTCTATAGGTTGCTAAGATTTCCATAAGCTTACCATTTTTCTGTAGTGACACTTTTATAACTTTCAGTATATCCTCTACCAACAACTGATGATCTATGTAGATATCTTGACTCACAAATGATATGTATATGATTATATCTCTAAAGTCATAGCGTTTTTGTCAAAATGTTTGAACAAGTCATCTAATCACCAGATATAAAAACTAATCAGTACAATAAGCTCATTTATTTACAACTGCTTTCCAGTTTTCTTAATTTTTCGATACCACACTTGAAAAGACCTTGTGCTTTTTTATGATCAGCTGCGTTACTGAAGCAAAAATCTTGCAGATTGTTAGACAAAATGCGATGGAGCTATATCTGGAGAATAGGGAGGTTGGAAAAAATTGGAAAGACTTTCCTGGAATATCATGGCGCAAACATTGTTTTTTTATTGAAATGTGTTTGAGAAATCTAACTAATGTTTCTACAAAATGACAGAAAGAACAATAAAATCAGTCAAAGAACTAACAAGTTATTGCTTATTAAAATGAACTGAAAATTTGGCTTGTGCTTTTTTCTATAATCAGCTGCGTTACTGAAGCAAAAATCTTGCAGATTGTTAGACAAAATGCGATGGAGCTATATCTGGAGAATAGGGAGGTTGAAAAAAATTGGAAAGATTTTCCTGGAATATCGTGGCGCAGTACATTGTTTTTTATTGAAAGGTGTTTGAGAAATCTTACTAATGTTTCTACAAAATGACAGAAAGAACAATAAAATCAGCCAAAGAATTAACAAGTTATTATTATTAAAATGAACTGAAAATTTGGCTTTCCAGTTTTAAGATATTCGATCCCTAAAGAATCTTCTGGTGCACAATATTTATTCATTATAGTTGTGACGTACAATAGATGACGAGATCTCAAATTTAGTATTAATTATTCCTAAGTTTTAGTTAAAATGTTTAAAATATTTTTATGGGTTGGCAATTTTGGAATGGACATAAATCATTAAGGCATTTAATACAAACCGAATTAAGTATCATACGTTCACAGTATATATATACAGTGTGTCTACTTAAGTTCTCTACATATGGGACACTTTTTTATTAGTAGTTTTACGGAAAAAAGTTACTCTTTATAAAAAGTTCTGCTTTCTGGCAAAATAATATTAAAAGATTCAAACTTGAGATTACATATACAGGGTGGTCAAAAATTCCAAAAAATCGAAATTGACTCAAGAGAAAAGTATAATTTTTATTTTATATCAAAATGTACTACAAAATCTTACTTAGAATAAAAAAAACATATCTAGCACTACATTCGTTGCTTCCTATCTGAAATCACTTCTTAAGGAATGTAAAACTTTGGCTTCTTACTGGCAAGTCCAGTTTCCTACTTTTGTTTATACCTACATTCCAGCAAAATTTCCTTATTTATCGATTGTTGATAATGGCGTTGTCACTGCCATTGTCAACCACAATATTGTATTACTTTATTGAAACATCAGTTTCAATATTATAGTAAAAAGAAATGCCGCTGAAATTAAGCAAAGAAGATAAAATTGAAATAATTTTAATTGTCGGAGAAAATTATAAAACATTTCGAGAAGCTGCAGACATTTTTAACAACAGACACCCCGATAAAATTATACATTTCACAACAGTGGGGAATATTCTAACTGAATTCAAGACTTTTGGAAATGTAGAAAATAACTTCACTAATTTTAATTCTAATAAACACTACACGTAAATATCTTAATTAACAATAAAAACTAACTGTTCCGTCACTGCACATTTGCCTCAACATATCCACCATCGCTTTCCATACAGATAACCGTTCTTACAGAAAATTCTCTTAAAACGTTTCTAATCATGGCAGGCGTTATGGCCTGTATCTCTTCCCTAATTATCCTCTCCAAATTTCTCTTTTAAGTAGCCCCCAAAAGAAATAATCAAGAGGGTTCAAGTCTGGAGATCTAGCTGGCAAGAAAATATCAGAATACCTGTCGATTACTCGTCCATTAAAGATAAAATTTAAGTATTGTCTTACATCCCTTGCTCCGTGGCATGGTGCACCATCCTGCTCGTACCATATTTGGAACCTCTCACTTATTGGTAGTTCATGAACAAAATCGTACAAGTAAGTATTTAGAAAATCCAAGTACTATTTAAATTATGTCGAAAAAAACTGGTCCAATTACTCTATCTTTATAAATTCCACATCACACATTTGTTTTGAATGAATACTGACGAGTTAGGATTAACGTCACTTCACCAACGACAGTTTTGCGAACTTACAGTACCATTGGAAGTACACGTTGCTTCATCGGTAAAAATAATGCGTCTTGCCATAAAAGGATCATCTTCTAGCTCCCCTTGTATCAGACAGCAAAACTCGAACCGTCGCTCAAAGTCTCCTGGTCTCAAGGTATGTATAAATTTTGGTTTGAAAGGTCGAAAACTGTTTTCTTTCAATATTTTTGAAACTCTATCTTTACCTACGTTATTTGGCAATGTTGCTGACCTTTTGCGTAGGGACTTTTTAGGGTCTTCTTGTCTGTTGTTAAAAATGTCTGCAGCTTCTTGAAACGTTTTATAATTTTCTCCGACAATTAAAATTATTTCAATTTTATCTTCTTTGCTTAATTTCAGCGACATTTCTTTTTACTATAATATTCAAACTGATGTTTCCATAAAGTAATACAATATTGTGGTTGACAATGGCAGTGACAGTGCCATTATCAACAATCGATAAATAAGGAAATTTTGCTGGTATGTAGGTAGGAATAAAAGTAAGAAACTGGACTTGCCAGTAAGAAGCCAAAGTTTTACATTCCTTAAGTAGTGATTTCAGATAGGAAGCAGCGAATCTAGTACTAGATATTTTTTTCTATTCTAAGTAAGATTTTGTATTACATTTTGTTATAAAATAAGAATTAAAGGTACTTTTCTCTTGAATCAATTTCGATTTTTTGGAATTTTTGACCACTCTATATATGCAATCTCAAGTTTGAATATTTTAATATTATTGTGGCAGAAAGCAGAACTTTTTATAAAGAGTAACTTTTTTCTGTAAAACTTTTAATAAAAAAGTTTCCCATATGTAGAGAACTTAAGTAGACACACTATATATATATATATATATATATATATATATATATATATATATATATATATATATATATATATATATATATATGTTTATATTTAAGGTACAGCTTACATGAATTTAATAAACATATGTACATTTAGGTATGAAATTATGTCGACTCCAATGGCAAGTTCTGCATTGCTGCCAAGTTTACCGTTTTTCTGTTATAAAAGGATTTTTTTTTTAATGGAACAGCCTATGTTCTATTACTTTTTTAAAATCTGTGTAAAATTCTCAATTTATTAAGTGCACTTTTTATGAGAGTCCACCGTTTTTGCGAAAATAAGGGTCTAATATCCATATATTATCTTTTATTAAAATACTTGCACACAAAAGGTTACCCGATATGTTTGACAATGTCATTTTTGTTGATTTACAATGAGTCGTTTAACTGAAACCTAAAGAATTGAAAAAATAATTATGCTGGGTTATGGGAATAGAGTGCGAAACCAAGAACTAAATCTGCCATAAGTAAAATTAACAAAAAATTTCATGAAACTGGTAAAAGATGCTGTATGTTCTGGCAGGCCGGAGAGTACCAAATCACTAGCAAGAAAAAACAGCTTCTCAACTTTAAAGGTAGGTTGTAAAAAACAACAGGAACAATACCATATACAAAAAAGAAATACCTAACACAACAAACTAATTAAAGTATTTAAAATGTTGTCCATTTACTTCTTGACAGTAGGCCAAATCCTAACACTGGAACCTGTGGTGGAAGATAGATCAAAATACAAGAGTTCTAACCACACTACACCACAACTTGTTACGTTCTGGATGCGCGTTTCGCTAACCAAGTTACCATCATCAGCAGATGATATAAACTAAACTCACATTGTCAAATATATCAGGTAACCTTTTGTGTGCAGATATTTTAATAAAAGGTAATACATTAAAATACGGATATTACACCTTATTTTCGCAAAAACTGTTGACTTTCATGAAAAGTGCTCTTATTAAAAAGTATTAAGAAATGTACAGGGTTTTCCCGTATATTTTTCCACCCACCTAAAGAGTTTATTTGAATAGATATATAAATGTCGTAAATACAAAACTTGTTGGGTTTTTTATGAAGATTTAAAATATTATTATTTTGACAGGTCAGTTTTTTTAAATGAATCACCCTGTATATTAAATCGAAGATCTTTTTTTTCTAATTATATATATATATATATATATATATATATATATATATATATATACTTTTAATATATTCTGTCAATTAGTTTTGGATATATAAGCGTTTAAACATTAAAGAAATGGTAAGGTAATTTGCACTAAAACATAGTGAGCCATGGTCAAGACAATTGCAATACCTTTTTGACATTTACCGGTCAGAAGTATCTATTTACGAGCATTTTTAATATCTAATACATTGGACGATGGGTTATTCGAAAGAGGAGTGGAACTCGACATGATAGAATTATTTTATTTACGATTGTTTGGACTATATTTTGCTGTAAAGCTTGGATAGTTCTTGGCCTATTGTAGTATATCTTGTTTTTCAGACAACCCCACAAAAATATGTCCAATGGAGAGAGATCGGGACTGTTTGCTGGCCATCTTAAAGGTCCATGTCTTCCAATCCAAAATGGATACCTGTCATTTAAAAAATTGGTGACCGGCTGGACATTATGAAGAGGGGCACCATCTTGTTGCCATATCAAATTAAGATATGAATTAATCGGTAGTTGTTCTTAAATGCCCCTTGATTTCGTTTTTTAATAACTCCTGATACCTTTGTCCGGTTAAATTCCCATTAAAAAATATAGGTCCAATAACATGATTGTTAAGAAGGCCACACCAAACATGTAGGGATCTTCTTCCCTGAATTTTGACCGCCTGAAGAGCTCACGGATTTTATTTTGACCAAAAATGCTTATTTTTCCGGTTAACATGCCTCCAGTGGTAAATGTTGCCTCGTCAATGAAAATTATGTTTGGCAGATTTAGTTGGTTCATCATAACACATATTTCTATTTCTTGGCAGAAGTGTAATCGGTCTGTTTTATTTTGATTGGTTAATTCTTGAGTAGGTAAAAACTTATATGGCTTATATTTATAATGTTTTAGAACTGAGTGGATTTTATGCCATGATTTGTTAAAAAAAGTGGCTGCATTGGGAATTGAGCGCTCAGGATTTTCTAAAACAAGAAAATAAGATAAATACATTATTTTAATACCAAAGTTTCAAAATTACCTTCAAAATATAATAAAATATTTAAATCTTCTTCAGCGTTTCTTTCCACTATTCTAACTTTTCGCTTAAGTGTTTTTCTTTCAATCAATTTTTTAACGATGTTTAATATTATGCTACGAGTCGGTGTTGGTCTATCTGGAAACCGTCTATGATATTCGTTACGAGCTATCGATGCATTTTTACCATGTAAATAAAATAATTCTATCATGTCGAGTTTCTCTTCTTCCGAATAACCCATCGTCCAACGTATTAGATATTAAAAATGCTCATAAATAATTACCTCTAACCGGTAAACGTCAAAATGGCGTCGTTCATTGCAATTGTCTTGACCATGGCTCACTATGTTTTAGCGCAAATTACCTTACCATTTCTTTAATGTTTAAACGCTTATATATCCAAAACTAATTGACAGAATATATTAAAAGTATATATATTTAAAATTAAAAAAAAATCTCCGAGAATATGATTTAATATACAGGGTGTTTCATTTAAAAAAACTGACAACCTGTCAAAATTTGACATTTCCAATAATATTTTCGCAGTTATGATATAATATTCTAAATCTCCATAAAAAAACCCAAAAACTTTTGTATTTACGACATTTCCGTATCTATTCAAATAAACTCTCTAGGTGGGTGGAAAAATATATGGGAAAACCCTGTACGTAGATTTTAAAAAAGCAATACAACATAGGCTGTTCCATTAAAAAAAATAATTTTCCTTTTATAACAGAAAAACGGTAAACTTGGCAGCAACGCGGAACTTGCCATTGGAACCGGAATGATTGCATTGATTGCATACCTAAGTTTACTTTAAATGTTTCCTAATTCAGTGTTAGTCTCATATGTAAAATGTGTAGGCGTTTTTAATTTTAACATAGTGCTCGTTTAAATTTAAGGTAAAGTGAAACACTGTTTTATATTTTGTCATTGATAGTCATGAGGGTTTTTCCCGATTTATTTTTGGTCTGATGATGACCGGAAGGTCGAAACACGTGTAACGTTATACATTTTTTTTTCTAACGTAAAATGATTTGTCTTAGACTGAGACTAGTGTTTTTTCTAATTTTAAGTCTTAAATCTGGACTCTTTCTTTGAATTAAGTACATATTTTCATTAAATTCAGGTATCCGGTACCAGATATATTTCGAAGTTTCTTTATTTTTGTTACACGCTATATATATATATATTTATCCTAATTTTTCTTGGTTTGAGGTCAATACATTAACAACAAAATTAGTACATATTTTTAAACATATATTTCGTTTCTAAGGTGACGTTTCGACCATAGTTTTGGTCTTTTTCAAACCTGAAATTTGTTTAGCACTATTTTTTTTAAGTTTATAAAGTATTAAAAATTTAGGACTTACCATAGAACGTAAAATAGTTGACTAAAAAGTATACATAATCCACATATCTGACATATACTACACATATTTAATTTACATTTTACAAATATTGTGGACGTTTATTACAGACAAATAACAAACGACTGAGCGAACACTGTTATAGTAAAGATATATACAATTTATTTAGGTTGTTTATGTCTTTTTTGTCATTTATGGCGTTTTTGTTTTTTTGAATTTCAGCCATCTCAAAAAATTCTCTTTTTTTCAACTGAGGTTCGGATTTTAATACTTTCACTTGTTCGTAGTTGAAAGTATGTTTTTTGGACATCTCATGGTGTGTTAATGCGGTGCTGTTCTTTTTATCATATTTGTTACTTTTCAGTCTATTTTCTAAGTATTGGCTTGTTTGTCCAATATAAACACCGTTACAATTATTGCAAGGGATCTGATAGACTATATTGCTTTTTTTATTAATTGGCGTTTTCGATTTTAAGTTGCTGAAGTTCTTTGATAATAAGTTATAGGCTTTGTGACTTGTCGTGATGTTATATTTTTTAAAAAGGTTTTGAAATTGCTGGGATAAACCATTTATGAAAGGCAGAGAAATGTATTTTGTTTTAGGTAGATTTGATGTAATAATGGCATTTTCAGAATTATAATATTTATGTATTCTGCTTTTGAATAATTTATTTACTAATTTTTTAGGGTATTGATTTAGAGTTAATGCTGCTTTAGCCTTTTTAATTGCTCGTTCTCTGAATTCAGAGTCGGACAGCTTAATTGCCCGATCTGCCAGACCAATAATTACAGATTTTTTTTGAGACATTGGGTGACAGGAGCTGAAATTTAGGTATCGAGAGGACCAAGTTTGTTTTGTGTACCATTACATCATATAGGAAATAAAATTAAAACGGAAAACTTGGTCCTCTCGATACCTAAATTTCAGCTCCTGTCACCCAATGTCTCAAAAAAAATCTGTAATTATTGGTCTGGCAGATCGGGCAATTAAGCTGTCCGACTCTGAATTCAGAGAACGAGCAATTAAAAAGGCTAAAGCAGCATTAACTCTAAATCAATACCCTAAAAAATTAGTAAATAAATTATTCAAAAGCAGAATACATAAATTTTATAATTCTGAAAATGCCATTATTACATCAAATCTACCTAAAACAAAATACATTTCTCTGCCTTTCATAAATGGTTTATCCCAGCAATTTCAAAACCTTTTTAAAAAATATAACATCACGACAAGTCACAAAGCCTATAACTTATTATCAAAGAACTTCAGCAACTTAAAATCGAAAACGCCAATTAATAAAAAAAGCAATATAGTCTATCAGATCCCTTGCAATAATTGTAACGGTGTTTATATTGGACAAACAAGCCAATACTTAGAAAATAGACTGAAAAGTCACAAATATGATAAAAAGAACAGCACCGCATTAACACACCATGAGATGTCCAAAAAACATACTTTCAACTACGAACAAGTGAAAGTATTAAAATCCGTTGAAAAAAAGAGAATTTTTTGAGATGGCTGAAATTCAAAAAAACAAAAACGCCATAAATGACAAAAAAGACATAAACAACCTAAATAAATTGTATATATCTTTACTATAACAGTGTTCGCTCAGTCGCTTGTAATCTGTCTGTAATAAACGTCCACAATATTTTTAAAATGTAAATTAAATATGTGTAGTATATGTCAGATATGTGGATTATGTATACTTTTTAGTCAACTATTTTACGTTCTATGGTAAGTCCTAAATTTTTAATACTTTATAAACTTAAAAAAAATAGTGCTAAACAAATTTTAGGTTTGAAAAAGACCAAAACTATGGTCGAAACGTCACCTTAGAAACGAAATATATGTTTAAAAATATGTACTAATTTTGTTGTTAATGTATTGACCTCAAACCAAGAAAAATTAGGATAAATATATATTGAAATTGAAAAAAAAGGTCAAAGAACACAAAGCAAAAAAAAAAAATATATATATATATATATATATATATATATATATATATATATATATATATATATATATATATATATATATATATATACATGATATAACTAAAAAAAAGTTTTTCTCCCATTTTAGAACTACCAGCCCAGTTCAGTTGACTGATTTCTGATTACTTATAGTTGGTAATTTGAGATTTTTTTTTTATATAAAGAATGTTACTCGTCTAAGAAAGAAATAAGAGTATTTTGTTGTAAGAGTCCCAGTAATTTCGCCAAGTTTATACTAAGTATAATTATTTGTGACATTCTTTCTATCGATGTGTTAATTTTAGGTAATTTTAAACGGTTTCACGTAAGTTAAATATACGAATAGGCAAATATAAAGTGTATATTGTTACTACATTTTTATGCGGAAAGAAGCGTGTTGTTATTGCTAGCAAAACGATATGAGAATAACGTCTTTATTAAAAAAAAATGAGTAATCGTTTCTTTCAAATATTCCCATATTTTAGGTATGAGTATGGTTAAATTCGTTAATTGAAATTTTATTTGTAGTTGATCTTACTAATGTTCAGTACTGGTTGTATTTTATTTAATTAACATTGAAATAAAGTTAATTTATATAATTGTTGTTGTTGATTTGTACCATCGAAAGCCATCTTACAACCAAACAAAAGTTCGCTTTATTGTCGCTCAGTGGTAAGAGAGCTGGCTTCCACCCGGAAGGTGCGGGTTCGAGACTTGGCGTAGCCGGCACTTTTTAAATAAAGAGTGCTCAATATGCCTGGTGCGGTACCTTCCCGAGGTGCCTTTGGTCGTTGGAATAATAAAATAACGACTCTGTTCGTAGACTTGGGGACGACTCTGCGTAAAAGGCAACGGGAAACCACTACGTAGAACACATTCCCTAGTATAATGGTCTGATGTAGTGCAATCAATAAACCATATACATCTTGATATAAAATAGGTTTCAAGGCACTTTAGGGATGGCCAAAATTCTATAATGAATCGATTCGATTAGCTAAAAACAAATCGATTCGATGCGATAATCGGGTAATTTGAATCGATTCGTGGAAAAAATCGAATCGATTCGAAAAATATTGAACCTATGTCCTCTAGGCTTGATCAATTGTGGTGTGGCAATAAAAAAAAAGATTTATTACTCTTAAAAGGTTTTATTATAATAAATGTACGTAATTAACATAAATAGTTATAAATAAAAATAATGCCAACTAACAAAACAGATAATAATAATAATAACCTATTGACCTAGCCACTCTTCAATGCTAAGTGATCACAAGAATAGTTGGCTAGAAAGTCGGTTAGGCTTTAACCTATTTCTATCCTGTGTTAAATAATGGCCTGCCTGTGAAAATAACCTTTCGGATGGTACCGATGTATCAACACATAGTAAATATTTAAATGCTAACTTTGATAAATTAGGATATACACATTGCACATTTTTCCAAAAATGAAGTGGATTTTCTGTTCTTTTTACAACAGGATGCTGCAAATAATGTTTAAGTTCCACAGGCAAAAAAGAAAATGATGACGAACCTTGAACTGAAATTACCTCCTCTTCCACTGATTGTTTTCTTGGAATAGTCTCTAATCTACTGCTGCTATTTTACCACTAGATTTTAGTTGTTTGCACTTTAGATGTCGACGGCATTGCATCTATGTCTATGACTGTTTCTTTTAAACTGCCTGAACCACAGTCAGAGCCTCGGTCAGATCTAAACAAAAATAAATAACAAACAATCAATTTGATTTGTAAATTTATAATAAATGTACATTAACTTACAGAACTGATGTTGTCTCCGAAGCTGTAGCTATTTTTATTCCATGTTTTTGCTTTAGATGATTCATAAGATTTGTTGTATTGCCTGAATACTTTACTGTGGTATTACAATGTCTGCAACGAGCAGATTTATTATTGTCACCAAAATCACACAAAAAATGTTTCCAAACACTACTTGTTTTTGGAGGCATATTATACTGATCAGATACAATTAACAATATCTCTAGCTCACAAGGTATATTGTATATTTGTCACAAACTCTCTAAAACCGCCCAAAAAATAAACAAATGCGAATATTGAGAACATGCGAACCGCAAAAAAGAATAATTAAATGTTTCCAATTTTCATTAGAACGAGTGATTCTCGGATCGGTGCGTGGCGCGGACACTGCCATCTCGTGCGCGTAAGGTAAACCACGACATAACGTAAATATTTGTGGTGCGTTTACACCGAAGACAATAAATTTTAAACTAAAAAAACTAAAAAACTATTTTTTTATGATGCAGTATTAAAAATTTAATAAACTATTACTGTGTTAAAAGTTTTATGGTATTATGGTTAAGTAGACGTATTGTTTATCCATTCAATTTTTTGGGTAAAAGAATCGATTTATAATTCTAGAATCGATTCGATTCCTCCGATGCATCGGTTTAAAAGGATCAATTCAATTCATAATCGAATCGATCCTGGCCATCCCTAGGCACTTACTAACCATCGGCAACGCCCGAATATGGGTACGGCACTTGAAGAAGAAGAAGACAGTGAAATTGCTGAGCCACTTCGGATACTAATTAATACCTCATTAGAAACAGGGAAATTCCCAAAGCTGCTTAAAACTGCTAAAGTAATCCCAATTTACAAAAAGGGCGATCATACCAACATCGAAAACTACAGACCAGTTTCTGTTTTAAGTGCATTTTCCAAGATATTTGAAAGGGTTACATTTACAGCGATTGAAGTGAAGTACAAAATTAAATATGTTACTCCAATTAAAAATTACAATCACGTGAGTGTTTATCAGTTTCATCAAGCATCGAATCGGCCAACGGTTGAGCGTTTTTATGAGGTTTTATTCTAGGGTATTAATAGATATGTCCCCACGAAGATTGTTGTTGATAGTAAATATCCAAAATGGTTTGACCCTCCTTTAAGAAAGCTTTTAGCTTGTTTTACAAAAAATATAAAAGGACTGAACAATATGGGACACAAACTTAATTACTTATCCTAGGAATCAAAATATTTTTGGTTTGTTTGCCCAATGTCATGAGTTATAAAGGTGAGAAAATTATTGGTTCAAATAACATCGCAAATGCTTTTGCTGCTCACTTTCAGTCCTGCTATTCTCACCACCCCAATTTGGATTTTAGTAAGATTGGTCCCATAAGTTGTTCGGGAAAATTACTATCAACGTATTGTTTTACCGAGGTAGAAATCTGTAATAAAATAAAGGGCCTCGATCTCTCCAAGAAGGCTGGTCCAGATGGAATCCCTACCTTTTATTGGTAAGATGTCAGTCATTATCTCAGCCTCTGTGTATAATCTTTCAGAGATCCTTCAACCTAGGTTCCTTTCTTGAAATTTGGAAGTTTTCTACTCTCTTGCCAATCTTTAAATCTGGTGATAAAGGCGACATAAAGAATTATAGAGGTATTTCTTTACTTTCATACATACCAAAGCTATTTGAGGCAATTATCACCGATGATATTTTTGAATCATTAAAACACTACAACATGGTATGCAACACGGTTTCAATCGAGGTCGCTCAACGACTACAAATCTTGCAATATTTCAGAATTACTTAATAACATCAGTTAAGGCTGGCCAACAGATTGATGTCATTTACACTGACATATCTAAGGCTTTTGACAGTGTTTGCCATCAACTTCTATTATGGAAATTGCAGCAAATTGGTTTTTGTGGAAACTATCTGGAGTGGATGAGATCATATTTGTTTAATCGTCGTCAGCAGGTCAACTTGACTGGCTCAGCTTCCAGGAAGGTTGTTGTAGCATCGAGTGTTCTGCTGGGTTTTCATATTGGACCACTTTTATTTTTGCTCTTTATAAACGATATAGTGTCTTGTTTTAAAATGTCTGTTGTATGCAGATGACTTAAAATTCTTTTCACCTGTTTCCTCTGACTCTAATCCACTGCAGTCTGACATTGAAAGGCTCGTCAAATGGTGCCACACTAATTATCTGCATCTTAACATTTTTAAATGTAAAGTGCTTCATTTCCATAAACGTATTAATCCCAGGCCCTTCACTTACCTCATAGATGATGTACATCTTGAAGTTGTTACTTCTTTCACCGATCTGGGTGTTATTTTTGATGAAAATTTGACTTTTAATCTGCATATTGATAGCATTGTACTTAAGGGTTTTAGATTGCTGGGCTTTATAAAATGACTGATACCAAAGCAATTGGGTGTCTATAACTCATTGGTTAGGAGCGTTTTGGAATACTTTCTGTAATATGGAGTCCTTCATATCAGTGTCACATTGACAGAATCGAAAAAGTACAAAATAGATTTGCAAAATACCTTTTATATATATTTAATTTTCCATATCAAGGTCTGACATATAATACAAGAGCTCTTCTTTGTGGCCGGCAAACCCTAGAGTTTCGAAGAAAGAAGGCACTTCTTTTTTTTTTACACAAATTGCTCAATGGAAGGATTGACTGTGAAATATTGCTGGAGTCGGTCTCATTTTTGGTTCCTATTAGGAGAACGAGACAATCTCATCTATTTTTAGAAAAGTACCACCATACAAATTATGGGCTTAGCGCATTTGTTTGAAACTACAATCGTCACTTCCCTGAGTATGATATTTTTAAGCTCAGCACTTTGCAGCTAAAAAGGCAGTTAAGTGGATTGGTTTTGTGATATTTTCTGTCTGTCCTTGTTCACGTCGATTCTGTGTAATTTTGTTGTATTTATGTATTATGTTACTTTTCGACCTGAAATCGTTTTATCATTGTATATCCTTTTTTTTATTTATTTACCTGTTTGTCCCGGGGTTATTTGACTTGATACTTTTTTGACGTTATTTGCGAATTCGTACCATTGTTGGAATGTTTAGCATTCTGTAGTATATGTCTCAGAAGGGCCACTTGTCCGATGCGTGCATCGGCTACGTCCCTACGTTATAATAGACTCAACAGGGATTTGGAAGCCAAAAGTCTACAGAGACAGCACCAATCGTTTTAGTAGTTTTCATACATCAAGAATTGGAACTGGCATATGTTGCCGTGGGACTCTTTTTTTGATTTATCCAGGGCATTCGATATCTTAAACTTTAAATTGATCGAATACAAATTGTATCATCTGGGTATAAAAGGAAATGCACTCTCTCTTCTAATGTCATTCTTGAAAGAAAGGAAAATAACAGTACAGCTCAACAAGGCCAGATCTGAACAATATGAAACTAACATCGGGGCACCACAGGGTTCAGTTTTGGCACCACTAATATTCTTCTTGTTTATATACAACCTATCTCTTCCAGGTGCAACTATCAAGTTTGCTGATGACACGTCGGTTGGAGTTTCTGCAATGGATGAGAAAACACTTCTACAAAGCATCTCCAAAATATGTGACAACTTGAGTCGGTGGTGTACTCTCAACAGGCTGATCCTCAACGAAGAGAAGACAGTAACTGTTCACTTCTATAACAATTAACCAAAAGCTAGTATAGAGGACGGTGTAGAAGTAGTAAAATTTCTGGGTTCGTACTTAGACTCTAGGAGTAGAGATTATGGCCTGGCTTATCATTATCTGACTTATAATATCATGCTTTGGGGTCAAGCCAAGGAGATCAGTAAAGTTTGTATTGCTCAAAAACGCATTATCATTTCAAAAGCATAAAATTATGACTGTTACTTCAATCTATATATTTAAATATGCACTCTATGTGTTTAAAAATAAAGACAAATTTATACAGAATCAATACCATCACGATTACCTAACAAGAAATGCTTGTGCGCTAGTGGTACCAAGACGTAAAACCACACTTTTTGAAAAATCTCCACATTATTTCTCCATAAAAATTTTCAATAAACGACCAGATGTAATCAAACGCCAAGAGAATGTTAACCATTTTAGGATCAAACTGGAGGAATACCTGTTTGCAAATGCCTACTACTGGGGAGTTTTGGGACCTGAAGAATTGATCTGGTGTACTAATTTAGATATTAATAATGTAGCGTACTAATTATTGTTAGATATTAAATAAATAAATAAGGCCTTTAATAAACATATAAAAAAAAACAAGAACATTACATTAAAACTGCCAGGAATCATCCCTGCGCTGGCGAAGTCTAGCAAATAAATGCTACTCTACTTAACCAACAGAGGGACTATCCTGCGCTATGGAATGCGTAGGAAAATAAGATACATAATTAAAGTTGACAAGAATGGCGGTTTGTCTGCTAACATGGCAAAGCAGATTGACACAAAAATTTTTTGTTAAATTCTTAGATCACAAAATATATGTGAATAATAATATTCAAGGTTACAAAGTGTGCGAGGGCGACGAAATTAAAATTAAAGAAGTACGGCAGGAATATAAAATAGCTAGGTGTTTCTTTGGGAAGATCCATGCTCACAGATTAAAATGAGCTTAAACTATGACCGAAAAGTCCTGCAAGCCTTTTGCCTATCTAAAATAAAGTGTTAAATTTATTAAAATTGAAAAGTCTGAATTCTCTAGGCAACAAATTCAAAAGGGAAATTGAAATGTATTGTGTATTTATCCTTGAATCTTACATTAACTGAATGCTGTGATTCACGAGTTTGCAATATGTTATTCAAAGAACAACTGGATCTGGAATCATTAATAAGTTTAAAAACAAAATTTCCCAGAAGATGTATCCATCGATTTTCTATACGTAACCAATTTTATTCATTTATTTTATGAGAAATATGTTCTCTTCTAGATATATCAAAAATTAAACGACAGCATGAATTTTGTATGACCTGTATTTTATTTTTGTCCAAAGAATTCAGAATATGACGATTGGCAAATAATATTTTTAATTTAAAAAAATCATACCCAAATTCCGAGCCTCTTCAACAAAATTTAATACATTATTGTTGGAAATATTCAGGTTTGAAGCTAAAAAGTTGCATTTGTCCCTATTACCAAATATCATCACATTAGATTTTTTTGAATTTAAATTTAGATTATGTTCTTTAGACAAAGTATTAATTACATTTAAATCATTATTTATTATATTATTAGCCGCTTCAAACTCTTCTGGTCTAAAGGAAAAATAAATCTGGATGTCATCTGCGTATGCTATTATCTTACAATTATTAAGAGACGTTAAAATGTCAGAAGTATAAATGCTGAAAAGAAGAGGTCCCAGGACAGACCCTTGGGGTACACCAGACAATATAGAAAGTTCTTGTGACTCACAGTTATTATAAGAGATTTTCTGCGATCTGCATGATAGATAGGATTTAATTAATTTTACTGAGACGTTATCAAAGCCGAATTATTTCAATTTGGCTAAGAGCAAGTTATGGTTGATAGTGTCAAAGGCTTTTGAATAGTCAAGTAACACGAGCACAGTGACAAGACCCTGATCAGTATTTACAAAAATGTTATTGGTAATAGTTGCAAGAGCAGTGGAGCCACTATGTTATTAAAAATGGCAAAATCAAAAATTTGTTTATATATTTTTTCTAAGATTTTAGAAGCCGCAGGCAATATGCTTATGATTCTTAAATCAGAAAAGGATTGAAGGTCCTTATTTTTAGGAAGTGAGATACCTATTGCATTTTTCCATTTATCAGGAAAATAAAAATTTTCTATGCAACAGTTAATAATATGAAGCAATATAATATCAATATGTGGATTTTATTCAACATTCTAAGTGAAATATTATCAGAAGCAATGCTATCTTTTTTTAGAGAATGTAGAATTGTATTAACTTCTCAACATTACTTAATTTAAACGAAAACTGAGTACTTCTTGAGGATTAACTATTGCTATAAAAATTTATTTTATTATCACAATTATCGGATACATTTAGAAAAATAAGAGTTAATAGAATTGGGGTCTGAAAGATTAGCTTGCAACTCTGCCCGACCTTGTTTATTACAATGTATATTGAGATTACGCAAAGCAGACCTAGTTCTACAATGCTCACGCCTAGCAGCAACTGAATTAAGATAGTTTTAAGCTCTGTTCTTTGTTCTGTATGTAAGTAAATGACTTTTGTCAAACTATTCGTGTTATAAATTTTTTTTTACCACTTTATATATTTAATTATTAATAATTTTGAACTTTAAGCTTTATTCAATGTCACATGTGATCTTATGAACTTATAAATGAATTTGAATATGCATCAACATGACACCCAAAGAGATTTAAGTAAACAAGCAAATAAAAAACATTTTAATGAGACTTATATAAAATTATAATTATCATTAACGCAGTAAAAAGGTCGTTCAATGAGGTATGCTTTGGTTTTTTATAGGAAGAGTGCTAACATGGGGACTGTTTTTAAATGTTCTGGAAGATGATTGTAAAGTTTTATGGCGTTGTAATTGATTTTTTTATTAATTCGGTAGAAACATGCCTAGAGTTCTAGAGAATGTGCTTATATGTTTTCTTATCAAACAGATGTTCTAAAATATATAATGCAGGAAGTGTTAATATTTCATGTTTTTTGAAATAGTATTGGCAGTGTGCTCTATTATTAAGACCAAACAAATAGCGGATTGCCCTCTTTTGAAGCCTAAAAATACTAAGAAATTGCTCGGTGGTACAGCAGCTCCAAAAGGGAAGGCCATAGCGGAGGTGGGATTCAAATAAAGAGAAATAAGTAAGTCTGGCAGAGGAACGTCTAGTTCTTTTGAAACTGATCGAATAGCAAAGCAGGCGGTAGAAAGTTTTTTAGTTAAGGTGTCAATACGCTTACACCATTTTAGGTTGTTATTTATATTCAAACCCAGGAATTTAACCTACTCAACGTATTTAATATTGCCGTTAAGTAGCTGAAGCACATTGAAGCAAAGCAGATTGGAATCGGACCAAGCCTTAATCATAACAAAATCGTTGGAAATATTAGAATGTAAAGACGGTGTATCAAAATCACTCCATGTTAAGCTTGTGTCGTCAGCAAAGAGAGAGATTTTTCCATTAATTTTTAGGTGAAATTAATATATAACAAAAAAAGAATATTTCAAAACGTTGCCCAATTGCACTGTAGTTGTATAATCATATTTATGATTTCTGCCACTAAAGGTTCACAACAGATCTTACTATCGTAACTCTCAACTGGAACAATAGGTCGAATTCCATCGGGAAGTTCAGATAACTGCCCTTGAGCACACTACCCAGTGTTGATGAAAAAAAAAAGTAATACACTCATGGGAATTTGAAACAACTCGGACAAAATGTGAGTAATTTATTTATTTACGTATAAAAATACATTTGAAGTTTATACAGAGATTACAGACCGAACCTAACCTAACCTAAGATAATTCGTTTGGCTTGAGACCTGAATTTATCTTCCGATAAATTAAAGAAGTCAAAACCTTCATAGAATTTATTGACATTAGCAGATATTCTATTAACTAGACTAAATAATAAGTACCAAGTTCGGCAATATGGAATGTGCAGAAGAGACTTACTTCGTGTCCGGTAATTTTGAATGTGTATATAAAAACACTGAAGACATTCTGAGCTTTTTATGTGGTAGTTAAAGATATTGAAGGCAAAACAGACATCAAAGCACTCCCTGCTACGAACTAGAGTAGTTAAGTCTAAGTAAGTCATAGTTTCGTCATCACTGAGATACACACCACTCTGGAAAAGTTTGTACCTTGCAAATTTTATAAACTTACGTTGCACATTCTCGAGCTTATTGATGTAAGTCTGATAGTAGGTGACCAAACTATGCATGAAGACTCATGAACGGATCTGAATAGTGATGTATACAGAATTTTAATAGCGCATATACTTGTAAAGTCTCTAGTAGTTCTCTTAATAAAGCCCGACATTTTATTAGCCCTACCAATGACCACTTCAAAATGTTCAGTAAACATTAACCGAGTATCTAAATATACGCCAAGATCTTTTAATGTTGAGGGACATGTCATTAAACTGACACCAGTCTTATACAATATCAAGATCATTTTGTATAATAATCATGTCGTGAGTGGACGTCACCCGACGATCCAATTTCATGTCGTCAGCGAAAAGCAGAAAACTTGAAGAAAGCAAGGGTCCTAAATCGTTGATAAATAAGCTAAAAAAAGGGACCCAAGTGAGAGCCTTGAGGTACCCCGGAAGCGGGAAGATGCATGGAAACATGAAGATAGATAGCCTTCAATCTCGACTTTCTGCATTCTGTTAGTAAGGTAAGATTTCATCCATGAAAGTAAAGATCCAGAAACACCATAACTAGAGAGCTTTGAAAGAAGGTGCTTTCAAATGATGAATTTATAAAATTTGTAAAGAGAAACAGATTCGTGTCAACAGACCTACCGGCTGTGAACCCATGCTGTTGACTGATCACAATCTGATGAAATATATTCGACAGAAATTTTTTATCGCACTGTTCAGATAATTTAGGGATTGCCGACAGAATGCTGATTGGTCTGTATCTTGCGTCATTTTTGCTGCCAGATTTGTGAGTCGGACAAACATAAGAAAGCTTCCATAGGGGGAGATATAAACATGTTAAAAAAAATCGAAAAGTACAGAATAAAATTTATTGACAGTAACATCTAGATCCTCTGACATAATTGATTAATCTGAAAGAAAATATTCATTAATTAAATCGAAATTAGCCTTTTTAAAGTTATAAGAAAAATAATTCAGAGGTTCTAGATAGTTAGTTTTATTCACTGGTATGAATTACTCTAAAGCTGGGTGATAAAAATCACAACGTACCAAACCATCAGATTTTATAATTGAATCAGACTCAAAGTTGGCAAAATATAAATCCAGGATTGAATTGTGATCATTAGTTACCCCAATGTATTGAGATAGGCCAAGAGAAGCAGTATTATCACATAATAAGATTTCTCTTGTTGCCGTACCAATACCAGGTAACAAACCAGAAAAATCTTCACTAGTGGACCACATTATTTGAGAAAGATTATAATCGCCCAGAACAAGCACATTATCGAACATTTCACAGGCACTATCAATGGATCTCAAGTGGTTTCCATAGTGCAATACATCCATAGCAGGTGGAATGTAGACACAACCAATACAATACACCAAATCGCCCAATGTCACTGACACACACGTACGTTTCGCGCACTGATACTTCACCAATTGCCAGGCGGTGAGATTTAACGCAATTATGTACTGCCAGAAGAACCCCACCTCCACGGCTCTTAGTACTGTTTTGACTGCTCCTATCAGTACAATAAACCGTATAACGAGAGTCCAGAAATCAAGCCAGGTTTCCGTGAGTGCAATTACTGAGTAATTTTCAGCACGAACAGCACAAAAAGTATGTTTAAGTTTGATTTTTAAGCCTCTTGCATTTTGGTACAGGATGGTGGCATGATCTAATGAGACTCTCTCTGTCCCGCCTCTGAAAATATGCTGTGGAAGCTTTAGCGCCCATACGGCGAGGACGAATCTCCTCAACAGCAATGCCTGCCGGCCAAAGGTTAGGATCAAGCAGGCCCTTCAAAAGTGATTCTTTAACTCCAATTTTAAATGAAACCACATCATCATTTTTGTCCAGTACTGAACATTTGACATCAGAAATGGATAGTTGATTCTCCATATAATCAGAAATCTGTTTCTTAGTTGTATCTGGATCACATCGACCCAGATACAGCCAGTGACGCCTCTCACCTGCAGAGAATAGACCCCTGTCGGTACCTGTGCCGATTATTACAGGTTTGTTACTTGAGCGCTCTGAGACTCCTACTGGATTGTTGTTGACTGATCGTTGGGATCTTTGTTGACCAGCGGGTTGGAGACCATTAGATGAATAAGAGCTCCTAGGTTATTTTAGGTTAGGTCTACATTTTGAATGGTAGGTTGGATCTGAGAAGAGATTTGCGAAGGTCCTAAGTTTTATGTAGTTTTAATAGAATTCAATGTTGCTGTAAGTAGCTGAAGTTCTTTTTCAAGTTTGAGTAGCTTAGTATGCAAGTTTTTATTACTTTGTTCCAGCTCATTTAGCTTGTTATCGTAAACAGCAGATGCCATACTAGTATTTTTAACATCTGAAAGATTTATTTATCCAGTGAGGCAAAAGTAGCTTTAACCACATTAACGCTGCTGGTAACAACATTCAGATTCAATTTCAGATCATCATAGTTTGCTACAAGTTTGTCTTGAAGAGATGAAGTCACATCATCAAGCTTAATTGTGAGTTTACTAATATTTGTAATATGATATTTTCTGATTCCTACCAGCCATTAAAATAATTTTTTTTTTATTTGAAAGATACATTATTAGACTTTATTCTTGGGCAGGATGTTTGACTTAAAACAAATTAACGTCAATATACAGGGTGATTCAAACCCACGTATTTTTTACCCAAAATTGAACTAAATTTCTAAGTTAAACAGCAAATCCCAAAATTATGCTTATCACGTCAAATGATAGCTCCATTTTTGCTTTAAAACATGTTTTTTAAAAATCTTTGCCAACTTATTCCGTTTTTAATTTATCAAGGTTTTTGTACCCCTCTGGATTTATGACATTATCATATTGGTAAAAAAGTGATACTACAATGTTTACCATTAAAACACATATATTAGCAAAATTAACCTTAACTAAAACACTATTTTTTAAATAAAAAACTATACACAAGTAGGTACTACAGGTACTAGTATCGGGTGGATCCTCCTCGAACTCTTATAACGTCCCGACATCGTCTGAACATACTTGATATAACATTGTCTAAGTCCTAACACTGGAACCTGTGGTGGAAGATAGATCAAAATACAAGAGTTCTAACCACACTACACCACAACTTATGTTCTCGACGCGCGTTTCGCTAACAAAGTTAGCATCACCAGCAGATGATATAAACTAAAGTAACTTATCCTGACTGAGACTATTTATAGGTAAATGTGGTCACACTTGGTTGCACCAGACTGCACCATTGTCAAGTAAGCAATAGAGGGGACTATAGGGAATAGGCCCTCTGTTTTTATTTAGTGCTTTCTTACCACGTTTAACTATTTCTATACTCTCAAATGCATCAAATAATCTATTATTAGATACATTTAATCAACTTATTAGATTATTTATTAATATTTGGTAATTAATTTCCAAAGCATGTTGGGCAACGCTTGACTTTTCTGTTCTTCCTTATCTTAAATGTGCCATGTGTTCTTTAAAACGAATGTTTATGGAGCGTTTAGTTTGCTCAACATATTTTAGATCGCAGTCATTACAGCTAATTTCATAGATGCCACTCCTCTCCTTCAAGTCGACTTTGTCATTAGGGTTTCCAAGAAGATTTTTATAACAAAAGATAGTTAGAAATCAAATAATTGAATTTTTACAAAATAAAAATGTAATTCCAAAATTTCAATCTGGATTTAGGTCAAATTACAGTTTTACCACAGCACTTTTAAGAATAACAAGTGACATCACAATGACATTTGATATGGGTAGTTCTTGTCCGTCTGTATTGATTGATATTACTAAGGCTTTTGATAGTCTCAATGTAAACTTACTATTGGCTAAATTAACACATTATAAAATCAATGCAGAGGGATGGTTTAATAGCTATCTTCACAGTAGGCAACATACTGTTAGGTTATGGCAGGATGGTGAGGAGATAATATCCAATTCCAATCTATGTTTTTGGCACTGCACTTCGCAACTTGCCAGCACTTTACGATAGACCTCTCAGATTGTCGGGAACTGTTACCCATGGGAACTCTGGAACTTCATTTCCCTTCCTGTGAGTGTGTACTCATAGGAGTTTTATTATATACTGTTGTATGTTCCCTATGGGTATGTACACATAAGGCTGCAGTATGAGATATTAACTAATATTTTTTATGGGATATGTTAATAAACATGAAAACATCACAGACAGAGGTATAAGGCTTCACGCTCGCGCTCAGGGGAGGAGCATTTCACACAGGACCTGAGTTGGTTGGAGGGGATTGGGTATGTTTTTTTTTCTTTTTTCTGAGTCTAAAAAATTTGTACATATAATACTATTTATTAAAGTTTTATTTTATTATAGTTTAAAAAAGTGTTAATTATATCACTAATCTCATTATTAATCGTGGATAATATAATATAAATATTAAATGGAGTTTTTAGTCCTTTGTTTCTGAATATTTGACATAGATCTAAATTAGGAATTTTATTTATAGGGCATTCAAAGAAAATGTGATCCAGGGTTTCAACCTGTCCACATTCACAGTAAGGGTCATTTCTGAGCTCCATCCTGTGCAAGTGTTTTCCAGTTAGACAATGACCTGTACGCATTCTAATTATGGAGGTGATGTGTCTCCTATTTTTGTATGTGCAACATAGAAACCATTTTCTAGGAGGGAAAGTAGTTTGTATTTTAGAATATTGTTTACCTTTTATTTGTATATCTAGTTTCCATTTATTTTCAAATACTTCTCTTATATATATTTTTAATTAGGTTTATAATGTCTGATTTGTCTATTTTTAGGTTTTTAGGGATATTTAAGGTTCTCCCTATATTTGCTAGTAAGTCTGCAGTGTTATTACCTGCAATTCCAGAGTGACCTGGGATCCAGGCTATTGCAACAATTTCAGCTGTGCATATACATAGTTCCCCAAGGATTTTTGATGAAAATTTATAATTTACTTCTGGTATATATATCCCAAAACCCACCTTGTCCTTAATTTTGGAAGCTCTGTGAATACAAAGGTAAATTGTTGTCGATAGTTTTCTATTTTTTTCAAAAACTGTTCTCTAGTGTCCGGTTCATTTTTTTTAGATTAAGTTCCATTATTTTTATTGGCATGATTTGGTTTTCAAATTCTGTTTTGTAACATGGAAATGTACTATTTTTATATATCTTCTTATAGTACGGTTCATATTTTTCCAGGGCTTGTGTAAGGGCTAATGATCTAAATGATTATTTTATTAATGTAAGCAAAAATGTTACCTCTAGTATCTCGCCAAGTTTGGACCTCTTTCGTTTCTCCCTCCTTCAAAAAGTTTAGCTGATAGCTTTTTCTTAAGTCCCGTTAGCAACACTGAACTATTGAAGGTAATAAATAATATCAAAAGTAAATCTTCGTGTAGCACTGATGGAATATCAATTAGAATATTCCTGAACTTGCCACTCCCAGTCATAGAGGCCCTTACAACATTAATAAATGAGTCCTTTATAAAAGGTGTATTCCCTGATTTCCTTAAAACAGCTATAGTTATTCCACTTCATAAAGGCTGCGAAAAAACTAACTCTTGCAATTATCGCCCAGTTGCACTACTACCAGTGCTATCAAAAATCATCGAAAGGCTACTGAAGAATCGTCTTATGCCATTTTTCCTGAAACATCAGATAATATCTCCGGAGCGGTTCGGATTTCTACCCAACAAGTGTACCAGCGACGCCATGTTCAAGTTGCTTAGAGGCGTCTACTTATCTCTCAATAACAACCACCCAACTGCCTCAGTTTTTTGTGACTATGCGAAAGCCTTTGATTGTGTTAGTCATGAAATTCTGATAAACAAACTAAATTTTTATGGAATTCGTGGTACTTCTTTAAATTGGTTCAAATCTTATCTTGGGAAAAGGCAAAAACTTGTAAGGGCTAACGGTTTCGATTCTGATTGTAAGTTGATTACAAGTGGAGTCCCTCAAGGTTCAGTCTTGGGACCTATTCTTTTTTTGTTATACATTAATGATATCACGAACCTTAAAATTAATGGAAGAATTTCCCTTTTTGCTGACGACACAAGCATAACTTGGAGTGATTTTGATACAACGTCTTTACACTCTAGTATCTCCAAAGACTTGGTTATAATTAAGGCTTGGTCCGATTCCAATATGCTTTGTTTTAATGTCGATAAAACGGTGGCGTTATCTTATAAGTGAACTTTACAACCACTTCAGGCACATAACAGCAATATTGAATACGTAGAGTCGGTTAAATTCCTGGGTTTAAATATAAATAACAACCTAAAATGGTCTAATCATATTGACACCTTAACTAAAAATCTTTCTACCGCCTGCTTCGCCATTCGATCAGTTTCAAAAGAACTAAACGTTCCTTCTGCCAGACTTACTTATTTCTCTTTATTTGAATCCCACCTCCGCTATGGCCTTCCCTTTTGGGGCTGCTGTACCACCGAGCAATTTCGTAGTATTTTTGTGCTTCAAAAGAGAGCCATTCGTTATTTGTTTGGTCTAAATAATAGAGCTCACTGCCAATACTATTTCAAAAAACATGAAATATTAACACTTCCTGCATTATTTATTTTGGAAACGGTATGTTTGCTGAGAAAACATATAAACACCCTCCCAGAAAGGCCACAACATGTATACCCTACCAGAAACTCTAGGCATGATATATATCTTCCCATTCCTTCCTCAGAATTAATAAAAAAATCAACTATTTACAACGCCATAGAACTTTACAACAATCTGCCAGTACATTTAAAATCTATCCCTATGCTTGTACAATTTCGAAAAAACGCCAAAGCATACCTCATTGAGAGACCATTTTACAGCGTTAATGATTTTTACAGCGAGTAAGTCTCTTTAAATTGACACTAAATTCGCTTGTTTACTTAAATCTTTTGTGAGTCATGTCCTAACTCGTAGCATAGAATTTTGAAAATCATCATATAGAGAAAAGAACTGTCGAACATTCACTTAAAACTTAATTATTTTTGTTAGGTATTGGATTAAAAACAAAATTTAATTCTTTTTTGTATACTACATTCTACACTAGTTCATTATACCTTCTGTTTAACATCACAATTATTTGTATAACTATAATAACATAGAGTTTAAGATCGCATAGTTGCAATTTTGATTTTAATGTCATCGAAATTATTCACCTCGTACATGTGTGTTTGTTTACTTTTATAAGGTTATTAGGATTCATTAACTGTTTTGCGGCAATGTTATGTTATATTCTAACGTGTGTTTTACGATTTGGTAAATTGATAATTTACATTTTTAAAAAGCATTGACCTATCGAAATTCTTTTCGATTAATGTTTTGATATGTCTTATTTTAGGTATATTTTGCTTTGTCCATAAAATTGTAAAATTTTTCTGCGGCAATAAAGCATACTTTTGTTTGTTTGTTTCTTATGTCCTATTGTCATTTCTCCATTCTCCAATATTATTATTTTGCAACGCACGCAGTTTTTTTAAGATGTTTATTAGTGGATGGTTATCAATCGTAATGGGTTTTGATAGGAATTTGACTGCTAGCAATATTCTTCTAAATTCTAATGTCATTTCAGTTGCTTCGGCCATAAGTGCAAGGGTAGGTGTAGATTTCATACACCCCAAACAAATCCTTAGTCTCTCATAAAAGATCCTATCTAGTTTGCTAAGGTTCTCCTTCGAAGTCGGTTTAATGAAGAATGCTCCATAATCCAGGTGACTTTTTATTAGTGCATTTATTTCTTCTTTCGTTTTGTTCTTTTGCTACAGTTTGCTGATAAGATCTTTTTATTCCTGTTGTGAAGTCGTTTGTGCGTCGTTGTGAAGTTGTAGTTATGTCTCCATTATGTTGAAAGTTTTGAAAGGAGATAATATCGGATTGGAGGATGGCGGAGTGGGGTGTCCCACAGAGGTCTATCTTGGAGCCTCTTCTCTTTACCATATTTACGGCTGATCTGATACAACACATACATTCGCAGATTTACCTACCTGCATCGACCCCTTTCTGTCTGGCACATTAAATTTAATTAACAAAGATCTTCTAAGTATATCGCAGTGGGCTGAGAGAAATTCTTTACTAATAAATAGAGACTAAACATAGAGAACTCATTGCAAACAGTAAAAAAAATGTTTATTCACATATTTACAATAATTCCTCAAATAAGATGAAAGCTTCATGGAATATAATAAGTAATGAATTGGATGCATCAGCTAAAAAGCCTTCATATCCAACTTTTTTCAAAAATATGAATGATAGTACTATTTATGACTACGGTCTTGCAGCTAAAGGGTTTAATGACTATTTCATTGACAGTATAAGGCAATTGCCTGGTAGTCAGTCGAGCAATCTTGGACTTAGTATGGGAGCCTGTGACGAGTCAATGTTTCTCCAGCCAGTTAATGAACTTGAGGTACACTCATATCTAAAGTCAATCTCAAATAAGCACTCTGGTGGTATTGATGATATTCCTTGCTCGCTGTTGATAAAAGTGTCAGAGCATATATCTCCAGTTCTTACCTACCTAATAAATGAATCCTTTAAAGAAGGTATATTTGTATATTAGAATAGATAACTTGATCACTTTTGACTGCATTCTCTAAGATATATGAAAAAGCATTTTATGACAGACTCAGTAACTTCTTGAATAAAAATAGGATTATACCTAGTACTCAGTTTGGATTTCGAAGGGGCTGCTCAACGGCTGATGCTATTGTTTCCCTTGTTGGGGAACTCGTTCGGGCGTTGGATCAGGGTTGTGCCACCATGAGTGTTTTCTTTGATTTCTCTCGCGCCTTTGACTTGGTCAATCACTCTGTTTTATTATGTAAATTAGAACGTTCCACTCAAATGGATTGAGACATGCCTATTTGACAGGAAACAAAAATATATAATCAGAAGTATCAATCTGAATTAGCAGACGTTCCTACAGGTGTTCCACAGGGAAGTGTGCTATTAATTATATTGCTGATATTGCTCAGTTAGCTTTGTTATGCCCTAATATTATATATGCAGATGACATAACTTCTGTCATAACAGGTGTTTCTTTGGCTGAGATAAGGAGATTAGCGGAGGTCAGCATTGAGCAAATGCTTGATTATTGCAGATTGAACAATCTTGTTCTCAATTTACAAAAAACACTCTTAATGCTGTTCAGTACCTGTGCAAATGACACAAGTCTAAATCTAAATATATGTGGTAATGATATGGGCAATGTTAACACTGCTAATAGGCGTCATCATGGATTGTAACTTAAATTGGTCAGATCATTTGACTATATTTACCCACTTTTCATTTGGAAACTAAGAGCAGTAGTTGATAGAAGTATTTTATTACTATTACGTCTATTCCTTGTTAAATTATGCTATAGTAGCTTGGGGAAATTGCTTGAGAGTGAATGAGGTGTTGCACAAAAGAGGATTATTCTTAACCTATTATTCAAGGGATGTTGTCCACTCTTCTCAAATCTTCAACTGTTGACAGTTGTATCAATTTATATACTTCAATGTGCCCTGTACATTCGTAAGAATCTTAATTCTTTTACTCTGGTTGATGACATGCCTCACTGCTATCCACTCAGAAATGGTTCCGACTTAAGGCTACCGGCTGTTCGACTGACTGCAACTGCTAAAAGTTCCCTTGTAACGCCCTTAAAAATATATAATCACTTGCCGATTGAACTCAGACGAACTATTAATTTAAAATCTTTTAAAAGAAAACTATTTGACTTGCTTTGTAGGAATCCCATTTACAGTTTGAATGAGTTTTTCTCTAGAAACTTTGTATGATCTTGAAATATTCTGACTTGAATTTTGTATTTTAACTTTTACACTATTTTATTTCACTTTTAACTTGATTAGGTATGTTGTAGTATTATTCTTAACCTATTATATTATTATATGTATTTTACTTTGATAATCTTCGACGAAACACATGTCACACTGTGATCTGTTTGTGAATAAAGGAATTTGAAATCCAGACAAAACAAATGACATTGACAAATCTAATCTGAACATTAAATCTTGGGTTAATTGTAGACAACAAGCTTACATTTAATAAACATGTTAATATTACTAAAATCTTATTTCGGGCTCAAATCATTATATGAATATCATACTGTTCTTCCTTCTAAAGCTAAAAAAATATTAACTGAGAGCCTGGTTCTTCCAATACCCAATTACCTTGATGTTGTTTATGGCCCTTTTCTTACTAACTTCGCTAAATATCAAATACAGAATTCCTGTGTTAGGTTTGTGCGAAATCTTACCATGAGGGATCTCGTTAGTCATCATGTCAATGAAGTATTTAAGTGTAATATGGCACAGAGGCGATACATTCACCTGAGTTGTATTATTTATAAGGCAATTAAGATCAAAGAACCTCAATATCTAACTGAGCTTATAATTGTTAGAGGAGATATTCATCAGGTGGATGTTCGTTTCAGGGATGCAATTTCTATTCCAAGACATAGTACACAAATTTTTAAGAACTGCTTCCTGTATTTGGCTGCTTCAATTTATAACTCTCTTCCGCATAATTTTAAAGTGTTAAGTGTACTTTCGTTTAAATTTAATGTTAAGAAACATGTTTGTACTGGTCACCTTTCGTTGTAAACTGTGTTTTTTGCATTACTACAAATTCTTAATGTTACCTTCTTAGTTTTGTAGGGTGGTTATTAAAATACGATTTTTTTCGGTACTTTCCACCTTTGTATAGATACTATTTTGTGTTATACAATCAAGATTATTTAAAATGATTTTTTTTAAAATGTTCTCCATTCTGTATGCTACCCTAAAACCTACGTTTTTAAATACTTTTTCTAAACCTCTTGTATATCTGGGATCATATGGGATTACTATGAACTTATTGGGAGCCTCAGGTGCTTGCTAACTGCAAATAGGAATATGTATGCTGTCTCATATAGTAGGTTTTTGTCAATTTTTTCAGTTGTCTTTAAAGATAAAAGGTATGAAACTGGTATATTTATAATCAGTAGGCAGTGGTTTATATAAAAATAGTTTTTGGGGGGCTGGGTTCAGACCATGAAAGAAAATAAAAAAAGGCTTTTGTTGTTTGCCTAATTGAGCGTAAATAATACAAACAACAAAATAAAAAATCATTGCTTTATTTCAACAGCTGTAGATACAAATTCTGAAAAAAAGGTAATTTATACTATTTTTATCATTTTCGCTTAAATAAAAGTGGCTTTGGGGCGTTCCTCCTTCATATATGCCACTGGCAAGAAGAAACATATTTCATGAATCCATGTTATGCAGGCTATTCTATTTAAAATAACAAACAAAATGCATACTCTTTTACTTTCCAACTAACATTTTTTAACAAATCCTGGTGGTTATGGGGCAATATACATAGGGCATCTCAAACATGAACATTACACTTAAGTGGAATTTCTTTTATACTTGACTGAACGTTTATTATCACTTCGATAATTATTTTATCATTATGTACAAAACAATTTTGCTCATTAAATAAATCTTTCAGGCTAATAAGCTTAGAAACCAATTGCTTAAAACAGTACATTTCTTGTATTCTTGTATATTTATTTAATGGATTATTTAAATTGCATGACACCAAAATTATAGTGGCATCAACAATACCACGTACAACTGTTGGGGTAGCAAATAAATATAATTCTAAGAAACCATTACGTTTTTCAACTACAACTTGCCACATACTGTTAAAGATATAATAAGGCAAGGAACTAACAAAATCACCTTCACATAAAGCAGAAACATTGTGAACTATATGTTTAATAATTTTTTTATTGGAATGTATTTCATAAGGCAGAATTAAATAATCTGAAACAAAAAAATCTATTTTACATACTATTATATCGGCCATCAGTTCCAAAACTTGTTCCTGTTGTCCGCAATTCAATTCATTTTGATCATACTTTAAGCATTTTATATTCTTCTTCGTATAATAGCAAACATTTTCTGGAGAATTTAAAGTTAAATTATATGACGGATAATTGTTTCCAAGATAATTTACCTTAAGAAATATCTTCCCTACTAAAGTATCAATTCTATATGATATAAAAAACACTAAACTATTGTTAATGTAGATATATGAACTTTCTCGATCTGCAGTAGTTGATATACAAAAAACTGGGTAGTGTATGAGAGCATTGGGATGGCAGGTCTCTATATGTTGAAGAAGTCTGTTACCACCTTTATATGTAACCTTTTCTGTATTTTCAGAACAGCTAAATAAACAATCATACTTTTTGAGAGATATGTTACAAAACTGTTCATGCCTCCAGACTTCATGACTGTTTAGAATTCTCTTGCATCCATCCAGATAATTGTTACAAGGGTAACTTAGATATTCTGCAACCTCTTCATATAATTTTGAAATGGTGCCATCGAAATCAAAGCAGCGACCACATTTAATTTGCCTATTTGGATACACCGTAACAGGAAGACATAAAAACTTCTGGCAGTCACTGCATCGAAGGTTTTTCATTATTTTTATGGGCACCAACATTTTTTCTTGCCTACGGATTATACAGAAAATTTTAAAATACATACACTGTGTATAAAACGATTCCCAGGTTACCGGTATAAAAAATACGACTGTTCCTTACCCTTACCTTAAGCTTATCAAATCTCAAATTAAATATTTCTTTTCAAATCGACACCAAATTAACTAACATGAGCTGATTAACAACCAATGTTTTCAACAATAACAAAGAACAAAGCAATATCATTGGAAAAAGTACCGCCTTGTGTTTGTGTACAACGTAGCCAACATCATCATAGGGATGGCCAGGATCGATTCGATTATGAACTGAATCGATCCTTTTAAACCGATGCATTGAAGGAATCGAATCGAGTCGACTAATCTATTCTTTTACCGAAAAAATCGAATGGATAAACAATACGTCTACTTAACCATAATACCATAAAACGTAGTAATAGTTTATTAAATTTTTTATACTGCAACATACAAAAATAGTTCCGATTTATTGCCTTCGGTGTAAACGCACCACAAATATTTATGTTATGTCGTGGTTTACCTTACTCGTACCAGATGGCAGTGTCCGCGCCACGCGCCGATCCGCCTATCCGGGGAATCACTCGTTCTAGTGAAAATTGGGAACATTTAATTATTCTTTTTTGCGGTTCGTATGTTCTCAATATCCGCATTTATTTATTTCTTGGGCGGTTTTAGAGAGTTTGTGACAAATATACAATATACCTTGTGAGCTCGAGATATTGTTAATTGTACCTGATCAGTATAATATGCCTCCAAAAACAAGTAGTGCTTGGAAATATTTTTTTGTGTGATGATGGTGACAATAATAAATCTGCTCGTTGCAGATATTGTAATACCACAATAAAGTATTCAGGCAATACAACAAATCTTATGAATCATCTAAAGCAAAAACATGGAATAAAAATAGCTACAGCTTCGGAGACAACATCAGTTCTGTAAGTTAATGTACATTTATTATAAATTTACAAATCCAACTGATTGTTTGTTATTTATTTTTGTTTAGATCTGACCGAGGGTCTGACTGTGGTTCAGGCAGTTTAAAAGAAACAGTCATAGACATAGATGCAATGCCATCGACATCTATAGTGCAAACAATTAAAACTTTTTTCCTAACCCGGAATCTAGTGGTAAAAATAGCAGCAGTACATTAGAGACTGTTCCAAGAAAACAATCAGTGGAAGAGGAGGTAACTTCAGTTCAGGGTTCGTCATCATCTTCTTTAGACCTAGATATAGGTGCGCCAAAAAAAAAATCAAAACTTTTACCAATTAATGAAGCTTTTTGTAGAATTAAGTCTTTCGAACAGGGAGGGCAAAAGCACAATAATATAACCGATGGATTATTATACATAATCGCAAAAGATGCATTACCTTTTTCTACTCTTCAAAAAGAGGGCTTTAGATATTTTTTAAAAACAACACAGCCTCTATACAAAATACCTTCTAGACAAACTATAACTAGATTAATGGACAAAAAATATGAAGACTTAAGCAACATTACTAAAAATATGTTTAAAAATGTACCTGGTTTTGTATTGACTACCGACATTTGGACTGAAACCCAAACCACTATAAGTTATTTAGGTCTAACAGTACATTTTTTAAATTTGTCTGAATATGAACTTAAGTCGATAGTTATTGGTGTTTTTCAACTGTTTGAAAGTCACACCGCCTCTCAAGAAAATATTTTCAAAATTTGTAGAGATTGGAATATCGAACTAAACAAAGTATATGTAGTGGTAACTGACAACGGTAGTAATATCGTTAAAGCTGTAACTGACATTTTTGGCACTTACCTTGCTTTGCTCACACTTTAAATCTGAGTCCAACTAAAGCTATAGATCTCTCAGGTGATATAATCAAGCAAGTCATTAAAAAAATAAAAAGCATTGTTAAATTTACAAAGCAGTCAGTATCAGCTTCAGACGAACTTAGGCGGATACAGGTTACTCAAGGAAGATTAGAAAATTCCACCCTAAAACTTATTCAAGAAGTATCAACGCAATGGAATTCGACATTTCATATGATAGATCGTTTCATTTTGCTTAGCGAAACAGTCAGTAGCATGTTATTAAAATTTCCAAATTCGCTGCCAATGCTTTCAGCATATGAGCTAGAAATTGCCAAACAAATGACAAAAGGATTAAAACCATTAGAGGCCGTAACTGTTGAATTATGTGGAAGTAATTATATTTCATGCAGTAGTGTTATCCCGATAATAAACGGTATGGCCAAAGCTATAAATAATTATAACTCAAGCAGGGAACCTGTAACCGAATTAAAAAAAAAATTATTGTAGAACAGAAAAAAGATTCAGAAACGTAGAACTTTTAAAGTTGTATGCAGTCTCAACTATTCTAGACCCCAGATATAAAAACATTCATTTTAACAACCCACTGGCTTTTAGTTCAACTTTGAAATTTATTTCTTCAACAGTAAAAGCAGTTACTATTGAGGAAGAAAAGTCAGATGACACTAACTTAGAAACCATCAGTACTGAAATGAACCTGAAAAAGATACTGAAAGTTTATGGTCATACCTTGACTCGTTGGTATCAACTCAAAGTTCTAAATCAACAATTGTAACTGATGATGTGTTGCCTGTGGAACTTAAACATTATTTGCAGCATCCTGTTGTAAAAAGAACAGAAAATCCACTTCATTTTTGGAAAAATGTGCAATGTGTATATCCTAATTTATCAAAGTTAGTATTTAAATATTTATTATGTGTTGCTACATCGGTACCATCCCAGGCAGGCCATTATTTAACACAGGATAGAAATAAGTTAAAGCCTAACCGACTTTCTAGCCAACTATTCTTGGGATCACCTAGCATTGAAGAGAGGCTAGGTCAAGGGTCAAGAATGAATTAATTATTGGTTGAGTTTGGTTTATTATTATTATTATTTTCTGTTTTGTTAGTTAGCACTATTTTTATTTATAACTATTTATGTTAATTAGGTACATTTATTATAAATAAAAATATATAATATTATAATAAAACCTTTTAAGAGTAATAAACCTATTTTATTTATTGCCACACCACAATTGATCAAGCCTAGAGGACATAGATTCAATATTTTTCGAATCGTTTCGATTTTTTCCACGAATCGGTTCAAATTAACCGATTATTGCATCGAATCGGTTTGTTTTTAGCTAATCGAAACGATGCAACTGAATCCGCTCATTATAGAATTTTGGCCATCCCTAAATCAAAAAAATTGGCTTTAGTCGTTTACTCACTAATAGTACTTAGTAACTCTAGTAGTGATTTTAAAGCCCGGAATTAATTTTTACTGCACCGGTTTACTGTGAAGAAAACGCTCTATTTTACGTTAGACCTTGACAAATAGGATAACTGTTACTAAATTACTGTAATTAAAAATATACTAATCTCGTATTAATAGACAATTATTTTAATTTTCACTAGTAATAGAGCAGGTTAAAGTGTAAGCATTCCTAGTTCAAGGAAAGGACATTGGAATTGCACTGAAAAGGTATTGGGTTCCATTTCCGACGGACGGGCGGTCTTTTTTTTTTTTCTTATCAAAACCTATGGTTTTTTATGCAACTGTATTTTAAATATCAAACTGCGTTTTTGGTTTGCCTTGCTGGTTAGGCCTTTTTTAGGGTTGATGTAAAAAAAGTGTATCTATAATAATAACACAGATTATGAAAGGAGGAGAGTTTAAAAGATATTAGTAAGAACCACGGTGCTGCGGGAGCTCAGAGCTCGTCATCCGAACATCCCACCAATAACGTCTCCAAACAGGAATAAGGTGTAAATCATCTGGGAGGATCGCTCCAGTGCTGACTAAACCCTAGACGAGAACGAGAGTTTGGAAACGGAGTACGACCTAAATATCAAACCAATCCGTGAGAATTTCGGCAATTTGCTTAAATATATTTTTATTGTTCTTTTATAGAAACACGTTTCAAATATAGAGATTATGACATATATCATAAAATCCGTATTAAACGGTTAATTCTGGAAGGGTAATACGTGACTGTAGCGATTTACCTAAATTGATGACTGTATGGAAATATCTCTAAACTTTCAGAATATATGTCTATTATTCAATGAGCTTTTTCTGTAGCATTAGACAGACGTTGCCTAAAAAGAAAACTTGAAATTATTTGAAATTAACAGACACATTTTTAAAAAACATAACCTTAAAATATACTGCAATATATAAAGGCAATTTTTAATTCTTTGTTTTGTAGCATATATCAACTCTGGATATCTACACATTTTATGTTACGTCTAAAGAAAATAATAGCTTACGCTATTATTAATATAATGTTTTATCAATTTTAAACAAAATAAACGTGATAAATAATATTTTAATTGAGCAGAAAAATTTGAAAATCACTTATACCACCGCATTGTGCAGTTTCTATAAAGCTGTATAAAGGGACTAAAGTATCTACTAAAGTGCGAGTCACGAAAGAAAACCGGGCGGAGTCAATCGGTTTAGTAAGGTCGGCCAAGAAATCTCTTTAAACCAGTGATGTCCCGTCAGTCTTTAAATTTTATGGTACTCCTTTTTGACTATACGCACTTCAGATAATTAAAAAATGTAACTATGCTTAATGAACCTTTATCTATATTTGTCTGTTTTCTTTCGTGTACCGCACTTCTATATCTCTTTTGTGTTGCAAAAACGGCGAACTTTCGAATTTTAAAATGATTTAATTTTGACTTTTCTTGATCGATTTACCTATAAATATATTTTTTCTTGAGTTTTGTCATTAACGGTTCCCGGGCTACTGCCTACGTCCACTATTATTGGACCACCTAGTATAGTGATACACGATTTACAAGGGCAGCCAGCATCAGATCCAGTGAACGAGATTTATCAAAATTTTAATTTATGCAGTTCGACTTTGGGCTACTCGGGTATGCCAAAAGTGGCCGTCTGTCTCCGTTTGTCATATTACTTTATACAGGGGCCGTCATTGTGAAGTACTATACAGGGCGTTTCATAATTGCGTGCTGATGTTAAAGGGGGTGTTTTTATGTCCTAAAAGTCTTAACTATTGAGATACAGGATGGTAAAGGTTTAAAAGAAAACAGTATGTTAACTAAATCATCAACAACCGTTTCAATTTTGCCATCTACTTCCCAGTATTTATCTTCAATAGAACGAACATGTTTAACATACGGTTTCCAATTTTTAGCCGATATTGAGTCAATCGCTTCTAATGCTATTTTATTTAAACCTTTAATTGAAAGTTCACCGGTGTTGCGCTCTCGAATGTATTTTTTTACTCCTGCCCATGCAAGTTCAATATGGTTGAGGTCGCACATGTAAGTTCAATATGGTTGAAGTCGCACATGTATGGAGGCAGCTTTAAAGGTGTATGACCGAGGTTACGTAAAAGACCGTCAATTTTATACTTTTTTCTCTAGGCTTGTTGGCTGATATTACTTCATATAATTGATATTTTCTCCATGTTGGATCACATACAAGATTGTCCGATTTAAGCCATGATATCATATGAGCTTCTGTAGAGTATTTAGTTGGCACTTTATCTTCTACGTGAGAATGATAAGACGCATTATCCATTACCACGACTGATTTGGGAGGAATGTTAGGTAGAAGCTTCTGGAGCAACCACTTTTCAAAAGTATCTTTATTCATCTGTCCATGATAGTCTTCAGTTGTTAGTCCCGAGAGAAAAACTAAAGCAGCACCTGGAACTAAAATCTATTTTGTTCTTTACAGCACGGAGTAGGGGTTTGCAGGTCGGAACCTTCTTCAAGTTTGTATAAAAATTTATAAAAAAAAATGCAGCCCGTTCTGTTCGATTTTGAATTGGAATAGTCAAACTATTATTTTCAGCTTCTCTAGTACAGGCCTCTAAAACGCTCGCAGTAACCTCACGTGCACCACTTCGAATTGTTTTTCCTCTTTTGCTCGCCACCGTTACTTCGAAATAATAATTCAAATTCAACGCAAGGCATTTATATGGAAATGAAAACAAATGCTCGAAATGTATAGGCGCCACTGGAAATAGCTAGAATCTTTTAGCGGCAAGTGCATGGAACTCTAGGCACATTCCAATTACAAGTGGACCAGTGCGAAATTTACTAAATACTCGATTAATTTGCCGTACCGCTTAACTGGCGCACTTTATAGGTGAGGCGGCAAACTATTACAACAAATAAAATAACATAACATTTATTTGCGTATACAAATTTTACTTTTCCGCTTGCTTAAGACTATGAACCTTTGTTTTAAGAACCTTGCTACAGAAATCCTGAACATTTCTGTGCCTTTATGTTCATTTCACCCCCGCCACTGGTAAGGATAAACTTGTCAAATTTGACAATTGTGCAAGAACAAAACATATGGGTGTGACCAATGCAAAACCCTCGTGTGTTTTTAGTGATTTACAGCCCAGTTTTAATAAATCTATTCAATTAATTAAGTTTAAGAGATAAAGACAACATCAATAAATAGATGTGTACCGACAATTTACGAGGTCATCAATTTAAAGTGGTACTAAGCAGTTGCGAACTTAGGAGAGTGCGTAGGTAGGTTATGTTTTGTTTTTGTAATTTTGGTATAGTTGTAAATATTTACATATTAGAATAAATTAACGAAAATTAAAAATACTGCAAAATTTTAGCTATGCCATCTCTCAGGAAACGAGTTTCGACGTATTTACGCCAACTGAGTTTTCATAATGAACCAAGAGAAAAAAGGAATAATGTTAATGAAAACGCTTTTGTTACAAAATATTTACAAGGGTAAGTCCAACAAATACCATTGTTTCCGATATTTTGCATTTTTTTCATCAATTTTTTTAGTTTATTGTCTTTGATGGTATTAAAAAGAAGGCCAGAGTTAAAATGAACTATTGTAACTAAGAACCACTTTTTTTTTAGCCACTTAAGATTTATCTGACTTAAAACGTATATCATTTTCAGTCACCCTCTTTCACAGTTCAATGAGCCTCTCAAATGAGTTTCGTAGGGGCAGCATATCGCTATACCTCTACTCTTAGCTAGCTAACTTCCCATCTTCAATTCAGTAGCATAGCCAGACTTAGCCCTTGGGGGATATAATTATTTTTTAACACGGTTGCAACAGGCATATAGCCAGAAATTCAGTTCTGGGGGTCCAAACCAGAAATTCATTTCGGGGTGGCTGTTCAGACCGTCAAAACTTAGGAAAATTAGTAAGAAGCATGTCTATACCAGCATATTTTCAAAGTTTCGGGAGGGGGGCCAGATCCACAGGACCCCCCATTGGCTATGTGTGTGGTAGAGATGGGTAGGTCCGGGATTTCAAATGAGTCAGGTAAAACCATTTGACTTGTACTTTGTATTCATAGAATGTCCAGGTCCAGATTGGTACAAGGGCATGAAGTGGTACTTTATTGACCCACTTGGCAGGTTGTAAAATGTCAAATTTATAAATAACTTGATAGTATGTAAAGTAAATATTCGCGACTTAATAAAAGTTAAAAAAAAAACACTTATGAATATATGTCATTATCATGTATGTATACATAATACTTAATTTTAATTATGTTCATTTTTCCCAATAGCGGTAACTTCCCCTAACGTCCAAATTTCTATGAACATTTTTGTGGCCACTGTAGAAAAGTTTCCCTGTATTTATTTTAAAAGCTTTATTCAGTTTGGCTTGAATGTTTTTCAGCCACATTACATTAAGGGATGGTCCACCTATAATCTATGGTAAAAATCCGACAGATTTACCCAATTACGAGCTAGGAAAATATGAGAGTGGTCCCAATACCATTGTAGGGTGCTACTCTGGACCTAATGGGGGGCTTACGACAGTTAAGCGAACTGAAAAACACCTTTCTATCCCCGATGATGATATTGATTTTATTGATACCCCTGAGGAGGAACCAAGTAAGTTATTTTATTTTTTTTTAACAAAATGTTTTTATTTTAAACTGTCGGACTAGAAAGCTTCCCGGTAATGAAGGCATGTGAATTTTAGTTTGTTAAATAATCATTTAAGAGATTGTCATAGCAAAAATATTTTAATAATTTATTTATTAATCAATAATAAAATGTATTATATATTTTTTCTATTTAAAAAATCAATTTTATAAATTCTCTTGAATGCTTTTCATACAGGGTAAGTCAATAAGAAATTCATTTCTGACATCCAGAGATTCAGACAATATATAATCAGCAAGGCAAGTATCAACTTTATTTTTTTAAATATAATATATTATATTTTTTAATGTTTTTGAGTTTTATATTAAATTCTGTATAATTTTTGTATAACATACTAAGTATCAAAAATTAGCAGTTTTCAAAATGTGAAAGGTTTTAGAATTCAAATTCAAAAACATTGTATATAAAAATACAAACTGTCATTATTACACAAAAGAAGAAAGTACACTAGATAGTGGTGTTAACTGGGCCCAAATGTCAAAACGGATAAAAACATTGAAAGGAAAAACAAAAAAAAAAAAATAATTAAAATTTAATTTAACATGACATTTTTAAAAATTGAACAAATAATTTTTCTAGATGTCACAATTACAAAATGACAGTGACATAAGTAAAAGATAACTGACGAACTAAGAATTTTAAGTACCGTGGCAACTAGACCTGGTCTAACTCTGAAACCTTTTTAGAGAATACGGGGGATAAAGAGGTTTACATTTTAAACCCTAGGTCTAAGTCTTAAACCCCCCTTAAACCATATTCACAAAGCAAAGTTAGACCCTCCTTCAGGTCTAAATTTAGACCGTTGCTAAACCCACCCCAGTACTAAACACTTAAACCTGTCAGGGTTTAAATTTTTCAGTATGGGCTCATTCTCTAAAAGGTTCTAAAGTCATTTTAGACCAGCAAATGTCAAATTTAGATACAAAAGTTAGTCCTATCAAGTTATAATTTAGCAAAAAACATAATTCAAATTGGTCGCCTATTTCCCTTAAAGTACGCCGGACCACCACTATTATTTTTATTTTATTTATTTATTTATTTATTTACGTATAAAAATACATTTGAAGTTTATACAGAGATTACAGACCTAACCTAACCTAACCTAAGATAATTCGTTTAGCTTGAGACTTGAATCTATCTTGCGATAAATTAAAGAAGTCAAGACCTTCATAGAATTTATTGACATTAGCAGATATTCTATTAACTGGACTAAGTAATAAGTACCAAGTTTGGCAATATGGAATGGGCAGTAATTTTGAATGTGTAAATAAAAACACTGAAGACATTCTCAGCTTTTTATGTGGTAGTTAAAGATATTGAAGGCAAAACAGACATCAAAGTATTCCCTTCTACGAACTAGAGTGGTTAAGTCTAAGTAAGTCATAGTTTGGTCATCACTGAGACACACACCACTCTGGAAAAGTTTGTACCTTGCAAATTTTATGAACTTATGTTGCACATTCTTGAGCCCATTGATGTGGGTCTGATAGTAAGGTGACCAAACTATGCATGAAGACTCAAGAACAGATCTGACTAGTGATGTATACAGAATTTTGATAACGCATATACTTGTAAAGTCTCTAGTAGCTCTCTTAATAAAGCCCAACATTTTATTAGCCCTACCAATGACCACTTCAAAATGTTCAGTAAACATTAACCGAGTATCTAAATATACGCCAAGGTCTTTTATAACAGAAACTTCAGATAAAGGGACATTATTTAAGTAATACTGAAAAGGATCTTTATCGATGAGTCTCCTGAATCTTATATAACAACACTTGTTAATGTTGAGGGACATGTCATTAAGCTGACACCAATCATATACAATATTAAGATCATTTTGTAGAATAATCATGTCATGAGTGGACGTCATCCGACAATACAATTTCATGTCATCGGCGAAAAGCAGAAAACTTGAGGAGAGCAAGGATCCTAAATCGTTGATAAATAAGCTAAAAAGAAGGGGACCCAAGTGAGAGCCTTGAGGTACCCCGGAAGATGCATGGAAACATGAAGATAGATAGCCATCAATCTTGACTTGCTGCATTTTGTTAGTAAGGTGAGATTTCATCCATGAAAGTAAAGATCCAGAAACACCATAACTAGAGAGCTTTGAAAGAAGGATGTTATGGTTTACCTTATCGAAGGCTTTACTGAAGTCAGTATATATTGGATAAGTTTCTGCACTGCTTTCAAATGATGAATTTATAAAATTTGTAAAGAGAAACAGATTTGTGTCAACAAACCGGCTGTGAACCCATGCTGTTGACTGATCACAATCTGATGAAATATATTGACAGAATTTTTTCAACGCACTGTTCAAACAATTTGAACCCATGCTGTTGACTGCTTTCAAATGATGAATTTATAAAATTTCTGATTTGTGTCAACAAATATATGCTGTTGACTGATCACAATCTGATGAAATATATTCGACAGAATTTTTTCAACGCACTGTTCAAACAATTTAGGGATTGCCGACAGAATGCTGACTGGTCTGTATCTTGTTGTCATTTTTACTGCCAAATTTGTGAGTCAGACAAACATAAGAAAGCTTCCATGTCTCTGGAAAAACTCCGGGAGTTAGGTATTTGTTGAAAATGTAAAATAGGGGGAGATATAAGGTGTTAGAACAAAATTTTAGTACTCTGTTAGGAACACCATTAGGATCTGCAGACTTGTTGATGTCCACTTGTGTTAAAGCTTTCTCAATATCAGTTGGGTCTATAGAAATGTTAGAAACATTTTCAAATTGATCAAAAAATGTACTGACGTTAGAATTTCTCTGGGGGTTATAAACAGAGGAAAAATATTTACCAAATAGATTGGCTATGTCAATACCATTAGATGATTTTTCAGTGGCTAGAAACATTTCCTTAGCAATAGTGCCCTGATTAGACTGGGAATGAATGAAATTCCAGAAAATTTATACATTACTGCTTATGGCACTTTCAGTATTACTTATGTACAAATTGTAGTACTCCTTCGTTAGGTTTTTGCATTCCCTTCGAAGTGTATTAAATACATTGTAATCAACTTCACTGTTCGACTGTTTGTATTGTTTGTGAGCAATTTACTTCTGATAGATTAGTTTTTTCTATTCATAAGAAAACCAAATAGGAAATTTCTCACTAGAATTTTTTTTTTATTTAAGTTTATTAGTCTGAAGAAAAAATACATTTTCATAGATAAGTCAAAAAGGAATTCAATAAAATAAAATACGTTACATAGAAGAAATACTTAACATAATAATACATATTAGACTTAAAACATACAAGTATCAACTACAAAACATTGAATTAAAATACCATTAAATCTACACTAATAGTAAGTTGATCTCCTTATTCTCTCTTATGGCACTTTGAAAATCAGTCACTGAATAAGGAGCAATGGCTGTTAAATATTTTTTTAATTGAGTTCTGAACCGTAATGAATTCAGTTGCCTGAAAGCAAGAGGCAATTCCTATGAAGCCTGTTCTGTGGTTTTAAAATATTTCCCTTGTGTCGGGTATCATGGTCATTAATGTCTGAATGAGTGGTGTGTTGATGAATGTACTTTTTTAGGTAACATATATTCTCAAGAACTATCTGACCAAACAGAGTCAGTATAGAGTGTCGAAGAAAAAGAGGTTTACAACTCTCTGTGGATTTCATGTTAAAAATTATTCTGATGGCTTGTTTTTGCTTCATAAATACTCTCAGCAGGTTAGTGTGCGCTGCATCACCCCAAGCCAGTATTCCATAGCTCATTCTTGTGTGGAATGAGAATGATGTGCCTTCATGGGTACAAACATATTAAAGCAGTTGAAAAGTACAGAATAAAATTTATTGACAGACACATCTAGATCCTCTGACATAATTGATTGCCAATCTACCGAAAAAAAATATTCATTAATTAAATCGAAATTAGCGTTTTTAAAGTTATAAGAAAAATAATTCAGAGGTTCTAGATAGTTAGTTTTATTCACTGGTATGTATTACTCTAAAGCTGGGTGATAAAGATCACAACGTACCAAACCATCAGATTTTATAATTGAATCAGACTCAAAGTTGGCAAAATATAAATCCAGGATTGAATTGTGATCATTAGTTACCCCAATGTATTGAGATAGGCCAAGAGAAGCAGTATTATCACATAATAAGATTTCTCTTGTTGCTGTAACATTACCAGGTAACAAACCAGAAAAATCTTACTAGTGGACCACATTATTTGAGAAAGATTATAATCGCCCAGAACAAGCACATTATTGAACATTTCACAGGCAATAGCAATGGATTTTAAGTGGTTTCTATAGTGCAATACATCCATAGCAGGTGGAATGTAGACACAACCAATACAATACACCAAATCGCCCAATGTCACTGACACCCACGTTTCTTCCACTGATGCTTCACCAATTGCCAGGCGATGAGATTTAACACAATGATGTACTACCAGAAGAACCCCACCTCCACGGTTCTTAGTACTGTTTTGACTGCTCCTATCAGTATGATAAACCAAACAAACAAACAAACAAAAGTATGCTTTATTGCCGCCGAAAAATTCTACAATTTTATGGACAAAGCAAAATATACCTAAAAATAAGACATATCAAAACATTAATCGAAAATAATTTCGACAGGTCAGTGCTTTTTTTTTTAAAAATGTAAATTATCAATTTACCAAATCGTAAAACACACGTTAGAATATAGCATAACATTGCAAACAGTAAATGAATCATGATAACCTTATAAAAGTAAACAAACACACATGTACGAGGTGAATAATTTCGATGACATTGAAATCAAAATTGCAACTATGCGACCTTAAACTCTATGTTATTATAGTTATACAAATAATTGTGATGTTAAACAGAAGGTATATTGAACTAGTGTAGAATGTAGTATACAAAAAGAATTAAATTGTTTTTAATCCAATACCTAACAAAAATAATTAAGTTTTAAGTGAATGTTCGACAGTTCTTTTCCCTATATAATGATTTACAAAATTCTATGCTATGAGTTAGGACATGACTCACAAAAGATTTAAGTAAACAAGCGAGTTTAGTGACAATTTAAAGAGACTTACTCACTGAAAAAAAAATCATTAACGCTGTAAAATGGTCTCTCAATGAGGTATGCTTTGGTGTTTTTTCGAAATTGTGCAAGCATAGGGATAGATTTTAAATGTACTGGCAGATTGTTGTAAAGTTTTATGGCGTTGTAAATAATTGATTTTTTTATTAATTCTGTGGAAGGAATGGGAAGATAAATATCATGCCTAGAGTTTCTGGTAGGGTATACATGTTGTGGCCTTTCTGGGAGGGTGTTTATATGTTTTCTCAGCAAACATACCGTTTCCAAAATAAATAATGCAGGAAGTGTTAATATTTCATGTTTTTTGAAATAGTATTGGCAGTGAGCTCTATTATTTAGACCAAACAAATAACGAATGGCTCTCTTTTGAAGCATAAAAATACTACGAAATTGCTCGGTGGTACAGCAGCCCCAAAAGGGAAGGCCATAGCGGAGGTGGGATTCAAATAAAGAGAAATAAGTAAGTCTGGCAGAAGGAACGTCTAGTTCTTTTGAAACTGATCGAATGGCGAAGCAGGCGGTAGAAAGTTTTTTAGTTAAGGTGTCAATATGATTAGACCATTTTAGGTTGCTATTTATATTTAAACCCAGGAATTTAACCGACTCTACGTATTCAATATTGCTGTTATGTACCTGAAGTGGTTGTAAAGTTCCCTTATAAGATAACGCCACCGTTTTATCGACGTTAAAACAAAGCATATTGGAATCGGACCAAGCCTTAATTATAACCAAGTCTTTGGAGATACTAGAGTGTAAAGACGTTGTATCAAAATCACTCCATGTTATGCTTGTGTCATCAGCAAAAAGGGAGATTCTTCCATTAATTTTAAGGTTCGTGATATCATTAATATATAACAAAAAAAGAATAGGTCCCAAGACTGAACCTTGAGGAACTCCACTTGTAATCAACTTACAATCAGAATCGGAACCATTAGCCCTTACAAGTTGTTGCCTTTTTCCAAGATAAGATTTGAACCAATTTAAAGAAGTACCACGAATTCCATAAAAATGTAGTTTGTTTATCAGAATTTCATGACTAACACAATCAAAGGCTTTCGCATAGTCACAAAAAACTGAGGCAGTTGGGTGGTTGTTATTGAGAGATGAGTAGACGCCTCTAAGCAACGTGAACATGGCGTCACTGGTGCACTTGTTGGGTAGAAATCCGAACTGCTCCGGGGATATTATCTGATGTTTCAGGAGAAATGGCATAAGACGGTTCTTCAGTAGCCTTTCGATGATTTTTGATAGCACTGGTAGTAGTGCAATTGGGCGATAATTGCAAGAGTTAGTTTTTTCGCCGCCTTTATGAAGTGGAATAATTATAGCTGTTTTAAGGCAATCAGGGAATACACCTTTTATAAAGGACTCATTTATTAATGTTGTAAGGGCCTCTATGACTGGGAGTGGCAAGTTCAGGAATATTCTAATTGATAGGCCATCAGTGCTACACGAAGATTTACTTTTGATATTATGTATTACCTTCAATAGTTCAGTGTTGCTAACGGGACTTAAGAAAAAGCTATCAGCTAAATTTTTTGAAGGAGGGAGAAACGAAAGAGGGTCCAAACTTGGCGAGATACTAGAGGTAACATTTTTGCTTACATTAATAAAATAATCATTTAGATCATTAGCCCCTGGCAAGATCTGAGTCACAGGGTTTGATTTGTTTCTGAGGTTATTGATGATGGACCAGGTTTCTTTTGAAACGTTATTAGAGTTTGTTAGACGTTTTCGGTAGTGTAATTTTTTTGCTGACTTAATAAGAGTAGTGTAGATCCTCCTATAATTAGAGATATAGTCGAGAATAAGAAAGGAGTCGGTGAATTTTTTTATATAAGAGAGCGAGCGCATATTTTTAGCAGAAATTCGTATTCCTTTCGTGGTCCACGGTTTATGCCGCTTAGGTTTGATATTCTTAAGCGGGAAGGCCTTGTTAAAAGCACTTAAAGTTTTATTTAAAAAAGTTCTGAAGTTTGTGTTGACATTATCAGATTCAAAATTCCAATTGGTGTTAAAGCAAATATTATGAAATACTGAGAAATTTGCGGCCGAGAAAATTCTGCCCCGATGGCGAGATCTTGGTAAGGGCCTAATAGGTAAACTAAACCTGGAAATTACCGCCTCGTGATCGGAAAGACCTGAGTTATAGACCTGTGATTGCACCTCTGATGGAGAAAAATCAGACGCCATGTAATCGATGATAGAAGAAGAGTTTTTTGAAATTCTAGTTGGCGAGGATACATGCATTGAAAGACCGAAAGAGTCGAATATAGAAATTAGATATTTCTGGATGGCACAAACAGTAGCATAGTCAATATTAAAGTCTCCGCATAGAATTTTTTTACCTTTAATCGGTAGGCTGTCTAGCAAACTTACCAGGCTATTTAAAAATGATTGTACATCAGAGTTTGGTGATCTATAAATACAAATTACATAAAGATCAAGGTTTTGATTATATACTATAGAGAATTCAAAAGAGCTATCCGCTAACAAATGATCATATTTAGATACCGACATGAAATCTCCATTTAGGGATAGAATCAGTGTTCCCCCATGAGCTGAGTTTTTTCTGTCATATCTAGCTACTGTGGTATACCTCTCAATATAAAAGGGTTCGTTTAGATTCAGCCAGTGCTCAGTAATTGCAACAAGTATAACGAGAGTCCAGAAATTCGGCTTCATTGATACTGCAATCAAGCCAGGTTTCCGTGAGTGCAATTACTGAGTAATTTTCAGCACGAACAGCACAAAAAGTATCTAATGAGACCAGTCGTCTCTGTCCCGCCTCTGAAAATTTGCTGTGGAAGCTTTAGCACCCATACGGCGAGGACGAAACTCCTTAACAGCAATGCCTGCCGGCCAGAGGTTAGGATCAAGCAGGCCCTTCAAAAGTGATTCTTTAACTCCAATTTTAAATGAAACCACATCATCATTTAAAATTAATTATTTATTTATACACAGGGCTAGACCATTCACACACACACACAAAGTGGTTGAGGAACACCTAATACTATAATACAATATTTGAAAAAAACAAAAGGTCAAAATAATAAAATTAATAACATAGAGAAGTCTCGTCTATAGACCATACAAATATATAAAAACAAAATAACAAAAGTCTAATAATATTTACGTAAGTAATAATTAATTTGGCTAATACACAGATAAAATCACCATCAAATGTATTTCCATTTCTCATGTTTCTTTTGACTGGTGAGTTTATTCCGTAAACAGTACGGTGCTGATATAGCTCAAATGTTCTAGTATCTCTTAATGTCCTTGAAGGAACATAAACTTGAAATTTTGCAAGTAAATCAGGGCACATTATATATCCATTTATGATTTTATAGGATAGCATGATATCAGATATTTCCCTATGTTTAAGAAGGCCCTTTAGATTAATTGATCTTTCAATAAAAGAATAATTAATATTTTCCATTGCTATGCCCTTTTTGAATGCAACAAATCGGAGAAATTTGCGTTGCACAGAGTCTAACTTATTAATATGAACCTGAAAATAGGGATTCCAAATGTTAGAACAGTTTTCCAGGTGGGGCCTCACAAGGGATGTAGAGAGTAGCTTTATACAGCTAATGTTCTTAAAGCTTTTAGTATGTCTTTTGACAAAACCCAATATTCTTAAAGCTTTGGTTTCGGCAATTCTCAATCTGTCGATTTAAAAGTATTTAGGTAGAATATTGCACTTGAAAGTTAAGATAGAAATCAAAAGTAGAAATAATTTTTCTTGAAAAATGGCATTATGTTTTAAATATGTTTTTAACATATTGTTTTAATAGAATTATCGATGAATATTTTTTTCGTACACTAATTAATATTAAAAAAGAAAAAAGTATGCAGGCAGTTAAAATAAGAATTCTACGGGTGGGAAATGCTGGGGAAACTGTTAAAAATAACTTAAAACCTTTTTTTTGTGTTTTAAATATAGTTATAATTATACAGGTTTACTGTAAATTCAGTAAGAATGATAATTATTAAAAGAGAACAAGAATAAAGAATAGAAGAATAAAAATGTAATGGTCTTTTAAATAAATATTTTGGAGCAACCTAAGAAGCATCTGTACGGTATTAAGTTCTATAGTGCAGGTAGTGCTCTTTAATGGTTTTTATATTTACTATTTACCTACTATTATTTAAAATATAGGGTTTTTCTAAGTAAATAATGCAAATCTTGGTACTTACGTCTTGATTTTGCCAGTATTTTGTATTTTTTCCACTTCGTCTTTATTTCATCTCATCCAACATTCTTCTTTCAGTACTTAGTACCAAGTGTACAGAATTTTGAACATCCTGCCATGAATTTTCCCACTTTAAAGGTGGAATGTTTGAAGATAACTTTTCAAATAAGATATTTTTTTTTGACTAGAATCTTCTTCTTCACTTGAAAAATTTGCTATGCATTTCGCCCCATATACCTACGTCATTTTCACAAAAGGATTATTTTGTCGAAGTCAGATGAGTGAGTGCTTGTCAAAAGTCGATCAGTTTTTCCTCGAAGACCCCTGACATTTTGATAATATATAGCTAATTTGCTTTGTTGGGATTTGAAAATTTTGCTTATTTATCCCTGTATTATCCAAACTGCTATCAGACTGAGCCAAATCAATCACTGGGGATGCGGAGTTGGTACAGTTCTTTCCCAAGTTACCTTCCTCACCCTTGTAAGGTTGAGAAGATATTTGGTTACAAATATAATGTATTAGGTTGTATTGCTGCTACCTGGAGATAACAGTTTATTTAATTCATCCACACATAATAAATATTAATCAAGTCGGCTATGGATAGTGTTTTGATCATCGAGAGGTCTAAATATGGGTTTAAATTTAAACCTGTTGGACTAACTTTAGACCTAGTACTTAAATTCTAGACCTGGTCTATGTTAGTGAATATGGCTGTAAAAGTTTTTAAACTTTGTCCAACCTCCTGCTTCAGTGTTGGTTTCACAGTGAGCTTGGATTTAGAAGTTAAGCTTGGCAATAGTCTTGAGATTTGGTTGTAGGCATAGGATGAGAGATAAGAGAAGCCTGCTTGAAAAGTTTCGGTTCTAGACCAGGGTATGTCGAAGTTAGTATAAACCCACCGAAGCGATTTGTCATGAACATTGCTTCTTCTAATAAGTTTTTCTGCTAAATATTTTGAAGTCTGAGAGTTGATCACATTGAACACAAAACAGATGAAATGAATAAATCTCATCTCGTTTAATTTGAACAAGTTTAGCTTTTTATAAAAAAAAATTTAGGAATTCCACTTGCTGTATATTTGAAGGTAAGTTTGGCAACAATGCATATAATTTTGTTCTGTATTTTGACAACAATTTCATAATTGACAGTTAGCATTGGAAAAGTAGTGAAATTTCCGAAATTTGTTGATTATTTATGGAAAATTTTGTGAATGGCTTAAATATTATTATTATTTTCGAAATAAACCTAAACCATTTTGAACCTTTTAGCAATTGAATAGCTCATTTTTAAAATATTAGTACAAAATAAAAATGAGAAGCAGTAACTCAGACTTCAAACATCGATGTCATGACATTCGAAAAATAAACGGTTATCTCCAGGTAGCAGCAAGTGTCTAAATAGGTAGTATTTCGTTCCTCTAAATCCTTTCATATGTGAAAACTGTTAATTTTTTGTACATGGTATATTTTACAAAAATTATGCAGACCTTAATATAAAATTCAAAAACATTAAAGAATGTTATACACGGTGTTTCAAGGTCGATGAAACTGTCGACGTTTCTGGAAAATGGGTGGAGAGATCTTTTTTAAAATGTCGGTTACACCCATAAATAACCTTGATCTTTCAGGCTACAGTGTTGCCTCTTCTACCCAAAACAGGTGGCAACATCAGCAACTTTTTTGAATACTTCTCTATACCTATCTGTAGTCGTTTTCCATTAATTAATTTATTTAAAATTTTTTAAACGAAAACAAGACTTCAAATGAATCTGAATTTCTTCAAACTCTAAAGCAATTTTAATCTGAAATTTGGGCTACGATTAAATAATGCCTTTAGGTATTTGATTTTTTTTTGTCATATGCTAGTTGAAGCATACAGGGTGCTCCATAAATAAATGTATGGTGGTAACTTATAAAAGGGCGAGAAAATCGATTTTTTTAAATCGGACACCCTGTATATCAATACTGATTTGAGAAGATGATAAAAATAGCTTTCTAATAATGTATACTTTGCCTATACCTGACTCTTCATGTTTTTGATTTATAAATTATACAGGGTGCTCTATTAAAAAAAAAAGATCGCGCTTTTAAATTCAAATTCAAAAAATATTTATTGTGTAAAATTCAGCATAAGAAGCATACAATAAGAAAGCACAAATATACAAAAAAGGACAAAGTACAGGGTGTCCGGATTTGGTTGCAAAAGCAGGGTATCTCGCTTATTACAATTTGATCGAATTTTTATACTACAAAAAAGAGCTGTTCGTTACCTACTGAGACTTAACAGTAGAACTCACTGCCGAGATTTCTTTAAAAGATATAAAATACTAACCCTTCCTTGCTTATTCATTTTAGAATCGGTTTGCTTAATTCGTAAGCACGCACCTGCTCTATTAGAGAGACCTTCTCACAACTACCCTCTCAGAAATACTGAGCACGATCTCTATCTTCCAACCCCACACTCAGAGTAAATTAAAAGATCAGTAATCTACAATGCAAAAAAAATGCATAATCACCTGCCATTTAACATCAAATCCATAATATCTCTGACTTCATTTCGCAAGGCTTTGAAATCATTCTTACTGGAAAGAGCCTTCTACACCGTGAACGAGTTTTACAACACATAATTTTATCCTTATGAACCCCTAGTGTGATAGTTGCCATTACCAACCATTTTTACCGAACTTTGTATATGTATTTTTTTAATTGTTTCGTACTTTTTTATTTTTTACTTTGCTTTTTTATTTTTTTACATTATATTTATGAAAATGTTTATAACATAGTACGACTGACAAAGTACATTTCTAATGTACTTCTTTTAGGATTCTATAATATTAATATTCTAAATTCCTGATTTAAATATTATTTTTCTATAATATTTATGATGTGTTTTTGTCTTGTTTTGTTTGCTAATTTTGATGTTTGTAAACTATTTTTTTACAACAGCTTTGTCCACAAAATTGTAAAATTTTTTTTGACAATAAAGCATTTATTTATTTATTTATTTATTTATTTTTAAAGATAGAACCTTGCGGTTTTCATAAACCTGAGCTAATTTTCTGTGAAACTCATGAAGCCATAACCAAATTTTCATAGCCTTCTTCGTTTATGAGATACAGTGCAAAATAGAAAATTTTGCATTTTGGGACCCCCCCTCGTATCTCGGTTATCCTTTAACTTAACGCAAAGGGAAAAATTGCTGCTTATGCAGTTTTTTTGCGCTGGATCCAGTGGCGTAGTAATATTTTTCATTTGAGTTGTTATTTTTTAGATATGTCCCAAAGTTGTGTTTTTTTAGATGGGACACCCTGTATATTTGATTTGTCCTTTTAAAAGCTTCTCAAAATATATAATAGTATGGGTCTATTTTAATAAACAACAACAAAAATCCTAATTTTTATAATTATCATCCCAAATTTTGCAGTAGGCCATGCAAAACAATGCTGCCTTTTATTTAAAGTCGTTAACAATATCTACATCCTAACAATAAATCAAAATAAATATGTAATTAAATCTATTTATCAAAATATGTATTGATAATTTCGCACCAAAAAAGTACCACCTACCTAGATTTATATAACACAAGAACAAAACAGTAATAAATTATTATGTAACAAGCCTTTCAGCAAAAATCAACTGTCATATAAGAACTACAGTAACCAAGGAAATCAAAAGAACTGTTCAAACTGATTTCTATTTTGTTCTATGCATGCTTCGCACAATTTTCGTATTCGTTTTAGGGAATTAAGCAAACTAACGGGATGATTTTGTAAATAGCGAAAATTTTCTCTTATTACATTTCTTAAATCTTGGACATTATCATAGTGGTCTTTGTAAATTCTATTTTCCAGATATCCCCATAGAAAGAAATCTAAAATCGACAAATCTGGGGACCTAGGGGGCCATCTTATAGGTCAATTTGTTCCGATGCATTGATTGGTAAAATTATTGTTCAGAAATAATCTCGTTATTCCAGAATTGTGTGCAGGAGCACCGTCCTGTTGAAAATAAATTTCGTTAATTTGCGCTAGAGGAACATCGTTAAGTAATTCAGGTATAGCTGCCTCTAAAATTTCTATATAACGATTGGCTGTTAGATTTCCCTCAAATATATAAACTTTTATATGTGTTCCTAATATGAAGCAGGACACATTTAGACCAAACCTGCCCTGCTGTCTTCTGGGAAATATTTGTTGTTGATTTTCCTGGGACCAGAATCTACTACTGTGCCTATTGAGTATACCAGAATTACTGAAATGTGCTTCAACTGACCATATAACCTTCCTTTCAAAATCTTTAACCATATCGCATCTTTCTCGAAACCAATTGCAGAAGACTACCCAACGCTCTGCATCCCCTGGCTGTAAGTGCTGCACGAGCCTAAATTTATATGGGTGGTATTTGTGCTTTTTTAGAATTTCTTGAACTCTAGTTTTTGGAATCCCTATGCTCCTTTTCACTAGCCCTACAAGAGTTTGTAGGGTAAGCTTCTGCATTAGCCAAAACCGTAATTTCCTCAGCCTCCCGATTTTCTTTATTATATGTTTTCGTACGAGGTTTGATAAATGATCCGTGATTAAGTAAATTCTTTTTTATCCGATAAAAAGTGGATATATTAGGTTGCCTCCTTTCTGGATATCTAAATAAAAATTAAGCAATAGTATTTCAACATATCTAAAAATTAACTATTTACCTGTTAAAATACATCTCAGAAGCTGCTTCAACATTTTCATTACTTAATATAAAACAAGCTAACATATCGTACTTTTCATAATGTTCGAAAGTTTGGTTTTCGTCCATAATAATACAAATATATTTTTACACAATAAATAAATACAAAAAACTAGCGCTATATTTCATATACGCGTACAAAATTGGGAAATGTCATTTGCTTCCAAGAAAACAAAAGAAAATGGCATCCTTTTGCATGGCCTACTGCAAAACTTGGGATGATAATTATAAAAATTAGGATTTTTGTTGTTGTTTGTTAAAATAGGCCCATACTATTATATATTTTTGAGAAGCTTTTAAAAGGACAAATCAATTTCTGGACAGGAATACTGGACTGGATACAGGGTGTCCCATTTAAAAAAACACAACTTTGGGTCATATCTAAAAAATAACAACACAAATGAAAAATATGACTAAGCCACTGGATCCAACGTAAACAACTGCATAAGCAGCAATTTTTCCCTTTGCGTTAAGTTAAAGGATAACCGAGATATGAGGGGGGTCCCAAAATGCAAAATTTTCTATTTCGCCCTGTATCTCATAAACGAAGAAGGCTATGAACATTTTGTTTACGGCTTCATGAGTTTCACAAAAAATCAGCGAGATACCCTGCTTTTGCCACCACATCCAGACACCCTGTACTCTGTCTCCAGTGATCTCTATAACCTAGCCCTGCTTTTAAAGTTACCAATTATAAACTAGATATATGCGCAAAAAACAGTCATTAAAACAAATTAAAATGAAAATCACGACTCATTATCACAGGCAACAGAATTTCCTGTTTCAATCTTGTTTTTAAAGCAGCCTTTGTTACATTAGGTATATTTTTAAATGCATCACTGATAAACGGAGCCAGAAATGACAAACTGGATTGAAAAGCCATGGTTTTATGAGAGGGAGTATTTAGAGTTTCTCAAACCCTTCTCAGTTCTCTTTGATAGATACTGAAGTGTAAGTTTAGCAAAAAGATACTTGGGTGTTTAAGTATTCAGTATTTGACAAACAAAACAGGCCAAGTGAACAAATCTGATCTCATTCAATTTATAAAAGTTCAGACCGCGAATATATGGAGGGACGTGTGCAAAGTATGGAACATGAACTATAAAACGTACACACTGATTCTGCATCTTTTGCAGCCTCATGCGACTTTCATCTGTTAAACATGGGCCATAAACCACATCAGCTTAATGAATATTAGAAAAAACGAGAGAGCTATCAAGCATTTTTTAAGTGTCTCTATCCAGCAAGTTCTTAAGAGGACCCAGGACTGAGCCCTGCGGAACACCAGAGTCAATTCAGCTATAGTAGTATGTGAATTGAATATTACTATTTGTTGTAGACCGAGAAGATAATCCGGCAACCAGTTATACACACAGCCACGAACTCCATAATAACTCAGTTTGGCCATAAGACAGTCCAGATCTATTGAGTCAAACGCCTTCGACATATCCAGGCAGGTCTCGCTGTCGGTCAATAGCACCCAAGCAATTAGCAAGAACGTTACACAAAGCAGTAACCATTCCAATCCCACGACGAAAGCCAGAATGACAATCTGGCTTTCGTCGTTGACTTTCATCAAGAAAGATAGTTAGTTGCCCATGCAACAACGATTTGGCAATCTTCAAAGGCACCAGTATCAAACTAATAGGTCTTACATTTTCCAGGCGTTCAATAGAACCAGTAGATGCCTTAGGAATTGGTAATGATTTGATCACTTATTCTAAAGAAAAAGTTACACTAGGAGAAAAATCAAACTGAGAAACTAAGTATGTCCCACACTTAAAACTGTTCATGTACGTCGTGTCAGCAGGAAGACGTTGTACTGAATCAATAAAAAAGTTATTAATTTTATTAGGGCCACAAAGAAGAGAAAGTAGTATTTCTGAAAGCTGGCCAGCTTCGTGAATATTCCACTTACGCAAATAGGACCATAGTAATTTGGGACTGTTTCTACATTTCCTGAGAGTTTGAGAAAAATATGTTCTTTGTTCAACATTCATTCAACAAAGAGCAACATTTCCTCAAAGACCAGAAATATACCTTGTGACTGGCCAATCCAGATCTTTTATACCTAAGCCATGCTCTTTCCTTAAGGGTCTTTATCCTGGCCAGGGTATTAGTAAACCAGGGCTTCTTATGCTTCCTAGGGTTGTCCCTTTTGCAAATAAGAGGAGCGTACTTATCGAAGAGGTCAAGTATATGCATTTGAAAGTATAAAAATTTGTTATTTATATCCCTTATTTGTACATTTCAGATCAGTCAATTAAACCAATCTCATGATAGAACTCAATTTCATTAAAATTCCTAAAATCACGGACAAACTTAGCTACATTTTTAGGTTTTTCAAAAGACATCTATAGTGCATTGGACCATGTTATGGTCAGCGAAAGAAAAGCAAGAAACGTCTGCGCTAACAACTTTAAAAGAAGAATTTGTAACAATCACATCAATAAAAGATTCAGAAAAAGGAGTAATACGTGTAGGAAAACGAATATGCTGTATACAAAGGTGAGAATACATCAGAGAATTAAAATATTTTGACATAGATGTGTCAATAAGAAGATTAATATTTACATCACCCAGAAGGACAAAGTTCTCAATACCTATGCTGGCCAAATAGACTATCGAATAAAGTTGATACATTAGAATAATTTTAATTTAATAATACCTCTGTGAATGTAAACATACATTTATTTCTGGAGCACCCTGTATGCTTCAACTGAGAGATGACAAAAAAATCAAATACCTAAACGTGTTATTTAAGCTTAGCCCAAATTTCAGGTTAAAATTGCTTTAGAGTTGGAAGAAATTCTTGTTTTCGTTAAAAAAGTTCTAATAAATTAATTCCAGGAAAACGGCTGCAGATAAGTACAGGGATGTATTCAGAAAAGTTGCTCAGAACTACATGTACTTTCAGAAAAAGTGAAAAAATGAAGGGCATTTAATTTAAAATAGCGATGTTACCCCTGTTTTGGGTAGAAGCAGCAGCACTGTAAGTCTGAAAATGTTTTAAAAAGATAGACCGAGGTCATTTATGGGTGTAAGCGAAATTTTTAAAAGGTTCATCCACCCATTCTCCAGAAATGTCTTAAGGTTCTGTCCACCGTTAATCGCCCTGTACATAAAAAGAACAAAGTTAGTGCTTGCCTTGCTTTTTTAAGACACCCTGTATACATTAAAATATAAGCATATGAAAAAGTAGACCGAATCATACAACTTCTGTTTGGAACGTTTTTTTATAATTTCAAAAATAACAGAGATATTTTCATTTAAAGAGTTATCTATCTGGATTACCCTAAATATATTTCTTTTGAAATGAATAATTTTAGATTTTAAGAACTAACTTAAGGAACAACAGTCTCTCGTGAAAATTATGATAAGGATGTTTGTTTTGCCATCAGTGAAACCAGTTAAATTTTAGAGCATCTCGATTTGTCTATTTTCATATGATAATATCTTGAAAAGTGGTAGAATTAGATATAAGGCAACGTATCTGTAATTTAGAAAGGATCCAAAAACTAACAATTAAAAAAATAAAAATTGGCTCCTTACCGATCTTTTTCACCCTTCATGCTTAAAAAAATGTCTAGAACATTAAAAAAATACAGAAAAGTTTATTTTCTTACATTTTTTGCTGGATGATGATTTTTGATTATAATTACGTATTGTTTTTACTGATCATTTTTAAATATATTAGGCTTTGATATTTCTAGCGAAAATTCTATAGAAACCAAAAAAAGTAAAATTCTTTCAGTACCCTCGCCAAAGCCAAAAATATCCCCCAAAAGAGCCACCGGTCAACCCATAGACAACACTACGATGGTCATAAAAGTTGCTGGCAACGAATATTGTGTTACCAATAAACCAAAGCGACATAGCAAGAGTTTCAGTATGGGCAGCATTTCCGATTTTAGTATAGAAGTCGAAAAAACCAAAATAGATAAGGATTTTTATAACTGTGATAGTGAGAAAGATGAAAATTCCAATGATGAACATACCAAATGTCAAGAGAAACGAAACAAATGTGATAGCAATGGATTGCGAGAAGAAAATTGTGAAGGTACAATAAAAACTGATGGACAGAAGGAGTCCGTTAGCATTAACTCGAATACTAATTTTAATACTAATAAAATTGACTCTGAGGAATCCGAAAGGAAGGAAACTGAGGAGAAAACTAGTAACAAAACTAAACAAAAGTCTAATACCTCAGGCCATACCGGTACTAACACAAACATACCAAAGCAGCATTCAGCATTGTCGGAAAAACATCACCGAAGCAGCAGGACCATACCAAAGAGCCATACGGAGTCGAATAAAGGTTATACAAGCAAAAACTACAGCCTGTCTAAATCTCAGAGCGAGGAAAACCCTTTTCGTAACAAAAAGAGGGGTAGAATCATCCAGGTCCAGCGCCCGCAGAATCACAGGGGTATAAAGTTTTGCTGGCATGGGATTTTGCAGTTGTTTAGTCATTTGATTTTTTGATTGTTTGTTTTTGCATATAGATTTCGTCACATATATTCGAAAAAACTTAGAGATGTGACATTTAAAACAAAAATGGCACCATCAGAGGAAATTATTACAATTATTTTTTACTTTCGTATTTGGAAGATTTTTTTGCAGTACTCAAGTGTAATTTCCTAGACATATTGGTGCTGTTTTTATTGTACATAGGTTTCGGGCACTTAATAATTCTAAGTTTTTTTAATATCTGTGGTTTTCTTCATCTGTATACTAGCGTTTTTAGACATATTGTACTTTTCTTTTTTTTTTCACATTTTTTCATCTAACCTCTTACTCAGATCTGGAACTAGGGTTCTTGTAGTTGTAATAATAAATTGGTCAACAAAAAAAAAAAGAATCGCAATCCGGAAAAAATAATACCGTTTTGTGGACATCTGTTTATATGAACTTTTTTTTTTATTTTCATGACATAAAGCACTTTTTTTTTAGATATGCATAAATTAACACCTTTAGATAATTAATTTAAAAAATACATAGAAGCAGTGGATAATTATATACAGGGTGTGTCAAAAATATGTGGCATCTGAAAGTCGCTTTTTTTGAATGAAACGCCTATAAATTCTGATGAGACAGAAACACTTGTCTAGTAGTTATCATACTTTCCTTTTGCAGAACGCCCCCAACATATTAGCCTTTTCTTTTTTTTCTTTATTCTCTTGGATTTAGATGTCAAGGCAAGTGGCTATAAGGTTACCTCTGTAGAGACGTCAAACGTTAACCCTACATTATGGGCTTTTTGACCGAATTTTCAAATGTGTGGCTGGCTCCTGTCAGTGTATCCAACTTTGTTTTTTTTTCTGATTTTTCTCTGATTTTTCTCCTAGTTTCTTATAGGGATGGCCAAAATTCTATAATGAATCGATTCAGTTGAATCGATTCGATTAGCTAAAAACAAATCGATTCGATGCAATAATCGGGTAATTTGAATCGATTCGTGGAAAAAATCGAATCGATTCGAAAAATATTGAACCTATGTCCTCTAGGCTTGATCAATCAATCAATCAATACTCTTAAAAGGTTTTATTATAATAAATGTATGTAATTAACATAAATAGTTATAAATAAAAACTAACAAAACAGATAATAATAATAATAAACCAAACTCAACCAATAATTAATTTATTCTTGACCCTTGCCACTCTTCAATGCTAAGTGATCCCAAGAATAGTTGTCTAGAAAGTCGGTTAGGTTTTAACCTATTTCTATCTTGTGTTAAATAATGGCCTGCCTGGGAAAATAACCTTTCGGATGGTACCGATGTAGCAACACATAGTAAATATTTAAATGCTAACTTTGATAAATTAGGATATACACATTCTGTTCTTTTTACAACAGGATGCTGCAAATAATGTTTAAGTTCCACAGGCAACTCATCATCAGTGGCAATTGAGGATTTAGAACTTTGAGTTGATACCAACGAGTCTGGTATGACCATAAACTTTCAGTATCTGCTGAGGTTTTATTTTAAGTACTGATAGTTTTTAAGTTAGTGTCATCTGATTTTTCTTCCTCAATAGTAACTGCTTTTACTGTTGAAGAAATAAATTTCAAACTTGAACTAAAAGTAAGTGGGTTGTTAAAATGAATTTTTTATATCTCGGGTCCAGAACAGTTGAGACTGCTCACAACTTTAAAAGTTCTACGTTTCTGAATCTTTTCTCTGTTTGTTCTACAATAAACTTTTTTAATTCGATTACAGGTTCCATGGTTGGGTTATAATTATTTATAGCTTTGGTTATACAGTTTATTATCGGGATAACATTACTGCATGTAATGGTTTTAATAATTTTGTCATTTGTTTTTGCAATTTCTAGTTCATACGCTGAAAGCATTGGCGGCGAATTTGGAAATTTTAATAACATGCTGACTATTTCGCTAAGCAAAATGAAACGATCTATCTTATCAAATGGCGAATCCATCGCGTTGATACCTCTTGTATCAACTCTAACCTGTATCCGCCTAAGTTCGCCTGAAGCTGTTATTGATTGCTTTGTAAATGTAACAATACTTTTCATTTTTTTAATGACTTGGTTGATTATGTCACCTGAGAGATCTATAACTTTAGTTGGAATCAGATTTAAAGTGTGGGCAAAGCAAGATAAGTGTTTCTCTTTGCCAAACATGTCAGTTACAGCTTTAACGATATTACTACCGTTGTCAGTTACCACTACATTTACTTTGTTTAGTTCGATATTCCAATCTCTACAAATATTCAAAATATTTTCTTGAATATAAGAGGCAGTGTGACTTTCAAACAGTGGAAAAACACCAATAACTATCGACTTAAGTTCATATTCAGACAAATTTAAAAAATGTGCTGTTAGACCTAAATAACTTATAGTGGTTTGGGTTTCAGTCCAAATGTCGGTAGTCAATACAAAACCAGGTGCATTTTTAAACATATTTTTAGTAATGCTGCTTAAGTCTTCATATTTTTTGTCCATTAATCTGGTTATAGTTTGTCTAGAAGGTATTTTGTATAGGGGCTGTGTTGTTTTTAAAAAATATCTAAAGCCCTCTTTTTCAACAGTAGAAAAAGGTAATGCATCTTTTGCAATCATGTACAATAATCCATCGGTTATATTATAGTGCTTTTGCCCTCCCTGTTCAAAAGACTTAATTCTACAAAAAGCTTCATTAATTGGTAAAAGTTTTAATTTCTTTTTGGCACACCTATATCTAGGTCTAAAGAAGATGATGACGAACCTTGAACTGAAGTTACCTTCTCTTCCACTGATTGTTTTCTTGGAATAGTCTCTAATGTACTGCTGCTATTTTCACAACTAGATTCCGGGTTAGGAAAAAAGTTTTAATTGTTTGCACTTTGAATGTCGATGGCATTGCATCTGTGTCTATGACTGTTTCTTTTAAACTGCCTGAACCACAGTCAGAGCCTCGGTCCGATCTAAACAAAAATAAATAACAATCAGTTTGATTTGTAAATTTATAATTAACGTACATTAAATTACAGAACTGATGTTGTCTCCGAAGCTGTAGCTTTAGATGATTCATAAGATTTGTTATATTGCCTGAATACTTTACTGTGGTATTACAATGTCTGCAACGAGCAGATTTATTATTGTCACTATCATCACACAAAAAATGTTTCCAAACACTACTTGTTTTTAGAGGCATATTATACTGATCAGATACAATTAACAATATCTCGAGCTCACAAGGTATATTGTATATTTGTCACAAACTCTCTAAAACCACCCAAGAAATAAATAAATGTGAATATTGAGAACATGAGAACCGCAAAAAAGAATAATTCTCATCGCGTAAGGTAAACCACGACATAACGTAAATATTTGTGGTGCGTTTACACCGAAGGCAATAAATCGGAACTATTTTTTTATGTTGCAGTATAAAAAATTTAATAAACTACTACTGTGTTAAAAGTTTTATGTATTATGGTTAAGTAGACGTATTGTTTATCCATTCGATTTTTTGGGTAAAAGAATCGATTTATAATTCTAGAATCGATTCGATTCCTCCGATGCATCGATGTAAAAGGATCGATTCAATTCATAATCGAATCGATCCTGGCCATCCCTAGTTTCTTATATCTTTTAACTTGGTTATCCTGCTACTAAAAGACATCTAATAAGACAGAAACACTTGTCTAGAGGTTATCATACTTCTTTTTTTTTTCAGAATGCCCACATTTTTATTGATTCTCTTGGGTTTAGATGTCACGGCGAGTGGCTATAAGGTTACCTCTGTAGAGACGTCGAATGTTAACCCTACATTTTGGGCTGTTTTAACCGAATTTACAAATGTGTGGTTGGCTTCTGTCAGTGAATCCACGTTTGTTTTTTATTAATAAATCAGGAGATCATGAATTTTGACTGGATCTTGGCTTTTAATGGCAGATCTCTTAATGGTTGCTTGGATATTTTTTACAATAAAATGGAATCTCTTTTAACAAAATATGTACCAACGTATTAAAAAAATAAATATTTTCCAATTTTTTATTCCCATGATAAAAACATAAAATTCATTAAAAGTGGCGTAAATTCAAAAATGTTAATGATTATAATTTATTTAAAACGTTAAGGACAAGGTGCAAAACCTTAATTAAAATCGACTTTAATAAATATACCAGATCACTAGAAGATGATTTAATTAATAATCCAAAAAGATTTTGGAACTATGCTTCTTCTAAAAAACAGTTTGTTAGTAAGATACCCAGCGAGATGCATTGGGGTGACAAGTATGTTAGAGGTGGCTCCGATATAGCCGATTTATTCGGGTCATACTTTGAGAGTGTTTTCGTGCCTGAGAGGTATCAATTTAATCAAACTCAAACTCAAAATGCTTTATTGTCTTAAGAAAATCTCGTTGACAAAGCTGAACAGAAAAACAATGTTGAAACATGATATCAGGTGGAACTAAATAATGTACCAAGTGGATAATAATTTACCAAAATAAAAATATATAATATATTCAGTTAGTCATATTATTAAAACAACATATAAAGATTAAAACAACATATACCTAACAAGGTGTCACACATTTAAAATCTGTCTGTAAAAAAATCATCAATTCGATAATAGACTCTCACACAAAGAAGTTTTTTAACCTCCTTTCTAAAGTTCACCAAAGATGGTATCAATCTAAGGTGTTGTGGTAAGTGGTTAAACAATTTCTTACCATTATAAATGATTGAGCTTTTTATACGAGAGTTAGAGGGGATAGGTAGTAAAAGCAAATCAGGGTCTCTAAAGTTATAGTTATGCCTATGTCTTAACTGACTTTGGTGTTTATATTTTTTATAAATTAAGCACAGTCTCTAAAATAAACAAAGAAGCTAACGTCAATATACCATGCTTGACAAATAAAGGTTTACATGAATCGCGAACCCTTGCTCTACACATATATCGCACAGCCCTTTTCTGGAGAATAAAAACACTTTCGAAAAGTTGCATGGAGCATACCCCCCAGAAACAAATGCCATAGCGCAAGTGCGATTCAATTAGGGAGAAGTATACGCTCCTTACAGTACTGTAATCATTTAAATTGTTTGAAATTACTCTAATGGCATAGCAACTTGGACTTAATTATATAGTCCAGTATAGCATCATCCAAACTTATATCATCCAAGTTACGCCCAAAATAGACTATATTAGTCTTCGTAAGGTTCAAGGATAATTGATTTGAGTCACACCAACATTTAATTATCTTTATATCATTTTTAATATTCTTACTTAGGACCTTACTGTCCCTGTTATGCCAAAGTATGGTCGCATCATCCGCAAATAGGATGAATCTGCCAGATATATTAATACTCGCAATGTTATTTATATATAACAAAAACAAAATGGGCCCCAAGACTGATCCTTGTGGTACTCCAAACTCCAATTCTTGATTCCCTGATACACGTCCCCCAAAAGAAACACACTGTATTCTGTTTTCCAGATAAGACTTAAACCATTTCAACGGTGTCCCCCTAAAACCATACATTTCAAGTTTTCGCAGCAGTATTCTATGGTTCACGCAGTCAAACGCCTTTGACAAATCACAGAAGACCGCTACGGCAACCTCCTTTTCATTCAGTCTTACATAAAGCTTTTCCAAGAATGAAAATATGGCATCACTTGTACTTTTTCGTTGTTGAAATCCAAACTGTTCCGATTTTAGAACACCATACTTGATTAAGAATGCAACCATTCGGACTTTTACCAGTTTTATTCCATTATTACCAGCGATATTGGTCTGTAATTCGATGCTAGGTCCTCTTCTCCCCCCTTAAATATTGGAATGAGTGTTGCCATCTTCAGACAATCTGGAAACACCCCTTACAAAATGAATCATTAATACAGTCTGACAGCACATACAATATGGTATCCGAAAGTTCAAGGAATATTCTTATTGATATATTGTCCCACCCTGTAGCTCCATTTCTCTTAATATCCAAAATGATTTTTTTTCAGTTCATAAATGTCTGTTGGCAAAAAGAAAAATGAGTCGTATTGAACAGGTACATTTTTTAAGAATTCAGAATAACTGATACTTGAGGACAATCTGTTCTTCAAAGTAGCAGCAATGGAGCAAAAAAAGCTGTTCATTTCATCTGCTGAGAGTTTGAATCTGAAGCGCACCGTATTGTTTTCTTTTTTCCTCTCAGGTCATTTACAATTTTCCAAGCTTCACTCTGCTTGTTGTCTGCATATTCCATTCTCCTACTGTAATAAAGATCCTTAGCACACTTAATCGTCTTTCTATAAATACGTCTGTAATTTGAGAAAACAATACCAAAATATTCATTAGTCATAAAATATTTTCTAATGTAGCAAAGAGACCTCATATTTCTGGCTGAAACCTTCAAACCCTTCGTTATCCAAAGCTTTTTTGACTTTTTTTAAATATTTTTAATCGGAAATGATTTATTGATTTATGATATAAAAAGGTAAATGCTGCCGAGAAGGATAAGCTTGGTTTTGATAAAGGGATTAAAGAATATGCAGTTTTTTTTAATTATTTTTAAGGATTTATATGAAATTCTTTAAGTTATCCTTCCCGTTTTTCTTCAATTGCAGTCAGTAAAAAACACTTTTTCAAATAAAGAAAACTGTTTTTTGGGTTAAGTAAGATTTCCTCTATTCATTAATACCAAACACTTGAATAGTTTTCACTTAAAACACACGCTAAAACAGTAATAAAGCAGAGCATAATTAAGAACTGTCTTCTACACAAAACTGTTTGTACTCAATCCCTAATAATTTAAATTTGCAAACTGTTGTCTTAACAGAAAATAAAGTTTTAGCACGCACTTGACTCTAAAAAAGGCGCTGGTCCAGATAAGTTACCGGCAATTTTTATTAAAACGTGCTAATTCTTTATGTATACCTTTAACAATGCTTTTCAACTACTCTCTTAGAGTGGCTGAATTCTCGGATAGGTGGAAGGCTGCCATGGTAGTACCGATTTTAAAAAGTGGCCAAAAGAGCGACGCACAGTGATTCGATCTGTACAGGGTGGTCGAAATTGGTCTGTTTTAACAGAGAAAACCTATTTCCTGACTAGATAGAGCAAAACTGACTTAGGTGTCATGGGCTCGATTTCTGAGAAATGTTTAATGGCAAAAACCGCCTGCCGATATTTTCACTGCCAACTGAGATATAGGGCGTTTTTCAATTTTCGGCCATTTTGAAAATTGTCCATAACTTTTTTATTTTGCGGAATATTAACATTCTGCAAAGACATTCTAAAGGCACTTTTTTATGTGCAATCCAGTGGCATACTCAGATTTTTTCTATAGTTGTCCGTTTTATCATAAATAGGCAAAACTTTTTTTTTTCAAATGGAAATCATAGTTGGCTATAAATTATAAAAAATGCTCGCGTTTAGCCCTTTTCAGTGATATAAAGTTGTAGGTACTTATTTTCAAAAATAACGAAAATATTAGGTGTTTTTGGTTTACATCGAAGTAGGCTTTGATTTGTGATGACAATATCTCAATTATGTATTGTTAAGATTTATAGTTTGTTAGCAACTTAAACACAACTTTAAATAACACTAGCTAACGTTATTTTAATTATTTATTATTAATTTTTTTTATTTTTTTTTTGTTTACATAGCAAAGTTGAACAAAATTAACAAACTAAACTACTATTTACAGCTACAAGTGAAAATAAAAAATAATTATGAAAATCTAGGTATTTAGTTAGATAGGTTTCTGATAAATATATTTAGAGAAGTTGTTCAAATTGAGCCCCTCCCTGTTGAATACAAACTAAGCATCTTTTGCGTACCGAGTTGCAACTATTTATTAGTTCAACTGGGCTAATAGATGCAAAAGCTTGCCTAGTGGCCTCTTGCAATTCTTCTTTTGTGTGAAAGGTTCTTCCTTTAAATATCAAGTCCTTCAATCTTCCCCACAAAAAAAAATCTAAGGGAGTTAAGTCACAGGACCTAGCAGGCCAAGGTATGGGGCCCCAGGTACCAATCCAATTTTCTCGAAATTCGAAGTTTAAAAGATCAGTTGTGATCCTTGCATTGTGCGGGGGACAACCATCTTGTTGATAGTAGATATTTCTGGCATCAGCTAAAGGTATGTCTTCCAACAAAGGGACAATATATGTGCGCAAAATATTTACATAATCATCTGCAGTTAAATTTCCATCGTAAAAATAAGGTCCCACAAATCTTCCTCGGAATATCCCCACCCATATATTGAATCCACACCGACCTTGCCGGTCTTGTTGCACAACTACGTGTGGATTTTCAGTGGACCAGTGATATGAATTATATCTATTAAATATACCAGAAGTATCTACTCTGGATTCATCACTCCAAATAATATTTAATGGAAAATTCTCATTCTCCATGAATTTTTGCTCATACCACTGACAAAATCTCAATCTTCTAGCGGCGTCCCCTTCACGGAGTTGATGAACTCTTCTCGTTCTGTACGGTTTGAATTTATGTTTTTTGAGTATTTTTAAAACGGTGGTCTTTGGAACATTCGTTATTCGTTGCCAATGTTCGAGAGGAGGTGCCAGGATGATCTAATACCTCACCAATTATATTTAGCTGCTGGATTTCCTTTTCTTCCTTTAGTTCATAATGTCTTGTTCTTAACTTTTTAAAACTTCCGTAATTTACTAAATTACTTTTTAATGTTTGATAAATTCGGTTATCCGGTTGACGTCGCTCGGGAAATGTATTAAAATATAATTCACTAGCTGCTTCAGGAACTTCGTTAGATAATATGTAACATTTTAACATATCATACTTTTCATAATTCTCAAACATATTTTGTCAGCAACTTAACACAACTTTATAAAGATAACACCAAAACGCAATAATTACACCAGACTACAGTAATCTGACAGCAATATATTCAAAATATTGAACGCGCGTCATTATTCCAAGGCCTACTTCGATGTAAACCAAAAACACCTAATATTTTCGTTATTTTTGAAAATAAGTACCTACAACTTTATATCACTGAAAAGGGCTAAACGCGAGCATTTTTTATAATTTATAGCCAACTATGATTTCCATTTGAAAAAAAAAAGTTTTGCCTATTTATGATAAAACGGACAACTATAGAAAAAATCTGAGTACGCCACTGGATTGCACATAAAAAAGTGCCTTTAGAATGTCTTTGCAGAATGTTAATATTCCGCAAAATAAAAAAGTTATGGACAATTTTCAAAATGGCCGAAAATTGAAAAACGCCCTATATCTCAGTTGGCAGTGAAAATATCGGCAGGCGGTTTTTGCCATTAAACATTTCTCAGAAATCGAGCCCATGACACCTAAGTCAGTTTTGCTCTATCTAGTCAGGAAATAGGTTTTCTCTGTTAAAACAGACCAATTTCGACCACCCGGTACATGCTAGACGGCGAAAAATATTTTACAAGTTGAATTCATTATTTTTATTTAAATATGAGATATAATGTATTTAATAAGTCGTTATTTAGCATTTTGATAAGAAATACTGAATATAGGATTATACAGGGTGTCCCAATAGTGTATGCTCGGTTGATATGTTAATAACGGCTAGTCATAGATACAAAAATTAAATAGAAAAGTTGTACAGCAACATAAGCTGCACAACCTAAAATTATTTTCATTTATACAGGATGTCTAAAAAATCTGTACTAAATCAAAATTGCTGTTTTTATGGTGCACCCTGTTTATGTTTTCTAATTTGAATTCTACGAAATTATCAACACGTTTAATTATTATTTTGTTCAATAATGTACAACACAGAAAAATAAAAATACATAATTTTCAAAAATACCCTATACAGGGTGTCCCGAAATTACATTGTCATACTTCAATAGGGTATCCTTCATCGAAAAAATACTAGTTTGTCATATAAACAGGATTGTTTTATTTGTGTTTTTAATAACTCTCATAATAAGCCAGATTTTTGAACAAGAATCGGTATCTGAGGTTGTTTCACAAAAGTGAACATTTTATGTTATAGGTAATGACTTTATCTTGTGGAGGACAGTACCTATTATGGCCTATTATGGGAGCTATTAAAATAAAATAAAAAAAATCCTTGACATCCTGTATTTCAAACACAAAGCTTTTTCGGACCTATGTTTACATGATAAACTAGTAATTTCGATGTAGAATACGCTATTTAAGAATGACAGTCTGATTTTGGAACATACACATATACACATGTTTTTATACACATAACAAAAGTTTCATAATGTCAATTATTGTTCAAAACAATAAACTATTCGAATAAACTACAGAAATATCTATAACTAGGTACCTATTTAAAAAATTAAAAATCGTCAACACTTCCCTCGATTGAGCTTTCAGAGCTGTCTGGTTCAAAAGAATTTTCATTTACTTCTGACTCTCTGATTGGTGAAGTACCGCGTTCTTGGAGTCTTACTAAAAAGGGCAATACATTTTCAGGGAACGTTCTTAAACTCGCAATAGGTTCTTCACGGTACGAACCAATCAAAGGGTCAGAAGTAATGAGTAGCATATTAAAAAGGTCTGTATTTGTATTTAATCTAGATGTTTTTCGTGTATGTGCCAATCGAAAACGTCTGCAATCTTTATTGCGAGCCTCTTGGGCTTCCTCAGACAGTTGTCCGATTGGCACAATACACTCCCTAATAACATCTACGGCATGTGTCAATATTTTATGAATACTTACAGGCATTGAATACCAATTATATAAACTTATGTACATTTTCTTAGTCTCTAACAAAAAAATATTGAATAATTCTAAATTTAAGTCATATCCCGAGGACAAGCAACACAATATAACATAAAAACGCTCAATAAGACCCTGTTCGATACCGGTTATTTCGGCACTTTGAGCAGCATGTTTGAAAAATCGTCTAGCCGTATTGCCATCATTTGTGGTACCAAACCCAGGTTTGGGCTTATCCACTATAAGACCCATTTCAGCTTTGAATCGCGCTTGAATGTTTTTTTTCCTGTTTGCAACAGATAATTTGTCGTTTTCATTCCGGATAGCCCATTTTTTTACTTCTAATCTATATGATATATGCAAAAAACGTTCAAGCGCTTTTATCCATGCATGTAAAGTGGATAAACCATACTGGTAAACTTCGGTCTTAGGTGTTTTAAGCTGCATGGAGTTCATTTCACTGGGTTTGGCACCACAAATATAGCAAGACTGCGTTGATTTTTGGGACGCCAAGTAATTTGCAATTTTGCCATCAATCATCGTAAAGATAAAAGTGTAGTTAACTCTAATGATCTTATTGAACATACTCATCTCAAATATTTCTAAGTTGCTAATTTGATCCCGAACTAAATCAAATTCGCGCATTGACATTTCCTCGGTTTCTTTATGGAAAATAAACTTTATAGGGCGACATAAACGGGTTGAAGACGGTTGATTATTTTGCCACAGAACTTCTCCATTCGATGATAATAAACGAATCGGAACAAAAGAAATTACGAATAAAAATTCGTCCGTGTTACCCTCTTCGGTAAATTTTTGTTTATAAGTACTGTGACCAGAGCTACCGTCTCCACCCCATTTACAAATTAGAGATAGTGTACTTCCGTCAGATACCTTATCGATAATGGTTGAAGCTATTGCTTTTAGTAGACGTTGGAAAGTGTGATTAGCCAACGCTTGTAAATTAATACTGGCGCTAACTTCATCTACATCAATTACATTATTTGAAGGAATACATTCACTTTTCATTTTTCTTAGGCAGTATAGCGATGGGTACAAATTGTGTCCTTTTTCTAAAGCTTTTTTTCTTAATACTTTATATTTATTATGGGTTAATCCTAAGTCGATATATAAGCCAAGTGCTTCTTCGCCAGAATAAGTTTGCAATGATTTAGCTTTTTCTATCAGTTTTTGAATTTCTTTTGCTTTATTATTGGATTCAGAAGCCGTTTTTAGGAGGACTGCTGAAGTTCTACTGCCATTAGCTCGTGCAGACATTTGTGCTGCGTATTTTAATTCAGCTAAAGACCTCGATTCAACGAGATCGCGCACCTTGGTACGTTTGGTCCGTTCGCTACAGTTTTCGAATAATTTTTGTGGTCTCCCTGGGCCACCAATATGTTCATTATTTTCATCAGAATTATTGTCTTCATTTATATTTTTGAAAATAAAATAGTTTGCCAACCAATCTTGATATTTGATTAAAAATCTAAAAAAACGAATATTTTGTTTTTTTATGTATGAAGCAGATTATTTTTAGACACACTGCATTATAACGATTTTTTTCTTTTAGGATGGGAGTGTGCTATAGTAATGTCAATATTTCGGAACGAAATGTGAAAAAGTTGAAAAAAATAATATAAGTTTGATAAGTTCACCTTTCTTTTCTGCAGCCAGCCGACTTCCATTTTTTCTCATGTTTCGAAGAAAACAACTTTATTTGGGTTTTTAAACCACTTGATATATCCGTTGAAATATTTTGTAAATTAAAAGCTTCTAAAAGGATCTGATATAAGCGGTTGTTTTTTTCATTTTTTGGATGAGAACACCAAACATCCAAATAAGCCATACGAGAAACTCGGTAATCACCTTCTGAAAAAAAATGTTTTCAGTATGATGCAAGGCCGCCCGTGCGAACATTAAGAATTATGTCAAAAGAAATCTAAATAATGTAGTTTTAACATATCAAAAAATAACAGGGGTACCTCGGGATACTCATACTTAGATTTGTTAATAAAATTGAGAATTTAGGTAAGTAAATGTTTTTATCCGCAAAAACTATGTTTATATTTCACCCTGTATAAATTGATCAATAATTATCAATCAATGTCAAAAAAGTAGCTCCTACCTTCAAAAATATTGGCCATTTCTACAACTTGCAAAACTTAGTTTCTCCGTAGAAATATAATGAATCCAGATAACACAAATGTAAACAATATACTATCTAATTATCGCTCAATTTATTTCCTCACATTATAACTAAATGCTCGAGGAGAATGTTGACAGATGTCAATAACAAACATGATTATGTTGTTATTGGATACCTACCAATAGCTGAGCGTGTCAAAGGTTGCTAGATTAACCAATTCTTTTTTGCCGTGTAACATATATGGATCGAATCACTGTGGGTCGTTTGGCTGAAGTCGGTGTGGATGGAAGCCTTCTCAGATGGCTCGAATCGTATATAAAGAATCGAATGCAGTTTATTTCTCTTCAGGGTTTTCTGTTACAACCATTTTTAGCCACATCCGGTATTCCCCAAGGGTCACATTTAGGTCCTTTACTCTTTATTATTTATACAAACAAAATTAATTGCTGTTTCAAGTATTGAAACAATCACGTTCTCACGAAATCTAAACCAAATAGCTCGGCCCTACCATTTAAAAAATACCCTATTAAACAAAGTCAATGCTACCAAAGATTTAGGTGTCTATTTGACTCTAAACTAGTTTTCGACTTGCATGTCGAATCGGTCGCTAATTCTGCTGCAAAAATGTTAGGCTACGTCATACGAAAATGTAGACCCTTCAATAACGTTAAATCCGTCATGTGTTTGTTTAACTCCTTTGTGTTGAGCAAATTGTGCTTTGCTAGCATAACCTGAAGTCCACAGCAAATTACCTTTAGTAACAGGTTGAAGAATATTCAAAATAGATTTATAAAATATTTGTCTTATAAACAAAAATTTGTTATACCCAATAACGATATTTCTCTGGCACGTAATCACTTTCACAGAATTTTGATGTATTTTATAAATTTTTCCAATATTCTGGAACAAATTAATATTAATGTCCCCGTAATAAAATTTAAACTCACTTAAAAGGCGCCAATATCGTAGAAACCAGAATGACGCTACAATGTTTATGTTTACAATTTCTGGCATTTGAATTTTAAACGGCCGTTTTTACTTGATATATTCTTTTTCATATTTTTGGAATTTATTGTTTACAAACATATAAGCTTACATTTTATCGCTTTTCTAAAAAACGTGAGTATACCAAGTTCTAAAAATTCGTATTTTGTGGAACATTCGTTGACCAGTTTAAATATTACAATCCATGTAACGTTTATCTCATTTTACCCGTTTAGAATTTGAAATTTCAACATATCCTTAAGCATGTTTAATTATCTCACGAATGATCCATACTTAAAACACTTAAGTCACAAATTCAAATTGTATTGACATGTTAGCTATTAATTTAATTCAATAAGCACTCTCGGCATTACTTTATTTTCATTAATTAGTACTTATTAAGGAATAACTCTAGATTTATTGAATGAAATTGCTCAGCCAAGCTTGTAAGTAACAGTGAACTAACACCACGCTTTTTAAATTGACCCAGTTTTTATTAACGCTTTGTGTGCCTAACATTCTTTCTTAGCTGCTTATAGAGATGTAATAGTTTGGCCAATTGATATGATTAGATTTTGATTGGGTTTGATTGTCATGTTTTGTATTGAAGTCTTCTTAATTTACTAAATGAAAAAGAATTACTTAGAAATGGTGATAATAAAATATGTCAACGAATTTGAAGATACTTGACCTCTTTCCTGTTTGACATTTTCATTTGGGATGGTTGAACTAAAACTTACGATGAAATATGCCCTAAGGTATCTTCCTTATTTTTAAAGATAGGCGGTTGCAGTTTTCCCGACAGTGTGCTATTTTTTTGTGAAATTAAAGATGGCGCCAGCAGAATTTCCATAGCCCTTTTGGTTTTTAAAATACATCGGTGTTTTTGAAAATATTCCATTTTCAGGCACCCCTCTGAAAACTGTTATTTTTTAAATGCGACACCCTCTAAATTATTCTTTATGTTTATTAGGAATGTGTTCTTTCCAAAAATATATACATGTATGCAGTTATTTTGTAAAACAAGCTCAAAGGACCCAGCAGAATCCAGATGGGAAATGGCTTTCAGTCAATTTGCTATACTGCGGTTCTCGAAATCATGATCGAAAGCTTTCAGTTAAAAAACGTTATAGATAATCACCATTTCCGAAATGGTTTAGTCCAATTTTGAAAGATCTTATCTGTAGGAAAAAGGCTGCTCACAGGAGGTATATGTCGACTAGAGCACTTTATGGTTATTTAGAATTTTCCAGTCTTAGATCAGCCTGCAAAATTGAATACGCGAGGTGTCATGCAGATCATATTCAGAGGGTTGAGCAGTCTTTGCAACATAACTCTAGAAACTTTTGGAGGTATGTGGGTCATAAAAACAATTCGGGAAACTACCCTAATACAATGTTCTTTGATGGAGAATTGGCAGATTGTGGTCAAGAGATTGCTGATCTATTTGCAATTTTTTTTGTAGCGTCTACAATGGTTCGGTCGTTTCAGTGCCTAATTATGCTTTTGAGCAAACACTTGATATTTCAATTCAAGGTTTTACTCTTTCAGATGTGTTTTCTGAAATTGATGAACTCCCCTATAAGTTGTCCAGTGGCCCTGACCGTGTACCAAACACCTTTCTTAAGAAGTGTATATTCACAATAAGTAAGCCTCTGCATTGTTTAACTTATCTATAAAGTCCTCTTCATTTCCTGATTTATGGAAGCGAAGCTTTATTATTCCTGTTTTCAAAAGTGGCAATTTGTATGGATATCAAAAATTACAGGGGAATATGTAACCAATGTGCTATTGCTAAGTTATTTGATAGTTTGGTGTTCGATCAACTCTCTTGGAAGTGCAGTGGCTTGATTGATGATGGTCAGTCTGGATTCACTAATGGCAGATCCACCACAAGTAATTTGGTAAAGTATAAGGTTCAGTTATTGGAGGCGTTGGATCCCAAGTTGATGCTATTTACACTGACTTCTCCAAGGCCTTTGACCGTGTCAGTTTTGACCTATTGTTGGCAAAGCTGGGCGCTATGGGCTTTCATCCCCATCTGGTGGCATGGTTGAGGAGTTTTCTGACTGGAAGGGTGCAAAGTGTAAAAATTAACAACTTTATCCCCAAATCAATTGATGTTCCCTCGGGTGTTCCCCAAACGTCAGAAAGTGTTGGGTTTTGTATATAGAAATAGCTTGAATCTGTCTGTGGGTGTGATTAGGACTCTATATACTTCATTGGTTAGATCTCGCCTTGAGTACTCTACAGTGGTATGGTCTCCTCAATATTTGAATTCTATTAGCGTTATTGAAAGGATTCAGAATAAGTTTTTGTTTTATGTAGGATTCAAAATTGGTGTAAGCTTTAATGATTATTATCGATCAGATATGCTGCAAAGCATGGGTCTGATTGCTCTTGAGAAGCGACGCTTGATGTTCGATTTGTGCTTTATCTTCAGACTCGTTAATGGTCTGATTGATTGTCCCCAACTTCTCTCGAGAATTTGTTTAATTAAGATTCCATTTCATGCTACCAGTTATGGTAAACATCCTCCCATTGATAGGAGTCTTCAATTACTCAATGAGTATGTTATTCCGATTTTGTATTGTTCCCGCCATCCATAGTATATTATAGATATGTATAGTTATTATAAAACGGGGTATCTCGTAAATTTAATAAAATTTAAATTAAAAAATCTAATCTAATAAACAAAGAAGTTAATAGTTTTAATATTTTAATTAGCAGCTGTTATGTTCTAATTAATTTGGGTATATACATTGAGGAAAATGTTTTCTTCGACATCGATATAATTTTTTTTTAAATTGATCAAGTGTCAATGTTACTCATAGGATGTGTAACATTGAGACATCCTTTACGAATCCTTTTATGTCACTGTTTAACGTCATAATGCTAAAATTGACATAGTTAGAAACCTACACAATGAAAGAAACCAAATGATTACGAAGTTTTTGTTTTATTAAAGGCTTAAAGGCAAATATAAAAAACATACACTTGAACATTATTTAACTGTGAGAAGTACAGTAAACAAACGTTGCAAAATATGTATGTGAATTTCACATAAACTTAACAACCTACGAAAAAAACGGAAACTTAAATAAAAGAAACTGCTTTTTCTTTAAATCAAAACTCAACATGCTGTTATTCCTGCCTGGAAACGAATCATGAAATAATGTTTTTCCCTTTGTATATAAGGATCTTCTAATACTTGTTTAATATCAGTTAGTGCAATGTTCTCTTTATCACTAACACCTGGACCTTTATTTCTTGAGAAATCAATTTCGGCGATATTGTTAGTAATTTGTAAGACCTTCCCAACATAGTGAAAACGATCCATCTTTTAAGTTGTGCTCCACATTGGTTACTTGAGGTTCAAAAACTGGATCGTCCAAATCAATTTCACTTCACCAAGATCATCCATATCGTCATCGCCATCACAAACTACTTCAACCTCACTCTCAGATGAACTTGATTCAGCTCTATTCTTCTTTCTTTTGGCTAGCTTTTTTACGGATTTCTTGTTCTCACTTAGCCGCAGTCGCTCCTTTACATCATCACTTGTTAAACAGATCCAAATATGAAGTAGATGGAATACCTGATGTAGGGGTAGAGGGAGCATCAATATCATTTTGTGAATTTGATATTAGTGAGCCCCTGCGGATATTATCTTCTTGTAACGATTCATTGCAAATATTGGCCATTTCTACTTTTCTTAACATTTTTTCTTTTGATAGTGGGTAAATACCACTGCCCTGAAATCCTGCTATCGCATTAGCTCTCGACACGGCCTCAGATTGTCCACGTTTTTATATCCAGTTTCTTGATAAAGCTGCCTAAGAATTAGTCTCCAGGAGTTTTTAACTGATTTATACACACCCATATACAGGTCCAATATGGTCCATCCCAGCTCCCTTCTTCTGTAGCTCACTTATCATTTGACTCATGAATTTTAAATTTTGCACAACTCATATGTATATTAGGCCGCATTTTCTAAAAATATTTTTGATTATACAGGGTGACCCAAAAAAGTGTGACGACACAATGACATATTTTTTTAAATTAGATGACCTATATTTTTTGCATATTAAGATGGCTTCCATAATTGTTTACATCATCCTAAAATTTTATTGGTTTCGATCGGTAAATAACCGCTTAAAAAAATTAAATATGAAAAAAAGTGAATTTACACCACTGGTTAAAAAAAATTATAAAAATTCAAATATTGCCTCGACATAAGAATCAAACTGGTCGTTCATTAAATAAGGTTTGACAATCTCGCTGACCAAATTTAAACGATCTAAATTATACAGGGTCGACAAAATTAAGTGTCAAAATTACCAAACTTCAAAGTGCGTTTCCTTTCTTATTTTAAATGTCAACCCTATACTTTTTTCATTGCAATCGATGCGCAATTGAAAAATTAAACTTTTTTGTAAATTTATCTTTATTAAAATTTCTAACGTATTAAAAGATATTCGCCAAAAACTGGTAAAGCGTCCTATTTTAGCAGCCATTTTAATGAAAAGTAATCCAAGGTGGCTTAGATTATTAAAATGAATGACGTAGAATTCAATCAAAATGACAGGAGAGTCTTTTTGACAAATTTAAAAACTTATTTAGTTTACAAACGGGTTAATATTGTTCTTGATCATAATTATTACAAAGTATTGCGTTATTTTGTTCCAGTAGTATAGTTTGTTTATTGTGGTTATAGTTGTTTGCAGTTTATTTCAAGAAGTTATTTTTTTAAGTTGTTCACATTTTGCGTAAGTACTTTCACAATGAATTATACCAAAGAAGAGCTAGTAGATATGATTTTTGTGTTGGGAGAATCTCAAAAAAATAGTTTTTTGGCTAGTCGGATATATGCGGAGCGATATCCGGAACGAAGACATCCCGATAAGAGAAGCCTGCAAAACTTATTAGATAGATTTATTCAGACCGGAGATGCTGAATACTCAAAACCTAGTAGAAATAGGCCAGTTCAAACTGATGAAAAGGAACTGGATGTGCTACTTCATATCACAGAAACCCCTTCAATTAGCCAAAGGGTAGTCGCCGATATAGCGAATGTTAGCAAAACCACCGTTCAACTTGTTTTAAAAAAAAATCACTTTCATGCCTACCATATTCAGCTTCACCAAGAGCTTTATGAAGAAGATTATGAACATCGGATAGCGTGTTGTAACTGGGCACAATCCACAATCAGAGCAAATTTTGAATTCTTCGGTAAAGTGCTCTTCTCAGACGAGGCTACCTTCCGTAAAAATAGATTTGTGAATCGCCACAATTTTCATTACTACTCCGATCATAATCCAAGACATTTTCGGCAGATCGATCGACAGCACAGATGGTCAATTAATGTGTGGGGGGGAATCATAGGAGATTTTATTATCAGTCCTTATTTTTTCGATGGGCGTTTAAATGGGGACATGTATTTAAATTTCTTACAACATGAGTTGCTCCGTTTATGTCAACATCTACCCAGACCCGTAAAGGAAGGCATATGGCTACAACACGACGGCGCACCAGCACATTATTCTTTACCAGTCAGGCACAATCTTAAGGTAGCCTTTCCGGATCGGTTGATCGGAAGAGGAGGACCAATTAGATGGCCACCCCGTTCACCTGACCTCACTAAGCTTGATTTCTTCTTATGAGGCTATATTAAAGAAATCGTTTACCAGGAGCTCCTAACAACACCTGAGAACATGAAGCTGCGAATTCAAGACGCATTTCGACAGGTAACACCCGATATTTTAAGGAGAGTGGCAGCATCTTTTTATACTCGTCTTCGTTTGTGTTTGAGAGAAAACGGAAGACACATTGAACATAAGTTCTAGTGAAAAAATTAGATTAAATATAGTTGAATTTAGTATAGTGTAAGTCTCAAATGTGATACTTAAATAGTAAATTTTTAATTTTAATGTCAAGATAAATGATAAATTATAATAAAATTCAATATAAAAAGATATAAATAAAAAAATAATTTAAAAATAAAAATTTGCGATACGTCAAAATTGTTCTTGTCATATTGATTGAATTCTACGTCATTTATTTTAATAATCTAAGCCACCTACGAATATCTTTTAATACGTTAGAAATTTTAATAAAGATGTATTTACAAAAAAGTTTTATTTTTCAATTACGCATCGATTGCAATGAAAAAAGAGTAGGGTTGACGTTTAAAATAAGAAAGAAAATGCACTTTGAAGTTTGGTAAATTCGACACTTAATTTTGTAGACCCTGTATAATTTAGATCGTTTAAATTTGGTCAGCAAGATTGTCAAACCTTATTTAATGAACTCCCAGTTGGATTCTTATGTCGAGGCAATATTTGAATTTTTATAATTTTTTTTAACCAGTGGTGTAAATTCACTTTTTTTCACATTTAATTTTTTTAAGCCGTTATTTACCGATCGAATCCAATAAAATTTTAGGATAATCTAAACAACTACGGAGGCCATTTAAATATGTAAGAAAATATGGGTCATGTAATTTTAAAAAAAATGTCATTGTGACGTCACACTTTTTTGGGTCACCCTGTATAATCAAAAATATTTGTAGAAAATGCGCCCTAATATTCATATGAGTTGTGCAAAATTTCAAATTTATGAGTCAAATGATAAGTGAGCTACAGAAGAAAGGAGCTGAGATGGACCACCCTGTATACGCAACAAATCAGACGTATGTGCCGGCAAACAAAAAAATTCGATGTTATTAGCAGCTGCTGTCTCAATAATGTCTGATATCGCAGTTATGACCTTCTAATATTAGAAGTTTATTTCCGTCTAAATTACTAGTTTCCTTTAGAAATAATTTTTTAAACCAGGCTAAAAATTGAGCTGCCTCCATCCACCCAGAAGACGAGATGGAGTGCCTTATCGGGGCCGTTATTACACCATGTCGAGTAAAGGTGCAAGCCTTTATAATTTATAAACATTGGCAAAAAGTCGCCACTAGATTATCTGGATTGCGACTTCCCCTCTTGCAGAGCACTCTGTATACCTGCGTCAGTTTGAAAGCCCATTTCGTCATAATTGAATATGTTTTGCGGCTTATTTTTCAAATCCAGACGAGTTAGAACATTCTCTGATTTATCGTACATTGTCCTCCATAACATCTTGTGTCCTATTTTTGGGTAAATTCTGGGCGACCCTGCGACTGATCTGTTTTCAAACATCATGCACCATTCAACACCAGGCATGCCATTCTTAAACGGATTTTCTCTGTCTATTCTGCGTAGGTAATCATGAACAAATCTTTGCAGTTGAACTAGTTCAGGCGGGCTTCTATACCCAACTTCTGCATTCCGAACCGTGATTCTGTGTTTAGATCGGTTTCCACATGTGACATAAACCGTAACCCGCATCCCAATTGAAGTTTTTCGTATATTTAAAAATGTCAATAGATTCTCTATTTTTTTGTTTATAAAATTCTGGAACCGACGCTAGAACCTTGCTTTCTTTTACATTTATAATATGGCTGATGGTGTGCTGGTGTTCAGCTCCAGCAGACTGAACAATTTGTTTCTTTTTAATACATTGTTTATGTTCCTTAAGTCTGTTTCTCTCACATACACTTTCTCCATAGGAGTAAGGAATTCTATACACTCTTTGTGATTGAAAAGATACATCTTTTGGGGATCGCAAGCATTGTCCAGCTTTCTTATGTGCATTGAGAATTGTATGTATGTTGGACTGCCGAAGTAATCATCCTCTTTTATCTGCAGTACCATGTATGTAGGAAGAACTATAATACCTAACTGTGTCTCCTTATAATTCTCCTTTTGCCGAGTTGAAGTACTGGATCTTTTAATTGAACGCCTAATATCTTGCAATAGCCTTTCTCTCTCAGAGCTTCGGTCATTTTTGATGTTTCCGATGTTAGATAATCTTGATCGAAAATCGAAATGGCTCTAAATACTGTGAGTTACTAAACGATTTCCTTTGTGCTGAATGGTGGTGGGAATTTGAATTTAAGTATCTATTTGTATACGTCGGTTTTCTATAAACGGAATTGTACCGTGTTACTTCATTTGAATAAATACATCTTGAAAGGGAATCGTTTCATTGGATTCAATTTCCATGATGAATTTGATATTATGATGTTGATCAAGGTGGTCCAAAAATATGAGATTTTCGTGTCCATGAGACTAAGCAGTAAAAGTATCATCTACATATCTGAAACGGTGTTTTGGTTTTAGTAGAACTGATGTTAAAGCAATATCCTTAAAGGCTCCCATAAAAGCATTCATTACGATAGGTGATAGAGAAGACCTCATAGCTGCCCCTGAGGTTTATTCATAATAAGTTCCTTGAATACTGAAATAAGTGGATGTAAGAAAAGCTTCCATTCTGTTAAGTTCTTATCAAGATTTTTATGATTCAGTATTTCTGATATAATGGAAATTGAGTCGTTGACAGGAACATTTGTTGTAAATAGTGATTCTACATCGAAACTGACCAAAACATCTTCGGGATCCAACTAAATTGCTTTAAGTTTTCCACGAAATGTGCATAATTTTTGATAAAAGAATCTGCTTTTTCAGTAAATGGAATAAGACAATTTGAAAGATATTTACCTAGTTTGTATGGGTGTGAGTCTATTACACTGTCGATCGGTCGAAATGGTACATTCTTCTTGTGTATCTTTGGAAGACTGTAGAACTTGGGAATCTTGGAGCTGCTTGGTTTTATTGATTTCTTCTCAGCTGGTGGTAGACTGGATGTGTTAATCAGATTGGTGATGCGTCTTTCTATTCTACTTGTAGGGTCTTCCTACATGATCGTATAGGTGTTGTTGTCCAAAAGTTCAGTTACCCTTGCCTTGTATTCCATTCTGTCCATGACGACTGTCTCGTTTTCTTTATCTGCTGGAAGTACCAGAATGCTTGCGTCTTCACTTAAGGTCTTCATGGTTCAGCTATGTAGATGATACTTTTGTTGTTTGGCCTCATGGACAGGATAATCTCCTCATATTTTTGAACCATCTTGATCAACAACATCATAATATCAAGTTCACAGTGGAAACTTCATCTAATGGAACGATTTTCTTTCTAGATGTATGTGTTAAAAGGAAGGAAAATGGTACATTAGGATATTCTGTGTATAGAAAATCGACGCATACAAATAGATACTTAAATACAAGTTCTCATCGCTATCCAGCACAAAAGAAATCGGTTATTAACTCGCTAGTATTTAGAGCCATTTTGATTTCTGATCAAGATTGTCTAACATTGGAAACATCGAAATTGACCAAAGCTCTCAGGGGGAATCGCTATTGCACTGAAGACATTACGCGTTCAATTAAAAAATATAGTAATCCAACTCCGCGAAAGGAGGATGATAAGGAGCCACCGTTAGGTAATGTTGTTCTTCCCTACATACATGGTACTACAGACAAAATAGGAGGAATACTTCGGCGGTCCAATATACGTACAGGGTGGTCCACTTAAGATGCTCCTATACTTTATCTCAATAAATAAGACACTGAGAAAAAAAAGTTAAATACAAAAAATATTTGACCCTAAGTATATTTTTTATTTATAATATTTTTATGTAAACAGGGTGTTCCATTGTGCCAGGACAGCAACCAACTTCTTTCTTTTTAATGAAATGGTATGAATATTTTTTTCTAATTCTACGCTTGATTTTGAGTAATTTTTGTCATCATAGCATACGAAATTTTGAGTAGTTTTTGAGAAAAATTTACTTTTCTAATTTTTTTCGGAAAAACAGTTTTTTGGAAAAATGTGATTTTTTCACACTTGAAGACTAAAATTGTGAATTTTGGTTATGGATCCATGGGAGATAAAGATGTATTTACAAAAAAATTTTATTTTTCAATTACGCATCGATTGCAATGAAAAAAGAATAGGGTTGACGTTTAAAATAAGAAAGAAAATGCACTTTGAAGTTTGGTAATTTCGACACTTAATTTTGTAGACCCTGTATAATTTAGATCGTTTAAATTTGGTCAGCAAGATTGTCAAACCTTATTTAATGAACGACCAGTTGGATTCTTATGTCGAGGCAATATTTGAATTTTTATAATTTTTTTTAACCAGTGGTGTAAATTCACTTTTTTTTCACATTTAATTTTTTTAAGCCGTTATTTACCGATTGAATCCAATAAAATTTTAGGATAATCTAAACAACTACGGAAGCCATCTAAATATGTAAGAAAATATAGGTCATCTAATTTTAAAAAAATATGTCATTGTGACGTCACACTTTTTTGGGTCACCCTGTATAATCAAAAATATTTTTAGAAAATGCGCCCTAATATTCATATGAGTTGTGCAAAATTTCAAATTTATGAGTCAAATGATAAGTGAGCTACTAGCTGGGAGTGGTTAATATTTAATACTTTGACCTATCAAGAGCGAAAATCCATTATACAGGGTGATCACAAATGATCATCAAAAAAAATGTTTTTATACCTAAAAAAACTTAAGTTTTTTAAATGGAACACCCTGTATTTAGCACTTTTATTGTGTTTAGGATTTAATTCTGCATTATTCCATATATATATATATATATATATATATATATATATATATATATATATATATATATATATATAGTTTATATTCCAAAAATTAGTAGTTTAGAAGTTATGACCAATTTTCTATAATAATTCAGGTATTTTTTTTAAAAATCTAACTAAACCTAAATAATATCCTATTTTAAGTTTTTTTTAACATTATAATTAAATTTAAAATTAAATCAACAAGTATTGCAAGTAAGAAAGTAACTAATTACTTATTACAAAACATTTTCGACATAACCCCCGTCTTTGGCAATACAAGTAGTATAATATTACGGTTACGGTTTTAATTTTAAATTAGTTTTATTATTTTGCAATAATAGCATTTCTAAACGCATCTTAATTTTACAAGATATCCATGGAAAAACAAAACTAGTAAAATTGTTGTCTGGACACCAATAAATACACAGTTTTTATTTGACATTCATGAATGTTACAGCATTAGCCCTGCGGGAGTATCGGTTGTTGTATCCTGCAAGACGGGTATCCACGAAATATATTTTTTCACCAATTGTTCGTTATCTTGAACGTGGAGTGGTAATCAATAAACAAAAACGACTCCCAAAAATTGTGAAATTTTCCTGTATTTTGAAGAAAACAACGAAAATTCGCAAAGAGATGCATCCCGAGATCTACCGGGAATTAGTAAGACTAGTGTTCAAAGAACTTTAACTAATAATAACTACCATCCGTTCAAATTTTTACCAGTTCAGGAATTATCCCAACAGGACTTTCAAACAAGGCTTTTTTATTGTTCTCTTATGATAGGCCACCATTTTGAAACTGACATTTTTAAAAATGTTTTATTTATCGATGAGGCAATTTTCAATACGGCCGGCATGTTCAACCGAAAAAATACTCATTACTGGTGTAACTCAAATGAACATCCTGTAAAAGAAATGAAAAAACAGGGTCGGAGAAGTGTTTATGTGTGGTGTGGTATTATCCGTGATCGAATAATAGGTCCAGTATTTTATGACTTCGTTCTGAATGGTGAGAGGTATTTAAATTTGTTGGAGAACTAAATATTTCCGTTGATTGATAATCTGCCGAACGATATTAAAGAAGGGCTTGTTTATCAACAAGTTAGATAGATGGATAGATATCACACTGTAGTGCCTGTTAGAAATTGTTTGAATCAACGGTTTCCATTTTGGATTGGTCGGTTCGGGACCATAGATTGGCCAGCGAGGAGCCCCGACTTAACACCCCTGGATTTTTTTTATGGGGAAACCTAAAAAACGATGTGTATAAAAATAGAAAATAGGTGTAATACTGTTTAAGATTTAAAAAGGAGAATTAGGCAAGAGGTAGAAAGACTTAATGCAACAGACGCGGTTAGAAATTCTATTGCGAGAATTGAAACCATGCATATTACTTGTATTGCCAAAGACGGGGGTTATGTCGAAAATGTTTTGTAATAAGTAATTAGTTACTTTCTTTCTTGCATTACTTTTTAATTTAATGTTAAATTTAATTATAATGTTAAAAAAAAAACTTAGGTTTAGTTAGATTTTTAACAAAAATACCTGAATTATTATAGAAAATTGGTCATAACTTCTAAACTACTAATTTTTGGAATATAAACTATATATATGGAATGATGCAGAATTAAATCTTAAAGACAATAAAAGTGCTAAACACAGGGTGTTCCATTCAAAAAAAATTAAGTTTTTTTAGTTACAAAAACATTTTTTTTATGGTCATTTGTGACCACCCTGTATAATGGATTTTCGCTCTTGATAGGTCAGAGTAATAAATATTAACCACTTCCATGGATCCACAACCAAAATTCACAATTTTAGTCTTCAGGTGTGAAAAAATCACATTTTTCCAAAAACCTGTTTTTCCGAAAAAAATTAGAAAAGTTAATTTTTCTCAAAAACTACTCAAATTTCGTATGCCATGATGACAAAAAATACTCAAAATCAAGCGTAGAATCAGAATTTCTAAAAATATTCATACCATTTCATTAAAAAGAAAAAAGTTGGTTACTGTCCTGGCACAATGGAACACCCTGTATACATAAAAATATTATAAATAAAAAATATACTTAGGATCAAATACTTTTTGTAGTTAACTTTTTTTTCTCAGTGTCTTATTTATTGAAATAAAGTATAGCAGCATCTTAAGTGGACCACCCTGTATCGGGTCTTTCCTCATATATTGACCCCCCCCCTAGAAGAGTTATTTTAAGAGATACAAAAAAATATAAAATACAAAAGTTTTAGGAATTTCCTTGAAATTTTTGAATCTGATGTCAAAAATTTTTTTTTCATCCGTAAATGTCAAATTTTAACAGATGGTCATTTTTTTCTTATGGAACACCCTGTATACGAATTGACAGTTAAAAAGAGCGAAATTTTCTGATTTCAAATATATATATGTATACAGGGTGTTCCATAAGAAAAAAGTGACCATCTGTCAAAATTTGACATTTACGGATGAAAAAAAAAATGTTTGACATCAGATTCAAAAATTTCAAGGAAATGCCTAAAAATTTTGTATTTGATATTTTTTTGTTTCTCTTAAAATAACTCTTCTAGGGGGGGGGTCAATATATGAGGAAAGACCCTGTACAATCTTCAATACACATAAGAATATTGGACAATGTGTGCGATCCCCGAAAGTCATCGTACGAGGGCTTTTCAACAATGACTAGGACTGAATTTTTTACGGCCCAGTGCAACGAGCTACGTACCGGCAAAAATCATATTGCGAAATGTCAGTTGTCATAAATTATTTACTTGATTTTGTCGTCGCTTTAAAGTTGAGATATTGTTACTGCGCCTCTAGGAATCGTGATGGATGAATTGAAAGAACAAAGATATGCTATCAAATTTTGTGTTCGTCTTGGAAAATCAGCAACGGAAACTTTTTCGATGATTAATACGGCTTTTGGGGCAAGATCTGCTTGTTTTCGATGGCATAAAGAATTTAGTAATGGCAGGGAAAGTTGAGAGTTGCAAGGCGGTCCAGGTGCTCCTATTGTGGCACTAACTGAGGAAACCATCAATACCGGAGCAGTAATTATTCGCAGAGATTCACGTCTGACTATCTCACAACTCTCAAATATTTTTAAAATATCTTTTGGAAGTGTTTTTACTCTTTTACACAAGCATTTAAACATGTTTAGAGTTTGTGCTCGCTGGATTCCGTATATACTGACACCAGTTAGTGAATACTGGAAACAAGGGTTGAAGAAGAAGGCGAAGAATGGTGGAAGACCATTATTACTGCGGATGAAACTTGGGTGTATTGTTATGATTCGGAGATGAAGCAACAGAGTAAGCAGTGGGTAGAAAAAGGAAGACTACCTCTACAAAAAGCACGTGCGCAAAAATCTGCCGCTAAAGCTATGGTCATAACATTTTTTTCATCACAAAGGCATGGTGTATACGCACCTGGTCCCACATGGTAGTACAGTAACTGCCAGTTATTATAAACATGTTTTATTCCAGTTGATGAAGGATCACATCCCCAAAAAACGACCTGAGCTGATTGGATAGTGGAAACCTCACCATTTTAACGCTCGCCCTCACGTAGCGAATATAGCGACAGAGTTTTTAAACACTAAAAATATCAGGTCTGTACCGCATCCTCCATATAGTCCTGTCATAGCCCCATGCGACTTCTATCTGTTTCCTCTAGCAAAAAAAGACCTCAAAGGACGACGATTTCAAACAGAATTGGATGCTATTAAAACTTTAGAGGCAGTTTTGAAGAAGCTTCCGCCATGTCTTTGAACAATGGCAGCACCGTTGGGATAAGGTTATTGCATTACAGGGGGACTATATAGAGCGTGATAAAAGAATTGTTGTTTAAGATTAATTAATAAAGTTTTGGTAGTACTAGTCCTAGTCTTTGTTGAAAGGCCCTCGTATCTTTCTGAACAGAAGGAGTATATAAAATTCCTTATTCCTGTGGAGAAGTGTATGTGGGAGAAACATGACGCTCAATATCAATTAGACTTAAGGAACATGAACCATGCATTAAAAACAATTGGAAGCGGTGCACGTGAAGTTATTGCGAGAGTTATAGAGGCCTGTACTAGAGAAGCTGAAAATAATAGTTTGACTATTCCAGTTCAAAATCGAACAGAACGCGCTGCATTTTACACTCGTGTTTCGGAAAGTAGTGTAAGAAAAATTCAAAGAGAACATAATGATCGCTCATTTTCTACTTCACCTTTAAAATCTCCTGGTAAAAAAAGACCCCGATTATCATACAAAGATGATTGATTGATGAAAATTTGATACATGTCTTTTATGCATAAAAGGGCATTTTTTATTAACAATCAATTTTTGAAATTTCTACCAGTGGCGTGCATATGTAATTAACCTGGGTAAATCCGTATGCTCCTTAATGCATAAAAGACGTGTATCAAATTTTATGCAGTTATCTACAATAGCATCAGAATTGGGATGAAAAAAAATGTTTTCTTTTTAAACTTTACCATCGTGTACCTTAAAAGTTAAGACTTTTAGGACATAAAAACACCCCCTTTAACATCAGCACGCAATTAGAAAACGCCCTGTATAGTACTTCACAATGACGACCCCTGTATAAAGTAAAATGACAAACGGAGACAGACGGCCAGTTTTATAGATAGATCTCGTTCACTGGATCTGATGCTGGCTGCCCTTGTAAAATCTGAACTTGTAAATCGTGTATTACTATACTGGGTGGTCCAACAATAGTGGACGTAGGCAGTAGCCCGGGAACCGTTAATGACAAAACTCAAGAAAAAATATATTTATAGGTAAATCGATCAAGAAAAATCAAAATTAAATAATTTTAAAATTCGAAAGTTCACCGTTTTTGCAACACAAAAGAGATATAGAAGTGCGGTACACGAAAGAAAACAGACAAATATAGAAAAAGGTTCATTAAGCATAGTTACATTTTTTAATTATCTGAAGTGCGTATAGTCAAAAAGGAGTACCATATTATTTAAAGAACGATGGGACACCAGTGGTTTAAAGAGATTTCTTGGCCGACCTTCCTAAACCAATTGACTCCGCCCGGTTTTCTTTCGTGTCCCGCACTATAGCTGAATTCCAGTATACTAGAAACCAAGGTTCCAGCATCAGCTCCAGGATGCCATTCTCTTTTATTTCTCATTCAGTGTTCAGATCTCGTGAAGTAAAGATCCTTGAAGATGCTTTGTGCAATTGAAGGCGAAACGTCGGATAATAATTCTGATTTGACCGTGAAAGCTTTTATTCTATGTTTTTCAGTAATGTATGTTTTCAAACACATTAACGCCATTAATAAACAGTGAGATATTTTCAGGGTGCGGAGTGGTTTGTCACATTTTATTATTTTTTTAGATATACTTGTGTGTTTAATCTGAGGTTTTAATGCTCGTCCCTTGTAGCAATACAAAAAAATAAGATAATATTTTATTGAAATAAAAAAAAATGTGTAGTTCTTGAATCAGTTTATTAATACGTATTCTAATTTGTTTCTTAAGACTTTGCACGATCTGAACAGAATTATTGGCAGTTAATTTGAAAAACTAATATTAGCAAGGATACTTGAGCTTATTGTATTGGTAATCTTAGTACAAATAATACCTTTTTATATTGTTGTAATAATTATAATATTAGCATGCTGATGAACTTTTTCACAATTAGCATTAACCTTTTCTACTACTGATCTTGTGCTGTAGTTGATTTAACTTTCCTCAGCAACCGCATTTCTTCGTATCATTATCACGCCTAGTAGCAGCTAACGCACACCCACACACGAACGAGCTTATGTGCTAACCCGAACTGTTCTAACTACACCAAAGCCATTTTTAGGTGACGATTCGACGGAAAACTTCAACCCCATCGCTCCCGTGGACGACACCTCACTTCCACCCGAATGGAACGCCAAGTCCGACTGTTACTATGGCGTGTCTGACAGTTTGTATGACAGAAATCAGGTGACCAGGCACAAAAATGGCGACCCGATCGCGGATTGTTTCGGAGTCATAGCGAGAAACGATTCGGCCATTTTAGCAGTGGCGGACGGCGTCAATTGGGGCAAGTATAGACTGTATCAGTGCTGTCGCAGTACTGATAAAAATGTTAAGTCCTAAGTGGAAGCTGTGGTGGACGATAGATCAAAATACAGGAGTTCTAACCACACTGCACCGTTGTCAAGTGAACAATAGAGGGGACTATAGGGAATAGGCCCTCTGTCTTTATTTAGTGCTTTCTTACCACATTTAACTATTTCTATACTCTCAAATGCACCAAGTAATCTATTATTAGATACATTTTTAATCAACTTAAGATTATTTATTCCTTTTCGGTTCTTCCGTATCTTAAATGTGCCATGTGTTCTTTAAAACGAATGTTTATGGAGCGTTTAGTTTGCCCAACATATTTTAGATCGCAGTCATTACAGCTAATTTCATAGATGCCACTCCTCTTCTTCAAGTCGACTTTGTCTTTAGGGTTTCCAAGGAGATTATTCAAACTGTTCTCCGTTTTGTAGGCTACTCTAAAACCTACGTTTTTAGACCTCTCGTATATCTGGGATCATATGGAATTACTATGAGCTTATTGGGAGCCTCAGATGCTTGAAGAGTAGTGGCATCTTTTAACATTTTCTTATGCTTATGTCTATTTACTAATTTATGTACAAAATTACCATTATATCCATTACTTTTAGCTATATTTTTAATCCGATTCATTTCATTGTTAAAACGTTCTTTACTTAATGGAAAATTGACTAATCTATGAGTTAAGAAATGAAATGCTGCCATTTTGTGTTGACGGCAATGAAATGAGTCGGATGTTATATACCTATCAGTATTAGTAAATTTTCTATAAATATCAAATTCTAATTTATCGTTATTTCTAATAAGTAACGTGTCGGGAAAAGGTAATTGCCCAATTCGTACGTAAAATTAATTAAAGGATATTTATTGTTAATGTTTCTAAGAAAGTGTCCAAATTTTCTGTTTTAGTATCAGAAATAGCAAATATATCGTCTACGTATCTATCCCACCCCCTTGGGAAATACTTGAGTTTTTTTTTAACTGGGTTTCTAATCTACCCATAAACAAATTTGCAAGGAACGGAGATAAGCAATTGCCCATCGCAGTTCCCTCAAGTTGTTTATAATATTTATTGTTGAACTGAAAAAAATTTTGATTCATACATAATTTTGTAAGAAGTAAATATTCATCAATAATTTCTTTCTTCAAATTATTGATTTCAAGTAGGTACTCTAGAACTAGTGGTATGGGTACACTAGGAAACAATTAGCTTACATCAAAAGATATTAAAATTTCACCTTCTATAAAGTGAACATTCTTAATTTTATCTAAGAATTCTAACGAGTTAGTAACCTCAAAGTTATCGTACGAGATATTTAATCTGCTGAATTCTACTAACCATTTTGAAATATTGTACGTTGATAATCCAACAGCTCAAAACAATAGGTCTCATGGACTTCCCAGGTTTATTTATTTTGAGAAGGCAATACAGTTTAGATAACTGTGGGTTACTATGTGTTAGTTTAAATTTTAGTTTATCGGACACAAGGTTTTTACACTGTTTTAAGGTATTTTTTACTTCTGTTATCATTTTTAATAACGGGTTCTTCTCAATTAAATCGTAGGGACCAGTTTGAATCAAATGGTCTACTCTTTCAAGATAATTTGTTTTGTCTAGTATAACAACCTTATTTCCTTTGTCAGCTTTTAAATTAAAACATTCTTTTTTCTTCAATCCCTGGATAACTTCAGTATTTTTACGAGAAACACATTTTGACTTATTGTTAACGTATTTTTTACTGGAGGCTCTGCAAAATTCAAACCTTTATTCAAAAGGGCGATTTCTCTATTATCAAAGGACTGAGAAGAAAGTTTTCTACAATGTTTTTTCCATGTTTCATTTCTTAACTCACAGATTAGTCAATTTTCCATTAAGTAAAGAACGTTTTAACAATGAAATGAATCGGATTAAAAATATAGCTAAAAGTAATGGGTATAATGATAATTTTGTACATAAATTAGTAAATACACATAAGCATAAGAAACTGTTAAAAAAACTACTTTTCAAGCACCTGAGGCTCCCAATAAGTTCATAGTAATCCCATATGATCCCAGATACACGAGAGGTCTAGAAAAAGTATTTAAAAACGTAGGTCTTAGAGTAGCCTACAAAACGGAGAACAGTTTGAAAAATCTCCTTGGAAACTCTAAAGACAAAGTTGACTTGAAGGGGAGGAATGGCATCTATGAAATTAGCTGTAATGACTGCGATCTAAAATATGTTGGGCAAACTAAACGCTCCATAAACATTCGTTTTAAAGAACACATGACACATTTAAGATACGGAAGAACAGAAAAGTCAAGCGTTGCCCAACATGCTTTAGAAAACAATCACCAAATAGGAATAAATAATCTTAAGTTGATTAAAAATGTATCTAATAATAGATTATTGGATGAATTTGAGAGCATAGAAATAGTTAAATGTGGTAAGAAAGCACTAAATAAAGACAGAGGGCCTATTCCCTATAGTGCCCTCTATTGTTTACTTGACAACGGTGCAGTCGGGCGCAACCAAGTGTGACCACATTTACCTATAAATAGTCTCGGTTAAGATAAGTTACTAGTTTATATCATCTGCTTATAATGCTAACTTGGTTAGCGAAACGCGCGCCCAGAATGTAACAAGTTGTGGTGTAGTGTGGTTAGAACTCTTGTATTTTGATCCAACTGATAAAAATGTTTGAAATGTCAAATACTCATCAGATTATCAACAATTATCAAATACTTTTAAATTGTGTAACTGGTAATTGACAATGAATTGAAGTACTGTATTATGTATTCCTTAAATATAGATATTTTGAAGTTGGCGTCCAAATAGTGACTAATCTGTAATAATGTATATAAAAAAAAATGCATACACGGCTTTCCTGTACTCACTTGTAACGTTAAAGTTACTAACCTAATACAGATTTTAATATCAATAAACAAAAAACGCTTGTTTAAAATGTCCACTTAATTTATTTTACAAAAATAAAAAACATGACAATTGTTTCTCCAACACTGTGGCTTCACCAGATGTTTGATCTTAAATGACAATGCAATACAATAAATATTAGTGTGTTCTCGAATTTTAGTTATTGCTTAATAAAGATTTGACAATGGGGAACTGTTTAGGTCCAATTGATCATGTAATAATATGTTGTTATCTTTATGTTTGTTTATTTCCATACTTTCTAGTAAATTAAGTTTTTTACTTTTTTGTTCTACATGTAAAATTTCAAATTTCTCATTAAAGGTATGGTTTTTCTGAATTAGATGTTTAGAATAATTGGAATTATCTTTATGATTTCTGTAACTTGATTTATGTTCATTAATTCTTTTTTTTTTTAATGTTCGTCCTGTTTGTCCTATACAGTGTGTCCCAGATTCGCTTCTCTATATAGGGATCTCGGCTCCTATTATACCTACAGCCAAGGTTAAATGGGGAAAGTTTTAGAGGAAACTTATTGCATTCCATATCTGGCTTCAGATTTACGATCGATCAATAAGTTTTGGAAATATCGGCGAAAAACCGAAAATGGCGGATTTCGTTTTTCGCCAGTATATCCAGAACGGTAAATTTGACAGCTGTCAAAATGTGACATTATTCGGACACAATTTTAAGACAAATAAGATGGCGTATACGACACGTCTTCATTGTTTTTTGTTCACCGCAACCCGCCTCAACTTTCATTTTTCTTATGACCGCCATATTGGATTTTTCGATTTTTGGAAAGAGCCTAAAATTTCCAGTCTAGTGACATCTCACAAGTGCATTAAAGATTTTAGTGTCATCAAAATATCAAACTACGTAAATTAGGTTTCAATGTTTTTAAAGGAGGCCATGATTTATTTGTCACAAGATTACATTAATAAGTAAGTAATGTATTGAACGCATTGAATTTTCAATACAACATGAACGTAAATAACGACTTAAAAAATCTAAATGAGCTTTAACTACTTTGTAAGTGGGTAACATTAATTTACAAATCTGCAAAATGACGTTCATTTGCATCAAGACATTTTTGACAATTGGTGACTGTTTTTCGTACAACCCTGGTAAGTGTATTTCGGTTAATATTTCTAAATGTGTCCAGAACTTTTTGTCTCAGGATTTCTATGGTCACGGGGGGATCAAATTCGTAGATTTCATTCTTCGTGTGACCCCAGAGGTAGAAATCCAAGGGCGACAGGTCAGGGGATCTAGGAGGCCAAGATATTGGACCATTTAAAGAAATTATTCTTTCGTCAAACTGCTCTCTTAGGAAGTTCCTGATTTGAATGGTATTGTGAGCCGGACATCCGTCTTGTTGAAACCAAGTTCTTCTTAATTCATCTTCCGTTAGAATAGCTCGTAAGGCTGGTACAACCTGGTTACGCAAAAGCTCTAGGTACCTCTGCCCGTTTAGGTTGTAGTCAAACAAAAATGGTCCAATAAGTCGGTTTCCTGAAATGATTAATAATTTATAAATAGGTGCCCAACAGTCAAGGGCGGCAGGGTCGGCCGGGTGGTACAAGAAACTATAAATTATAAAGGGAAAATTATGTTTATTAAAAAGTAGATATTTTCTTTCCAAAAATAATTATCGAAAGATCCCGTAAAGAATGAGCTTGTATACAGTTGAAACCTATTCAGCTTTATTATGAAAAAGAAAAACATATTTGATTAGCGGGAAGTAATAGCCGTAATAAATTATTTTGTTGGTATTGCATATTAATTTCGGAAATACTAAATCAATTTATTTCAGTGATATAATAATCTTAAAGAAGTACACCGTGCCTTCATAAATCGTAAAATATCAACAGAACATAATAATATCATAAATCATAAAATAATTGATAAATATAATAATAAATAAATCATAATGAAAATAATGGTATTTTTTTCATAACGCAAGAACTAGGCTTCCCGGGTAATAATAAATCATTAAATTCAGGCAATCAAAATAATTTTAGAGAATTAGCCAAATCTGCAGAAAATTTAGATAAACTGTTAATAAATTTATAGAACCCAATTCTATTTTTATAGGTTCTTCGAAACTATAATACAAAATGATTGAATAAAAATTTAATACAATATGAAAAAAGTAAGTTGACTCACTAGAGTAGAACGTTTTACTTTTTTTTATTAGATTATACTCTTTTAGTATCATTAAAGAACTAAACGAAAAAGAAAAGATTATTATTTGACCATCATTTGGTGCCTATTTAAAAAAGATTGGTTAGATTAACTTACCAATGATCCCACACCAAACGTTACTTCCAAATCTAATCTGTAGACGTCTCTCTGCCACTTCATGAGGATTTTGCACAGCCCAATGATGACGGTTGTGCCTATTAAAGACTCCACAATTCGTGAACCTGCTCTCATCGGACCACAAGACATGATTTACAAAATCAGGATTTTCATTACATCTAGTATACCACTCACAGAACTGTAGTCGTCTTGGAAAATCAGTTTCCTTAGGTCCTTGTACTATTATGGGTTTGTATGGATGGTACTTATTCTTTTTTAAAACGCTCTGCACTGTTGATTTTGGCACATTAGTTTCCTGTTCTACAGTTCTTACCGATGCACTAGGGTTTTCGTTGATAGTTTGTAAAATGTTTCTGTCTCGATTTTAATTGTTATTATTGTATCCGCTTCTAGGTTGTTCGAAGGCACCATGGTTAATTAAATTAACTACTATTTTCCTGAATTGGGTTTTATGAGGCTGCCGTCGTTCGGGGTACATCTCCAAATACCTTGCTGAGGTAACGTCGGCGTTTCTCTATGATTGAAAGTACAGAGCTAACATGTTAACCTTTTCTTCATTTGAATACGGAATGCCGGCCATTTTCTATAAGTTTTGACAATTTATGTGTCAGATTTATGATTTTATTGGGATAAAAGCGTACCTACTACTTATTAAAACACAGCTTTGATACTTTCAACTATTTAACTTAACGTCAAAGTCAAAATCCAATTTTGTTACAGATAAATCATGGCCTCCTTAGAAAAGCAGTGAGAGCTAACATTACTTTAAATCATGGCCTCCTTAGAAAAAACTGAAACCTAACTTTAGAAAATTTGACCTAAAATCTTTTCTGGATTTACTGGCTAAAAATCGAAAAATCCGCCATTTTCGGTTTTTACGCCATCTTATTTGTTTTAAAAATGTGTATAATGTCACATTTTGGCAGCTGTCAAAACAATTGATCGCCATCGTCCAAAAACAAATCGATGTAAAGCCGGATATCGAATGCAATAAGTTTCCTTTAAAACTTTCCCCATTTAACCTTTGCTGTAGGTATAATAGGAGCCGAGATCCCTGTATAGAGAAGCGAATTTGGGACACACTGTATAGAATTTTGAACAAGTTCCACAATTTAACTTGTAAACCCCCGATTTGTTCTCTTTTTTGGTCTTTGTCTTTTTAATATATCTACCAAGAGTGTTTTTAGTCTTAAAAGCAACCGTCGCACCTTTATTTTTAAAAAGCTTAGTAACCTTTGAAGTTATTTTTCCTGTATATATGAAGTTATTAGAAGGATAAACTAGCTTTAATGCTTTTTTATATTGTTTATCTTTTACTATTTTATTAATGAGATTTTCATTATAACCATTATTAATTGCTGTTTGTTTTATTATATTTAATTCTTTACTAAAACTTTCATTGCTTAGAGGTATGTTGATCAATTTATGGACAAAACTATTATATACTGATATTTCATGTGCGAAAGGATGATTGGATGGATTTATTGTTTTTGATAGTAATCGTTAATAAGTCTAAGAAATTAATTGCTTTATTATTTTCTAATTCAACAGTGAAATAAATATTTTTGTGTAGGTTATTTATATAATCTAAAAAAGATTTTAGTTGTCTTTCAGTGCCTGTAAAACATGCTAATATATCATCAACATATCTATACCAATATATGAAACTTACTAAGGGAATATTCATGTATTTTCCTTTCTAAATTGTCCATAAATATCTCTGCCAAAATGAAGTTTCCCATTATTAAACCTTCCTTACTAATATACATAGTCTCATTAAATTCAAAGTCATTTTGATCCAAGCAGGTAGATAAAGCTTCTAAGATATCTTGTTTATAAATCTGACTAACATTATTTTTTGTAAGAAGTTCTTCCACTAATATTAACCCATCAGATGGCGGTATACTTGGAATTAGATTTTGGACATCAAAGGATATTGATTTAGCATTATTTGGAATAGTAAAATTATTGATTTTACTTATTAATTAAAAGCTATTTTTAATACTGTATTTAGGTTTAAAATTACAATATTTTATTAAAATGTTTATTAACTTTTTGGAAAGAACTATTGCTGGGTCTGAAATATAAGAAACTACTGGTCTAATAGGCATATCGTTTTTATGTAATTTAATGAAAGAATATAATTTAGGGGCTTGAGGATTCATTAAAGATATCTGATATTTCCCTTGTTCGGTAAATATGCTAAGATCTTTGATTACATTTTTTACCAATTTGTGAAAAAGTTCTGTCGGATCAAAATTAATTTTTTCGGGATTAAGAAGTTGAGTGTTTTAGTTTACATGGATAAAACTTAAGGTAAGTCTACTTCACTATAATAACAAATAATAGATAAACTCATCTAAAACTTAACAAATCTATAGCTAGGGCTAAATTCGCAACATTGCCACCTTCCTAGAGTTGATGGTCCCGATCATACATCTTTGGTATCTTGGTAACGGGCTAGTCGATGGAGGTGCACCACTTTCATTTTTGCACGAGGGCTCTTCTGAATACGGTATACCAAGTCATTCAGTCGGGTCATCACACGATACGGGCCTTCCCATGACTTCTGTAACTTCGGTGAGCGTTCCTTAGTTCTTTTCAGATTGTATAACCAAACTTGGGGTCTTGTTGAGTGTAAGTATATGGGATTTTATGATTTTTTCAAATTTTAAACGCAAAGTATGTCTCCTAGTACAAATTAAAAAAATAAAATTTGCGGATGAAACACTTTTAACCCAGAGAAAAAAATAAAAACTGACCAAATTTCCTACCATTTTCAAAACATTGCAGTGCAAAAACTCCTTAGTATGGTATTAGAAATAAAAGGAACCTTACAGTGTTGCCAAATTACCTTACAGTTCTTGATTTATGATGTAAATATCTTAAACTTAACTCAACGCTCCCAGTGATTGAGCTGTACCGTTTTTTGTGTTATGACTTTAATGTCTTCGGCTCCTAACCTGGTGCTAACCCGCTACCGATTTACCGACTGTATCAGCGTCAATGTACTGTACGTGTTTTTATGTCATGGCTTTAATGATGATGTCTTCGGCGCCTAACCTGGTGCTAACCCTTTACTGTTTCATCTTTAGCTCCTAATGACGCCGTTCCAACTATGCAACAAAATATTATTGGCAACCCTAATAAAGAGAAATGAATTCTTCGCTGATAAAATGAAATTAAATTTGGCAATATTGCTTCTTGAATACGGGGAAATGGCCGATTAAGCATGAAATGTCAAGATTGTCAAATGTCTGTTTAAGAATTTTTTAGTTGAATAACACTAACATATTTTGTTGATACACTTTTAACATTAGTTAGTTAAGAACTTAAATTAATTAAAGTAAAAGTAGACGTTACAACTATTTGTTTTCCTTTTTTTGCAAAAAAGTGGTTCATCCGCAATTTTTTTTGCTGAAATGTGATTATTTCGCGGTAAGCACTACAGTGAATCCAAAAAAAGTGAGGATATTAGAAATACCTAATCTCTACAAGAGCCCAAACTTTTTCACCGACTGTAAATACAATGTGATTGGCTCGTAGATCATAACGTCACGTTCTTCTATCGCTTTCTTACTGTAATTTATGGCGGACCTCTTCATGGATTTCTTTGAGGCCTTTACTACCCTGGCTGGCATAATCCGTAGTAGTTATCTTATTGTCAGGAGGGCATCCAGTCACGAGGTCAACTGGAAGCTGTAAATCAGATCCAAATATCACAAGGTGTTTTTCCAATGCATTATTTCCAATTTCGGCAGCTTCAAATTGTTTCAGGTAAGTAACCCACGGCACCTTACCATCAAACGAAGGTGGTTTTTATCACATATGATAAAGAGACAACGTCGGATTTTAAGTCACTTTGGTTTCCAAATTTCTGCATCTGGGAACGTAGACTTTGGACTTCTTGCTGCATTTGTTCCATTTCCTCTTTCACATTTTTATTGGTTAGTGTCAGTTCGAGCAACGTTTTTCTAGCGATTTCTTCGTGATTCTTTTCCATTTCTTGCATTTTTTGTTTTACGTCTTATATCTTCCTTGATTTCTTGCTTCATGTCTTCTTGATTTTTCTTCAGGTCTCCTAGTTCTTGCTTCACGTCTTCTTGACTTTTCTTCATGTCTTCTTGATTTTTCTTCAGGTCTCCAAGTTCTTGTTTCACGTCTTCTTCTTCTGACTTCTCTTCATGTCTTCCTGGCCCCTCTTCATGTCTTCTTGGGTTTTTTTTATGTCTTTTTTAAGTTCATTCTTCATGTCTTTCATATCGTTGTGCATTGTCATTATCACATTCATTAAGGAATCAAATTTGGCTTCCATGATTATGATATTTTCTGTATCTTCTGTGTTAAAAAAAAAACAAAACAGTTCTTACTTCTTCGTCTTCAGAGTACTCTAACTTCAGACTCAGCTGGATCCTTATACTGCTTCCGACACCAAATGTTCTTGATTGGCCGGTAACCAAACACGTGGTTTCTGAATGCACTCCATTTATTCAAAACACAGTTTACAAGCAGTACAGGTAAAGACTGGTTATACCTAACACTCGTAACTAAGGTAAACTAAAACTGTCATTGTCTACTTGTTTACACTTTGAAATCTCAAACTAAAACTGAACTGAAACGTGGCCTCGCGGCGCGCTTGTTTAGCCTTTAGAGAAGGATGGAATGATCTAGAAAATTCTAGAATAATCTAAATACTGCAGGGTGAAAAGAATTAAGCCTAACAGAATCTTCAAGAACGATTTTTGACACTATCATAGTCGTTACATGGATAAAAGTTAAGGTAAGTGTATTTCATAAAAATAACAATTAATAAATAAATTCATCTAAAACTTTTATAACTAGGGTTAAATTCGCAACAATATTTCACGTTTTATCGTCCCTAGATGCAAAAAATATGTTTTATCAAATCCGTCGGTCTGTCTATCTGTCAGTTTGCGACATAGTTTAAAGACTACTTAACGGATTGACTTTAAATTTTGATCAAAAATCAAATGTCATATGGGGATGACCTAATAATATTTTGGTAAAGATCCATTATGGCGCAACAAAATGGCGGGCTACTGAAATGTTAAAAAAAATTATTAAAAAACTACTTATTCAATGTACTTCAAATTTTGCAAAAACATCATAGTATTGTGTTGGAATTATCAGTGAAATCAAATTCGGTATACAAAATAGTAAATTAATTTCAAATACAATTTACCGAAAAATTAAACGTATTTGAAATAAATTATTTAAAATTTCCGAAAAGTAGGTTCCGACAGCTCTGAAACTGACCCAGTATCCTAGCTCAATGAAGAGTGGAGATTCAACACTGTCCTGTTGTCGCTTGTATTTGGACTGCAGATACCCTTTTTTTAAAAAGGCATTTCTTTATTATCTAATATGCATATTTGCAGGCGAAAAAGCGAGCATAGCGGCCAAGTCGGCGGTCCACGCCTCCCTGCACTACCTCAACAAAACGATTTTTAACGATACGAAACCGTTCGACAAACTGACGACCAAGACTGATGACGTGGCCCTTAGCAGCGACTCGCTGAACCCGGACGAGCCGACCAACCTTATCGCCAACACCCGAGAAGTGTTCGTCTGTCTGCTGAGGGCGTTCAATTGTGCGCATGATCTCATATTAGAAAATAAGGTAAAGTAAATTTCACTAAAAGTGGTTGCGACTGAATGACTGCAGTAAAACTACATGGGTTGACCCCAGAGTGTAGAGAATGCAGTAAGGTTTGGGACTTTTCTATTTATGTATTTAATGTTGATCTGATGTTCTTGGGAAAACAATGATACTCTTATGCTTTGTTTATATTAATTTAATCAAATTGAAAAACAATACATACATATATATATAAACTATATATATATATATATATATATATATATATATATATATATATATATATATATATATATATATACTACATGGGCTAACCCCAGAGCGTAGAGAATGAAGTAAGAATTGGGACTTTTCTATTTATATATTTAATATTGATCTGATGTTCTAGGGAAAACAATGATTCTTATGCTTTGTTTATATTAATTTAAACAAATTGAAAAACCTAAATAATACAAATTTGAAATATATATATGACATGACGCTCTGTTTGTTTCAAAACCAAGGAGCCATTCTTCTCCCGTGATATCTGCCTCGGCAAGGCTCAAAGTGACAAACATTTAGAGAGCCACTCTTAAACGCCGATAGCCGAAAGATAAACAGACTTCGTTTGACTGAGTAACGAAATTCAAACTCTGATCTTTTACTTTTTGCATCCCTTTTAAAGTGAGGGACATGAAAGAAAACCGGGCGGTCTTTAAAATAAAAGTTCATAGGCTTAAGCAAGCGGAAAAGCAAAATTTGTGTACGCAAATAAATTTTATATTATTTTATTTATTGTAATAGTTTGCCGCTTCACCTATAAAGTGCGCCAGCTAAGCGGTACGGAAAATTAATCGAGGATTTAGTAAAATTCGTACTGGTAATTGGGATGTGCCTAGAGTCTCCATGCACTTGCCGCTAGAAGGTTCTAGCTATTTCCAGTGGCACCTATACATTTCGAGCATTTGTTTTCATTTCTGTATAAATGCGTTGCGTTGAATTTGAATTATTATTTCGAAATAACGATGGCGAGCAAAAGAGGAAAAACAATTCGAAGCGGTGCACGTGAAGTTTTTGAGAGCGTTATAGAGGCCTGTACTAGAGAAGCTGAAAATAATAGTTTGACTATTCCAATTCAAAATTGAACAGAACGCGCTGCATTTTACACTGGTGTTTCGGAAAGTAGTGTAAGAAAAATTCAAAGAGAACATAATGTTCGCTCATGTTCTACTTCACTTTTAAAATCTCCTGGTGAAAAACCCCGATTATCATACAAAGATAAAATTGACGATGGTGATTTTCAAGTAATTCGACGAACAATAGAGGATTTTTATATAAACTTGAAGAAGGTTAAATTAAATAACATTAGAACCGATTGACTCAATATCCGCTGAAAATTGGAAATCGTATGTTAAACATGTTCGTTCTATTGAAGATAAATACTGGGAAGTAGATGGCAAAATTGAAACGGTTATTGATGATTTAGTTATCACACTGGGATCTTCAAGTAGTGACGATGAAACCTCATCATTTTCAGAGGAAGACAACGATTTAGAAGGAATCGATCCATTAGAATCACAACCGCCAACCTCAAAAATGGCTTAGTTTTTTTTTTCATATATTTTGTAAAATTGTTCATAAAGTAGCTGTCAATAAACTGCTTCGAAATAATTAATTTTTCAATACCGGGTGTCAAAAAATATCTAATATTGCAATTAATATTTGAAAAACTACAGAACTCATATTTTTCCAAAATTAACATATCAATGTAGTTATAGTAGGGGGAGCCAGCACTGATTCCAGTGAACAAGATTTATCAAAATTTTAACTTACGCAGTTCGACTTTGGGCTATTCGGGTATGCCAAAAGTGACCGTTTGTCTCCGTCTGTCATTTTACTTTGTACAGGTGGCGTCATTGTGAAGTACTATACAGGGCGTTTCATAATTGCGTGCTAATGTTAAAGGGGGGTGATTCTTGGATCTTTTTAAGAAAAAGGTTAAAGTTTAAAAGTCTTAACTTTGGAGATACAGGGTCAATCAGCACGCAATTAGGAAACGCCCTGTATAGTACTTCACAATGACGGTCCCTGTATAAAGTAATATGACAACCGGACACAGATGGCCTCTTTTGGCATACCCGAGTAACCCAAAGTCGAATAAATCTCGTTCACTGGATCTGATGCTGGCTGCCCTTGTAAAATCTGGACTTGTAAATCGTGTATAACTATACTGGGTGGTCCAATAATAGTGGACGTAGGCAGTAGCCCGGGAACCGTTAATGGCAGAACTCAAGAAAAAATATATTTATAGGTTAATTTAAATCATTTTAAAATTCGAAAGTTCGCCGTTTTTGCAACACAAAAGAGATATAGAAGTGCGGTACACGAAAGAAAACAGAAAAATATAGATAAAGGTTCATTAATCATAGTTCCATTTTTTAATTATCTGAAGTGCGTATAGTCAAAAAGGAGTGCCATATTATTTAAAGAACGACGGGACACCACTGGTTTAAAGATATTTCTTGGCCGACCTTCCTAAACCGATTGACTCCGCCCGGTTTTCTTTCGTGTCTCCCAATTTATTACTATACAACTCCGTATAATGCACAATTTATTTACGTGTAGCTACACACGTTATTCCTTTTATGCAACTTTAATTTTTTTTAGGGAATGTTAACTACGTTAACAGTTGCAGTCATTCTACCTCTAAAGCAACGGCTACCTCAAAGAACTGATAACGGAATGAGGTTAAGCAACCACGAACCTCACTATGTTTGCTGCGTTTGCAACGTCGGAGACACTCTGGCTTACGTTTATTCTCAGCGAAATGGAATAAGAGAGTTGACCAAAGGTTGGTTCATTCTGCAATAATAATCCGTAAAAGTATATTTCATTACAAGTCTAGAAACTAGATTCCCGTGCGCGCACGATACGTTCTCGTGTGAGACGAAGCCGAGTACGGCACAGGAAAAGCAGTTTGTGGACGTGTAATGAACGATTTTTTTCATTACATCTCTCCGAAATCAACGTGTGAAAATAAATAGGGACGATAAATTCAAATTACAAATAATTGAGCATTGTTTGTATGTATGTTTAACGAGTTTAACGTCAAAATGAAAAATTAAATGTGCGCTCATATTGAATATTATATTTAGGGTGAAACGTAACGAGGATATGTAGTCTGAAATTGGACGAGGTGTGTAATATCAAGTAATATTAATTAGTATTATTGTACTGTATTGAAATTTTTGATTGTTTTTAATTAAATTTATTGCTATTTAAACGGGAGGTTAGTGCTCTGCAAAGACGTATTTTTTTTTAAGCCAAAATGGATAAGAAAAGTGGTGTCGGAGAGGTGTAACGAAAATATTATTGCGTTATTTTCAGAACTTAGAACTGTTATTTACTTTTTAAACGCAATAACTAATTGTCAAAGTTTAATAGTTACCTTATCGTCTTGGAACTCACGTGTATTTTAATCATGGGTCAAAGGGTTTTTGGCAAAAATAGTGCTTCTCCATATATGTATGTACGTCAGTGGTTTTTGTATACAAAAACGTTTTTTTAACTATACAGGGTAGTCCTGGGAGGAGGAAGCATCCCGCCGAAAACGAAAAAAAAATGTATTTCAAAATAATTTAGCTTGTTAGTTGTGACGTTACAACAACCTCCCTGGGAGCTGAGCCAGACAAGTTGACCTGCTGACGACGATTAAACATATGATCTGATCCACTCCCGATAGTTTCAACAAAAACCAATTTGCTGCAATTTCCATAATAGAAGCTGATGGCAAACACTGTCAAAAGCTTTAGATATGTCAGTGTAAATCAACATCAATATTTTGTGTGCCTATCGTTCTCCTTTGGCAAATGTAGATGATTTTTTGTCTAGGCTTGACATAGTGCTGTCCCAATTGCCGGACTCCTCAAACATTATTTTAGGTGGGGATTTTAATATTAACTTTAATGATAATGACTCTATTAACACTTTAAGATTGTGTAATATTTTAGCATGTCACAGTTTAGTCATGCATGTGGAAAGTCCTACTCGTTTTTCTAAGTTTTCGTCATCTGTTATTGATTACATGTGCTCATACTTTGCTACTGGGTCTTTTGTGTGTGCGGTCATCAATGCTGGTCTGTCAGACCATGAAGCAATTGTTGCTTCGGTTCCCTTGGAAATATAAGTGTCATGGTTCTAGATTTAGGTATGGGAGATTGTTTAGTGGTAATAATTTTGATCGCTTCCGACAAATGTGTGAAACTGTATGTTGGGATAGCATATTTGATACACCTCATCATCTAGATTCTTTTCACATGAGGTTAACTAGCATATTGGAAAGCTCATTTCCCAAACAAAAAATTAAAAATAAAAGTAAAAAACCTTGGCTTACTAAAGGGCTCAAGGTTTCAGCTGCAAATATGCGTTCACTGCATGCAATTAGAAAGCATGCTGATGATGTGCATTTTCAATAATATAAATATCCATCATTATACCGTAGGCTTATCAGGAGCGCTAAAGATTTGTACTATGCTGAACGTCTTGAAAGATCTAGCAATAGGCAGAGAGAGAGCTAGTCAATTGTGAGTGATATGCGTGGGAAGGGAAACCAAAATTCTCATGGCGAACCTCTACAGTTGTCTGCTGATCAGATAAACAATTATTATTGTTCTGTTGCAGGAAGCCTGACTGCGCAACTGCTTCCTACCGTAGATCCTTTGCAACACTTAACTTTAAACGAGGTAAAAAATTCATTTTTTTTTTCCAACTGACTTAGTGGAACTTAAAAAAACCTTTAATGAAATTAAAAACAAAACTGCCGCAGGTGAGGATGGATTGTCTGCCAGGTTATTTCTGAACCTTCCTGAGGCGGCATTAAATGTCTTGGTTTCTGCCATTAACAAGTCATGGGAGAGTGGCGAATTTCCCTCTTGTTTGAAAACAGCAAAGGTAATCCCTCTATTTAAAGGTGGTGACCCTAACCAACCATCAAATTACCGACTAATATCGCTTCTTTCAACACTCTCAAAAATCATTGAAAAATTAGTTAAAAAACGTATAATGTCATTTCTTGAGAGCAATAATATACTGGATCGCAAACAATTTGGATTTCAGTGCAATAAGAGTACAAATGATGCCATGTTTGCATTGTTGGAGGGAGTTTATAGAAACATAAATGAAGGGGAGGTGGTTGCGGCGGTATTTTGTGACTTATCAAAAGCTTATGATTGTGTGAGTCATGATATACTGTTGCGCAAACTTCATTGTTATGGTTTTAGGGGTTGTACTCTGGAATAGCTGGAATCCTACTTGAGGGGAAGGAGTCAAAGAGTATTTGTGGATAACACGTCATCAGAGAGCCGATTAAATGAATGGGGTGTGCCTCAGGGTTCGGTACTTGGACCAGTGCTTTTTCTCCTGTACTTGAATGATCTATCATCTATTGATATTAAAGGAAAATTTACATTGTTTGCCGACGATACTACCATCTTGTGGCACTCCAAAAATGTTGAGACATTGGGAGATATTATCAACTCAGACTTGATAAAGGTGTCAAATTGGTTTGATTCAAACCTATTGTTGCTAAATCTGAGTAAGACCCATGTAATTAGTTTTAAGTGTAGTGTCGTTATAGATAGCAAACTGCGCTTCGACAAACATATCATGCAGTTGAGTAAAAAAATAGCTTCTGGTTGTTATGCAATTAAAGTTATTATGAACGAACTTGGACCTAAAATAGGACAAACAGCTTATCACGCTCTAATAGAATCACATTTGAGATATGGCATTGCATTTTGGGGTGTCTCCAATCAGAACCTACTAAATCTCATATTTGTCTTGCAAAAACGAGCTGTAAGATACCTTTGTGGAGCAAAGTCTAGAGATTCTTGCAGACTACTATTTGTGCAAAAGAAAATTCTAACTTTAACTTCACTTTTTATACTTGAGACTGTTTGTTTGATCTTTAAATATCGTGATGTGTTTGGGATCACTTATTCCCAGCACTACACTCGCCAGCATCATAACCTCCCATTGCCGATACCATCGAGCACTCTTATAAAAAAGTCAGTTATTTATGATGGCTTAAAGATTTTTAATCACCTGCCTGTGGGGTTGAAAAACCTACAATCTTCAGTAAAGTTTAGAAAGGATGTAAGAAAACTTTTGTTACAAGGGGCTTAATATAACCTCGAAGCATTCTTTTCCAGCTCATTTTGATATATCGATTGATCCTTGTTATACATAAATACATAAATTATATTCAGTAGCCTATTTTTATTTTATGTGTATATTATAAATAACTGTTTTATCATAGGTGTATCACATCGTTTTTGTTTGTGTGTATTTTTTTTTTGTATATTTTTTTTATGTATCTGTATAGCATTCTATTGAGTGTTTCTATCTAGTTAGTTGTTTTTCTTGTTTGTTAACTTTTATGTAAATAAATTGATTTTATGATTATTAACTTCTATGTAAAAAATTTAATTTATGACTATTACTTATTGATTAGGTTAATTTAAAGCTTTGTCAATGAGAATCTCTTTCTTATGATAATAAAGCATACTTTGACTTTGGAATCTGTTGGGCAGCCTCAACCGATGGCATTAAGTAATTCTGAAATATTGCAAGATTTGTAGTCGTTGAGCGACCCCGATAAAAACCATGTTGCATACTCAATGGAGTGTTTTAATGATTCAAAGATATTATCGGTAATAATTGCCTCAAATAGCTTTGGTATGTATGAAAGTAAAGAAATACCTCTATAATTCTTTATATCGCCTTTATCACCAGATTTAAAGATTGGCAAGAAAGTAGAAAACTTCCAAAATTTCAGGAAAAGAACCTAGGTTGAAGGATCTCTGAAAGATTATACACAGAGGCTGAGACAATGACTGACAACATCTTACCAATAGAATAGTGGGGATTCTATCTGGACCAGCCTTCTTGGAGAGGTCAAGGCCCTTTATTTTATAACAGATTTCTGCCTCGGTAAAACAATACGTTGATAGTAATTTCCCCGAACAACTTATCGGACCAATCTTACTAAAATCCAAATTGGGGTGGTGAGAATAGCAGGACTGAAAGTGAGTAGCAAAATCATTTGCGATGTGATTTGAACCAATAATTTCCACACTTTTATAACTCATTAAAGCGATAAGTTAAAAACAACGGTGAACCTCGTCAATTTTTTTGTATCTCTATATAAAGCTTTTTTTTACTATACAGAGTAGCCTTAGAAGGTAAAATGGTTTCTTAAAAAACTTATTTTAAAAAACCAGATTATTATTACATATAAAAGCAGTGTTTTTTTTCGAACACAAGGTGACAGGAAAAAGGTCAGACGGGGAAGTAAAACAGCTTTTTAAAAACGAAAATATTTTGCTTCCAGAAACTGTTTTTAGAAAATGCCAAAACACATTCCATAATCTGGACACTCTGGGAGTAAAGGGCGAAAATAGTGGAAGGTCCTTGGTCTTTGCCGTTGGGTGGTGAAGGGATGCATGTGGGTCGATGCTCGTATCTCCCTGGTAGAAATGACTAAGGAAGGCATAATAAATGACGTTTTATCAGAACAGAATCCGTGGTAGTATCTGTAAAACAGAGACAGATCGACCACAATTCGACGATGCTCTAATAATGCAAGCTTCATTGTAAGGTTTGGGTCATTAATCAGACGAATAGCTCTTCTTTTGATACAAGGTCAAGGATATTAAGAATTGAGAGAGAGGCTCATATGTGCGAGCAATATTCAAGGCAGGATCTAATTTGCGAAGTGTAAAGGGGAAACAGGTTACCAAGAGAAAAGTGTGTGTTCGAGATGCGCTTCTCTATATATGAATCTCGACTCCTATTATACCTACAGCAAGGGTTAAATGAGAAAAGTTTTATATATCGGCAAAAAACCGAAAATGACGGATTGCGTTTTTCGCCAGTAATTCTAAAACGGTAAACTTGCCAGCTGTCAAAATTTAATATTATTCGGACACTTTCCAAGTCTCCGTTGTCTTTTGTTGGTCTCAAACTAATAAACATAATAACAATAATAAAAGCAATTAAAAAACAAGGCCATCAAACTGTAAATGTTTGGTGCGGAATTATTTGCGACCGTATTATCGGACCAATATTTTTTGACAGGTCGTTAAATGGCGAAAGATACTTGGAGCTGCTTAGGAATGAAATCATGCCCCTTATCAACGACTTGCCAGCAAATATTCGAGAAAATATTAATTTTCAGCAGGATAGCTTCCCTTACCACACGGTTGCACCGGTAGTAAATTTCCTTAATCAACATTTTCCATTGTGGATATGAAGACATGGTTTAATATCCTGGCCACCACGACGCCCTGATTTAAGCCCTTTAGACTTCTTTTTGTGGGGTGCACTAAAAAATAAAGTTTATAAAAATAGATCTAATAATAGAAATGAGTTAAAAATAAAAATCAGGGAAGAGATCAATAATTTTAATGCATCTAATTCGGTAAGGAACGCTATTCGAAAAATGGAGGCTATTTACACTTCATGTATCGCAATGGACGGTGGCCATATTGAAATTTTTTATAATCTGTTTTAATCATGTTTAATACTCAGTTATTAGTTATACCGGCACAATATTTTTTTTTGTCTCTCCCTTATTTTCGTAAACATTAAATAATAAGAACATAAATTACACAATATTTCACTTTTATTTGTATTTTCTAACATTATTTATAGTCGCTATCTGTGTTAAGGAAATGAGAATAAGGCTTAATTTACGACATTTTTATTTTAGCCCACTTCATCTGTTTACTTATATTAAAAAAAAAATAGTCAAATCAGAAAACGGCTAATAAAATCGAAACTGTTCATTTTAGGTATAGGACATATATATGAGTAATGATAGGTAGTTAAACACTGAATCAGATGAAATAAAAATATACAGGGTGTTCCATTCGAAAAACAGGAGATATTTACATTTAAAGTTCTGTTTGTTTTGCTCTCCATTTTTAACACCCTGTATATTAATTGGTAAGACCAGCACGGAAATATTTAGGATATTAGTCAGTTCCATTAAGTTTTATAGGTAAAAATTTTTTTTTAAAAAGATATGTTTTTTAAAAAAAAATTCTAAAAACTCAATTTACTCAAAAACGATAAAGAATTCAAATATAGATGTTATTATAAACACTTTCGCAAATTAACAGTAGAATCGAAATTTGTAATAATATATAGGGTATCCCATTTAAATTAAGAAAGTTGACATGTGTCACGTCAAAACGAAACACCCTGTATAAGCAAAAGTGAAATAAAATAAACACTTAATTGAATCCAAACAACTTTTGTATTTAACTTTTTGTCGTAACTATTACCGTTTTCTAGATAAGGTACTGTATCACCATAAAATGGCCACCCTATATATACAATCTTTTACAAAAAAAATTCTAGTCATTAGAGGGATAAGTTAAAAATTAAAGAGCTTGGAAGGCCTTTGCCCGATCTAAATTTAACACAAGTTTGTGAACGAAATTCCGAAGGCAGGACTTTTACACAACCAAAGAGACTTAATAAAAAAAAACTGGATATGTGGATATGAAATAAAAAATATATTGTACTGTTTCCCGTGTTTGCTGTTTTATAAAGCCGACTCTAGAATGGACCTTAACTGGGCAAGGAAAGGAATAAACGATTTACACCACCTTCCTGAAGAAATGAGGAAGCATGAGTCATATTGCAACCATATTAATTCTTGCACAGCTTTTGCTATTATGATATTCTAGGCAACATGCTACACGTGTGTAGGGAAGAAATTTATAACCAAATTGAAACCACCGATGCACAGTGGTTCCTCTTATATGGTCGATGGTGTCAAAAATATAAAAAACTGGAAATTAGCAAAACAATTGCTTTTAAAATATGTTTTAGCCCAACCCGTATAAAAAAATATGTTTCTTTAAAAAAATGTGTCCGTATGTATACAGGGTGATTCATTATAAATATTCCCAATTTCACATTTTTGCTTTTAATTTTAGCACAGAAAATCAAAACTATATCTTTGTTTTCTGTGATTTAGAATTTATAAATAGAATAGTTATTGGATTTAGTAAGTAGGGTTTGGCGTAGGTACGATTTTTTTATGTATACATGGTGCTCCAAAAATATGATCAATATTTTTTTTTAAATGAAATATTCCATATTTGAGCTAATTTAGATTTTAATAAAAATAGACATACTTAACATTATTAGGGCCTTATTCAAAATAAAATTATCAAAAATTATATGTATTAGAAATACACACATGGAAAAAAGTTAGGGATAATGAAAAAAAAAGGTCGTTTTTGCAAACAAAATATATTATTTATAGTTGGAATAATTAAAAATTTGCCTTTATATCCTAAAATTATATTATTTCAAAAATGATTTCATGATAATAATACAAAATAAAATTGACTGCTGAGTAAGATACAGGGTCAAGTAATGTTTTTTAGTGAATTTTTGAAACACCATGTAGCATTAATTGCCCGCAATTTTTAAACTATTATTGGTAACTTTGAAGCCTGATTCTTTAAAAACATTTTGTTTTTTGGATGATTAACGTTTTTAAAGAAAATACAGCAATATTAGTATCGTGATGTTTTACCCGTATTTCTCTTAACCACCCATAAACATGTGAATAATAAAAATTCCATTCGAAAAAAAAAACAGTAACCCTATAGGGTTAGTTTTTTTTTCAAAATGGTAAAAACATCATTTAGCACATCATTAGCACACACATGATGTGCTAAATGATGTATTTACCAATTTGAAGAAAAAAAACAATAACCCTATTTCGAATTGAATTTTTAATATTCACATGTTTATGGGTGGGTAAGAGAAATACGGGTAAAACATCACCATACTATATAACGATATGTTTACCATTCGAAAAACAAAATGTTTTTAAAGAATCAGACTTCAAAAATACTGATATACAGTTTAAAAATTGCAGGTAGTTTATGCTACAGAGTGTTTTCAAAATTTCACTAAAAAATATGTCATGACTTGACCCAGTAGCCAATTTTATTTTGTATTATTATCATGAAATCATATTTGAAATAATATAATTTTAGGATATAAAGGCAATACTTTAATTAATCCAAATATAAATTATAATATATTTTTTCTACAAGCGCGTAAGCGTGCGGAAAATATAATTTTCCGCACAGATTTAAGTTCGGAAAACTTCATTTTCAGCACTAGTGCGGAAAATCAAGTTTTCCGAACTGAAATCTGCGCGGCAAATAAGAAACTGAGGTTATTTCCGCACACTTGTAGAATAAATTATTAGGATAAATACTATTGTTTGCAAAAATTACTTTTTTCAATATCCCTAACTAGTTTCCATGTGTTTATTACATTTTCCGAGAGGGAAAATGTTTGAAATTTGCAAAACAACAAAGATGTCATAGAAAACAAAAAATATAACAACCAAGGTTCATATAAATAGAATTTAAATACACTATATACAGAAACAAAAATTTAGATATTAAATAACATTTACAGAAAAGTTATCTAGAAGTTTTTACGTACACGAAAGTAAAGCCAGAATATCTTTAGATAATGTTGCTTTACTTTTTATTGGTAATTTTCGCAGTCCCGTAATGTATGGATCAGAAGTGAGAAGAAGCCGATTAATTAAGTCTAAATTAATAACTGTTCTGGAAAATTTTCGAGTATGGTTCAGTCTAAAAGACCTAATGTCTTTATTTTTGGCCTCAGCAGCTTCCTCAGAAAGCTCACCAATAGGTAAAATGGCATTTTCTATCACTTCTGAACCATGAATTAAAGCTTTGTGGACAGAGGCTGGAAGGTAAAACCAAGAATAAGTTTCAACTAACATTCGCGCAGTTTTCAAAGCAAATTCTTTAAATTTTTCTGTATTTATAACGTATCCGGAAGACATACATTTTAAAATGGTGGCACATCTATCGATGAGACACTTATCTAAACCTGTTATTTCAGCGGATATTTCACTATTTTCAAAAAACCTTCGGGCAGTGTTCCCATCGTTAGATGTTCCACCACCAGTTTGTGGTTGATCTACAATTAATCCTAGCTTAAGTCTAAATTGACACTGAATGTATTTTTTTCTTTCAGAAAGTATATCTTTATCTTCCTTTGATCTCACTTGCCACTTCTTGATGCCTAGCCTATATGAAAGATGAATAAAATATTCGAAAAAGCGGATCCACATGTGAAGCGTAGACAATCCGAACTCAAATCTTTCAACATGAACTGGTTTTCTTAAACATGTATCTATATCGTTCATTTCCGAAGGCTTTGCTTCACAAATATGACACCTGGCAGAACTTGTCTCAGATAGAGCAGAACAAACCTTCCCATCGACCATTGTTAACTGTAGATGATGCGTAACAGAAATATCGAAATTATTGAATCTTGTTTTAGTGGAGGTTAACGATGATATTTTATGTTTAAAATATTTTGCTTCCTCGCAGGAAACCTCTGTATTTTCTTTTTTGACTTGGAAACGTATTGGCCTGCAATATCGAGTGGAACAAGGTCTTGGGTTCTTCCATAATATGTTGGTTTCATCTGATGCATCAACAAGTCGCAGTGGAACATATGAAGTAACAAATAGACTATTTTCATTGCTATTAGGGTCGGATCCTGCTTGTTTATATTCTTTGTGATTCGAACTGCCATCAAATCCCCATTTACCAAATAAAAGTAAGTTTTTTGAAGAGGTCAATACGTTTTCTAATTCCACTGTTTGAGAATGTATTAATCTAGATGCGGTGTGGTCCAGAAGACTTTGTAGTTCAACTTCGGCTGAAGCTTCTGTCACGCTAATATCTTTTGGGTAACAATTTTTCTTGGCAGTTAACACTTGCTTGTAAGATAGTGACACTTTTACGGGTAACTTATTATTTATAAATTCCCGCAGAAGAAGATATTGATGTTTAGTTAATTTCGTTTCGACAATAAGTGAAACAACTTCATTTGGATCGATTGGTGTAATTTCTGAAGAAGTAGAGGCATGAAAAATAGAATCTCTAAAAGATTTGTCTACATGGGACAGTTCAGCTAATCGTCTTTTCTTTGTTCTAACACCACATTTGCTAAAGTCCTTTCGCGGCCGACCACGCTTTTGGTTACATGTAGTCGATTTTGTTAATGAATCGTCAAAGTCGGCAGGCCATTCGGAATATTTTTTTAAAAAGTATGACTTGTTACCTTTGCACTCCTTTAACATAATATATATTCTTTTGCAAATGTATTCAACTAGTAATTTTAATGAGTTTAAATTCAAATAGTCTTTATTTGAAATATCTGGAATATTCTGCATGAAAGCATGGAACACTTCAGTCGCTTTTTCACCCATTCCACCTTTTTTAGTAATCCAAATATCATAAATGAGCCTTCTTTGAAGTTTAAACTCATAGGAATTACCTGGAAAAGAATAACGTAGCCATAATACGTTGTAGTCAAAAGCAACTTATTTACACATTTTTTACGAAGTTAATACATTATTAATTTAACGAGTAGATGATTGTAGAACCTACATTATTTTTTTTCCAAAATGTAAAACCCAATTTAATATTTTAAATTAGAAATCATCACTAACTAAAGTTAACAAATACTTTAAAACTTAACAAATTCGTGTATTATAAAAGAGAAAAAAGTTGAAAAGACTACTTTCTGGTGCAACCCTCAGTATAAAAAGTAATGAATAAATTTTAATTCTTTAATAGATTTTTATATATACATACCTTGAACTTTATATTCCATTATCACGGATTTAACTAAACACACTAAGAATAATATTATATAGCAAACACAACTACAATATAAAAAATGGCAAAAAACGTAATTACCGACTGTTAATATAACTGTCACATTTGACAGACAACATAATATTAATATTGTTACTCAGGCAACATCCATTGTTTTCAACGCATACTTCGTAGTTTTTTCTACATAGATTAGGTCACAGTGACAACAAATATGCATGTTGTTTTTTATATTTTTGTCACATGAAGGAACCCACTGTGCGATGTATCAAATTATTGTCAAATGGTTATAATACTAAAATATTTTATAAAGGATCAATCCGTGAAAATGTTTGGGGATTTATAAGGGTTAAAGATAAAGCAGCAACCGGGTTAAAAACTTGCATTGAAAATGAAATTGACCCCCTAGTTTTAGAGAGTCTCTCAAAAATTTAGTGCACGGAACTAACAATTTTGAGGAGAAAGTTATGGAAAAATTTATTTCCATGAAGCACCGCCAGGCGGATTTCAATTTTAAAAATTGACGTTATCTTTATGTATATATTTATTGCTCAGTTTATTACTTTTGCCTCCTTAGACAGAAAGACAGTTACTAGTGAAATGAAATAAAAAATATTCATATTCCTGCCCTTTGAAGGTTTTGAAGCTCATTTTGGATCAGATTTTAATTTAAAAAATGTATGTTATATTTGTGTATATATTATGTTGGCTTTTTTTGACTTCATAGACAGTACCTAATGAAGTGACTTTAACTTACCTTATACAACTATTTTTCTTCCTGTCCTTTTCAAGATTGAAGCTGATTTTAAGGTAGGTGAGCTAGTGAGCTTATATTTATAATAATATACCAATTTTTATAATCTTGCGCGAGTGCGCCCTTCTAAAGTCAAACCCCACGAACCGCCACTGCTTATTTGCAGTACACGTTTATTTACTTCAATTATTGCATCAGAACGTACAGGGTGTCCGGATTTGGTTGCAAAAGCAGGGTATCTCGCTTATTTTTAAAGATAGAACCTTGCGGTTTTCACCATCCTGAGCTAATTTTTTGTGAAACTCATGAAGCCGTAAACAAAATTTTCATAGCCTTCTTCGTTTATGAGATACAGGGCGAAATAGAAAATTTTGCATTTTGGGACCCCCCTCGAATCTCGGTTATCCTTTAACTTAACGCAAAGGGAAAAATTGCTTCTTATGCAGTTTTTTACGCTGGATCCAGTGGCGTAGTCATATTTTTCATTTGAGTTGATAATTTTTAGATATGACCCAAAGTTGTGTTTTTTTAAATGGGACACCCCGTATATTTGTCCTTTTAAAAGCTTCTCAAAAATATATAATAGTATGGGTCTATTTTAATAAACAACAACAAAAATCCTAATTTTTATAATTATCATCCCAAATTTTGCAGTAGGCCATGCAAAACAATGCTGCCTTTTATTTAAAGTCGTTAACAATATCTACATCCTAACAATAAATCAAAATAAATATGTAATTAAATCTCTTTATCAAAATATGTATTGATAATTTCGCACCAAAAAAGTGCCACCTACCTAGATTTATGTAGCACAAGAACAAAACAGTAATAAATTATTATGTAACAAGCCTTTCAGCAAAAATCAACTGTCGTATAAGAACTACAGTAACCAAGGAAATCAAAAGAACTGTTCAAACTGATTTCCATTTTGTTCTATGCATGCTTCGCACAATTTTCGTATTCGTTTTAGGGAATTAAGCAAAATAACGGGATGATTTTGTAAATAGCGAAAATTTTCTATTATTGCATATCCTAAATCTTGGACATTATCATAGTGGTCTTTGTAAATTCTATTTTCCAGATATCCCCATAGAAAGAAATCTAAAATCGACAAGTCTGGGGACTTAGGGGGCCATCTTATAGGTCCATTTGTTCCGATCCATTGATTGGAAAACTTATTGTCCAGAAATAATCTCGTCATTCCAGAATTGTGCAGGAGCACCGTCCTATTGAAAATAAATTTCGTTAATTTGCGCTAGAGGAACATCGTCAAGTAATTCAGGTATAGCTGCCTCTAAAATTTCTATATAGCGATTGGCTGTTAAATTTCCCTCAAATATATAAAATTTTATATGTGTTCCTAATATGAAGCAGGACACATTTAGACCAAACCTGCCCTGCTGTCGTCTGGGAAATATTTGATGTTGATTTTCCTGGGACCAGAACCTACTATTGTGCCTATTGAGTATACCAGAATTACTGAAATGTGCTTCGTCTGACCATATAACCTTCCTTTCAAAATCTCTAACCATATCGCATCTTTCTCGAAACCAATTGCAGAATACTACCCGACCCTCTGCATCCCCTGGCTGTAAGTGCTGCACGAGCCTAAATTTGTATGGGTGGTATTTGTGCTTTTTTAGAATTTCTTGAACTCTAGTTTTTGGAATCCCTATGCTCTTTTCACTGGCCCTACAAGAGTTTGTAGGGTAAGCTTCTGCATTAGCCAAAACCGTAATTTCCTCAGCCTCCCGATTTTCTTTATTATATGTTTTCGTACGAGGTTTGATAAATGATCCGTGATTAAGTAAATTCTTTTTTATCCGATAAAAAGTGGATATATTAGGTTGCCTCCTTTCTGGATATCTAAAAAAAAATTAAGCAATAGTATTTCAACATACCTAAAAATTAACTATTTACCTGTTAAAATACATCTCAGAAGCGGCTTCAACATTTTCATTACTTAATATAAAACAAGCTAACATATCGTACTTTTCATAATGTTCGAAAGTTTGGTTTTCTTCCATAATAATACAAATATATTTTTACAAAATTGGGAAATGTCATTTGCTTCCAAGAAAATAAAAGAAAACGGCATCGTTTTGCATGGCCTACTGCAAAATTTGGGATTATAATTATAAAAATTAGGATTTTTGTTGTTGTTTATTAAAATAGACCCATACTATTATAAATTTTTGAGAAGCTTTTAAAAGGACAAATCAATTTCTGGACAAATATACAGGGTGCCCCATTTAAAAAACACAACTTTGGGTCATATCTAAAAAATAAGAATTCAAATGAAAAATATGACTACGCCACTGGATCCAGCGTAAAAAACTGCATAAGCAGCAATTTTTCCCTTTGCGTTAAGTTAAAGGATAACCGAGATACGAGGGGGGTCCCAAAAAGCAAAGTTTTCTATTTCGCCCTGCATCTCATAAACGAAGAAGGCTATGAAAATTTTGTTTACGGCTTCGTGAGTTTCACGAAAAATTAGCTCAGGTTCGTGTAAACCGCAAGGTTCTATCTTTAAAAATAAGCGAGATGCCCTGCTTTTGCAACCAAATCCGGACACCCTGTACACAATTTTTTGAATAAAACAATGCAAGATGTTGGGTCTCCCTGTTATTATATCTATGCATTTATTAAATATATATTTTTCATATAACATTGTCGTACATACATATACAGGGATGTATTGCTCGCCAGAAATATATTTTATTTTTAAATAGAAAATATATTATTTTGAATTCCGATCAATAATTCAGATTCTAGGGATATCAATAGTGAAAATTATTTCTCGCCATAAATTTCACTATGCTGTTTAATAGTAACAATAGAAGCTTTGCGAATTAAATTATATGAAATGTACCTTCATTAGGGAACCATACGTCAGTATGCGTTAACATCTGTGATTTCTTTTGCAGGCTCCCACGATGTCAACAGTAACAGGGACATGCGGGACGCCCTGGGCGCTCTTGGACCGGTCGACGGCATAAACCCCGAACTCAGCAACCTCACGTTGTCCATCACGACGCTCCACAAGGGCGACATAGTCATGGTAGCCAGCGACGGCCTCACTGATAATTTCGACCCCAACGTCTGCCGGTTCACGATAAACACAAACGTCGAACCGGTGAAAAACAGGGTTCGAAAGACTTCCAGTGGAGTGGTAGCTAGTCAGCTGCTGGCCAATAGCCAAAGCGGCAACCAGACGCATCAGAGCCATCAGAGCCAGTGGGAACACAAACCTCACGTTTCCAGCTCCCAGCAAAGTCATAGGATAGAAGAAAATGCGCCTCAAAAGCCTCCTATAAAGCCTCCCAGGAGGAGCAAAAATAGAGGCTCGATATCTAGCGCTAGTCAGTCTGAAAGGTCCAGCCCTTCGGTAGAAAAGGAGGTTCCTCCTAACACTGGTGAAGTACAATCTTCATCGGGTAATGAGGAAGCCCTCAAAACAAGCGACGTTTCGGAACCGGACAATCCCCTTAGGGAAAACTCTCTAGAACACAAACCCGTGAAAAACGAGAGTAAAAAAACTCCTCCAGTGATAGAGAATAAGGCGAGCAGTCTCAGGAAAATCGCCTCTAGTCACAATCGACAAGATGTCGGCCTGAAAATCACCCCTTCCTCAAAGGGAGTCCCTAAAACATTAGAACCCAGCGCGCGTTCTAAACAGGGGACTGTGGGCTATAAGTTTTTGAAGTCGAAGACCTCGCTAGATCTAAGACATTCCTCTCACCAGAGCAAGTTGCAAATTTTAAGGAACGAAGACGGGATTCCTTACGTGACTCCCATTCAGCGGTACGAGCTTCAGCTGCTTTTGATGGAGGACATATTGAGGAACGGCATATCGGGCAGCGATTCTCCTATTACGACGGCGAGAAAATTGTGCGAGAGCTTGGTCAGTTTTACCATGAGCATAACCTCGGCTAAGAGGAGGACGCTCGAGGACCAGGATATGTATTTCGATAACAGAAATGGGATCATGGTGGAGGTGTCGAACCAGGAGAAGAAGCTCAGGAGGAAGAGAGGCTTGGAGAAGGTCCAGTCGTTGCCCGGCAAACTGGACCACGTGACCGTGGTGGCCTATAACGTTGGGAATGTAGCTTTTTGAGTGTGTAGAGGGGTTATTTATTGAGGTGATAAAATGGAGGTGTTGTAGTGTCACATTCGTGCATAAAAATTATGTGTACATTCTCATCGAATTTAATTGATTTAATTACATGGCAATCGGCTAGTCATATTAGTCATTCCGAAAAAAAATAGGGAATAATAGAAATTTTTTTATTTAATATTAATTTAGGTATTTCAGTAGAAAATAAGTCCAACCGTATTTCTCGTTTTGCCAACTATTTTTTTTACAGTTTGTACGTATTTTAGGTAAGTCTTTTTTATATTTTCTTATAAAATTCGAAAATGTTCATTAAGTTAAAAAATTATTAGGCACCGTTCTAAATGGTCGAGTATGTAAATACTTAAGTTAAAGAATTACGAATAAAACAATGTACAGGGTAATGCAGCGTAAAGTTAACACCGTCTCCTCTTTTTTTTAGCTTAACCGACCATTTTTTTTAATTAATGCGTTTAATTATTAATTTAATAATTAAATTTAATAAATTTAATTATTATGGTGTATTTTTTCTGGAGAATTTGAAAATTTGGACTTTTAATAAGTGTCCTATGGCACAAAAAGTGTTTTTTTTTTCAATATCAGAATTTATGTGTGGGATATTATTAATTCTATAAATATCATGACTGATCACTTTATTAAGATGTCCTTCAAATTAAATATTAACTTCAATCACAATAATTATACAATTGTCTCAGTCCAAATAGTTTAATATAGTGGGAAAGTTACGATAACATGTTTTTCACCAAACAAACAGATCTAAATTGCATAAGAAACTATTAGTAATATATTTAATAAATTAAGAAATAAAAAGCCTACTTTAAAACAACTAAAACATGTAAAAATGTACAAAAATGACGCATGCAATATTACATAATTAGATAAACACTAAAGTGAGTTTATGTCCTCCAATAACAAACAAATTTTTTTTTAAATGTTATTAGTAAAAAAACTTTTGTTCTCTGTCAAGGATCGAACTCGAACCGACCGTTCCAAGTTCAATTATTTTATTAAAGCCATAGACCATTCAGTCACCGTCTTATTGGAATCATGAATTTTTTGTGGTTGCTTTAAGTAAAGACGGGGAACTTTTATTAATGCGGGATTTAAAGACTTGCAAAATAGGAAGAGAATAGCAGGAATGACTAAGGTGGGCATAATGGATCTGTAACTCGGACAGATCGCCCACAATTCGACGATACTCTAGCGATGCAAACTTCCTTGTGAGGTAGAGCATCAATGAGACAAATAACTCTTCTTTGGGCACAGTCAAGCATACATTTACATTCAATTTCAACTCGAATTTGGCAAATGGCAACGGTGTGCTGTCATTTACATTAGACAAAATTCGAAGTGCACTTCAAAGTTCATTCGGATTGAAGCAGAAATTCTGTAAATGTCAGATCTGTAGAGTATAATTTTTATTTTAGTTAAAACAAATTCTTAATATTTTTATAAATCCAACTATTTAAAGAATATAAGTGTTTTTTTTGTCGTTAAAATGAAAAAACCTTTAATCGAATATTTTTGATATTCTGAATTCAGAACAAAACAGCGTACAAAAAGTTACTAAACAGTCTTCTTGCTCCAATGCAGTTTATTTTAAATGTCAAGTCGTTATTTTATATATTATAATATAGATATATATATATATATATATATAAATATATATTAATCAATTTTTTTGTAAAACCCGGTATATATATATATATATATATATATATATATATATATATATATACAGGGTGATTCCTGAGGAAATGTCAATACTTCAGGTACATATTCAGGCCCAAAAAATAAACATAAAAGTCTATATAAATAAGTGTCCGCAAGGCCTTAGTTCTCGAGATACAGGGTGTTAAAGTTTTTATTTAATTTTCCTATTTTTTAAATAAAATCTATGATAATGTAAATAATGGAGTGAAAATTGATATACGGGGGTTTTTTGGTATGACAAATTCGAATCTAATATTAGTATTGCTCTTACTTGTAGGGGGCGCCACCTACATGTCTTTCTACTCCTTCGAACAATCACAACTTTTTGGTACAGTCTTGTATTACATTTTTGAGTAAAACAAATTATTCCCTTGCCATTTCTACGTCAAAAAGGTATACCTGTTAAAAGTGGATACGAGCAACCGTTTTCGAGATATTTGGATTTAAAACAATTTCGGCGCATGTAATTTTTTATCGCAAGATTTTAAAAGTTTGTTATTTTGTCCAAATTTAAACGCATCTTGGCACAAAAGCTTTGAAATGAAAGACTAACACATTTTTTTGAGGTGTGTATTCAGTGCCTCAGACATAAACTAAACAAAAGGTATTTAATTTTTATTAAAATTGTTTTTATTAAGTTGTTTTTAATAAAATCTAGGTTACGTTTTATGATTTTCAAAAACTCCACCATTTGCTTCTAAGCACAGGTCAGCTCTATGATGTATAGCTCGGGTTGCTCATGTGGATACATTCGGGCGCATTTCTTAGTGTTTGTGCTGCGTTTGTTCTCCGATCCAATAATGCTTCTCTTGTATTTACTTCAGTGGAATATACCAGTGATTTGAACCATCCCCAAAGACAATAATCCAAAGGATTAAAGTCTGGCGATCTAGGTGGCCAATTAAACGGACCTCCCCGACCAATCCATCGGTTTGGAAAGTTTTGGTTTAAAAAATCTCTTACAAGTAAACTGTAGTGTGCAGGGGCTCCATCATGCTGCAAATACATGTGTTGTCTTACATTAAGGGGAACATCTAATAGATTTCGCAAGTGATTTTCAAGAAAGTTTAAATATTTTTCTCCTGTAAGACTACCGTCGATTATAAATGGGCCAATTAAATGACCATTTAACATTCCACACCACACATTAATGCTAAATTTATGTTGGAAATTATGTTCTACTGTAGCGGGAGGATTTTCATAGGACCACCGGTGTTCATTGTGAAGATTATTTATACCATCACGCGTGAATTATGCTTCATCAGTGAACAAAACATACCTATACAACCTTCGATCTTCATTAATCCAGTTACAGAATTGCATTCTCAACTCAAAATCACCCTCCTGGAAATGTTGAACCCGTTGTAAATGAAATGGGTATAAACAATTAATGTGAAGATTTCTCCAAGCAGACGATTGTGTAATTTGATAAGTATCTGCAATCCGCCTAGTGCTTATGCTTGGATTATTTTCGACGGCATTGAGTATAGCTTCTTCTACTTCAACGTTGGGTCCCGATTCCCTTTCAGATACAATTTTCGCACTTGGAAACATCCCAGATTCTCCAGCAGTAGTGAAAACTTGTTGAAAAACTCTTCTATCTGGCACCCTTCTATCTGGAAAACGACGCTGGTACTCCGCGACTGCTTGAATTGCGACCCCATTGCAGAAGCCATAGACGAATATCATATCTGCATATTCACGATGCGAGAATATCACAGGCATAATGACGTATTTAGATCTAAAGTTTCTTAAATGATTATTGTCAGATAATAAAAGTTATGAACAGAAATTGACAGTGATAAAATTTGATCTTATTATTAACTGACATTACTATTGCTAAGTAACAGGAAAAACGATGAGAACACCAATCAGCAGTTGTTCTGTCAGGCAAGGCACACTTCTATTTTTTTACAATACGTGCATACTTTATGTGAATTTGACAAAAAAAATCACATGCGCCGAAACTGTTTGAAATCCGAATATCTCGAAAACGGTTGCTCGTATCCACTTTTAACAGGTATACCTTTTTGACGTAGAAATGGCAAGGGAATAATTTGTTTTGCTCAAAAATGTAATACAAGACTGTACCGAAAAGTTGTGATTTTTCGGCACACTTCTATTTTTTTACAATACGTGCATACTTTATGTGAATTTGATAAAAAAAATCACATGCGCCGAAACTGTTTGAAATCCGAATATCTCGAAAACGGTTGCTCGTATCCACTTTTAACAGGTATACCGTTTTGACGTAGAAATGGCAAGGGAATAATTTGTTTTGCTCAAAAATGTAATACAAGACTGTACCAAAAAGTTGTGATTTTTCGAAGAAGTAGAAAGACATGTAGGTGGCGCCCCCTACAACTAAGAGCAATACTAATATTAGATTCGAATTTGTCATACCAAAAAACCCCGTATATCAATTTTCACTCCATTATTTACATTATCATGGATTTTATTTAAAAAATTGGAAAATTAAATAAAAACTTTAGCACCCTGTATCTCGAGAACTAAGGCCTTCCGGACACTTATTTATATAGACTTTTATGTTTATTTTTTGGTCCTGAATATGTACCTGAAGTATTGACATTTCCTCACGAATCGCCCTGTATATATATATATATATATATATATATATATATATATATATATATATATATATATATATATATATATATACTTAAATTGGTTTTTAACTTAGACTATAAAACGAAGGAGAGACTCAACATTTCATTCATAAATGGTTTTGAAAGTTGGATCTATTATAATTGTTTTATATTATAATTATTGCTGCTATTATTAGGGTGTATATCTATTATTATCGCATTAAATAACCTTATTAAGTTTAAAAAATAATTCATTCATTACAAAATTCGAAGAACACTACATTTTTTAGCGGCAAACTAATTGATTGGAAACGTATTTCTGAATTAACATTTTCTAACAACTTAAGTTTTTGTCTCAATCGAGTACCTAGTATTTAGTTGGATATCCATTGGCTTCAATTACTTCTACAAGTCTCTAGTGGAATACCCAAGCTTCTCTCATATCTAACCTAATTTCGTTTTAACTATTCAAAGATGTTCTATTAGGTTAAGATCTGGACTACAAGATTGCCATTGTAAAACATTTACATGATTATCCTGAAGCCAGACAGTCACCCTCCTAGCAGAGTGCTTTGGAATTTCCAAAGTACTGATAAATTTTCTTCTGCATATGGTTGCATAACGTTTTCCAATATGTTAATGTATTCATACTAATCCATTTATTCTATAACGAGGGCCAACACCATTCCAAGAGAAGCAACCCCATACCACAATACAACCACCACCAAACTTCACTGTTTTCATGGTGTAGCGAGGGTCAAATTCTTTATTTGGTGGACGCCAAATAAAACGTTTTCCATCAGAACCAAATTTATTTACCTTCGAATCATCTGACAATAGTATCTGCTTCCAATGTTGGACGTTCCAAGGAAGGTGATTCCTAGCAAATTCCAAACGGCTCCTTCGATTCACTTCAGAAAGGTGAGGCTTCTTCCGTGTTACCCTGCCAAAAATTTGTGCCTCGTTCAAACGATTACGAACACTTCGACACTAAATTCCCTTGGATTTTCAACAAAAATTTCTTTCCAAATTCCTGTCAAATAAATTCTTGTCAACAAAACCATTTTTGATTTGCTGTACTTACAGTGTTTGTTATGTTTCTGTATTGTGTGTTTTGAAACTGTTCTGTAAACGACAATTGTTTTTTAATCCACAAATGCAGTTGAAGATCGATTTTTTCGACTCCAAGTTCTATGACAGCGACTTTTGTTCCCGTTTTGGCAAGAAGATTTACAGATGTTGATGGTACCTTAGTTTCACTTGATATCGTACGCAGAATGTTGAGAGGACGGAATCTATCGACTCGTGTACCTGCTACAGGCCTTCTATTAGATGCAGGTTATCGACGTCGGCTCATGTAAATTGAGACATGGACGATTGGCGAAACGTTCCTTTTACTGACGAGTTTCGTTTTACAACATATTCACTAGATGGACGACAAACGGTGTGAAGAAGACCCGGGGAACAATATGCTCAATGTTGTTTCTGCCCTAGAGTGCAATTTGGTGGCGGTGGAGTGACGGTATCTATATATATGGGTGTTTCACAACTTATTCACGAAATTTTAACCACATATGCACTGTTACGAAAGAAGCTGATTTGTCAAAAAAAAAATGTAATAAAAGTCGTACAGAAATCGAGATAATAAAATAATACAGTTTACCAGTTCACTTACTTATAAAAGCTGTTCAAAATTGTTTCCATTGGCTTCAATACAAGCTTGGGCGCGTCTAATCCAATTTCGGTGCACTAACTGAAATACATCTCCTTCCTGCTGTGCTTGAAATCTCAAATTATCGGCAGCCACTGTGATTCGGTCACGCAGATCTTCAATATTCTGAACTGGAGTAGGGTATATCTCGTTTTTCAAGTATCCCCATAAAAAGAAGTCCAGAGGATTTAGATCGGGAGACCGTGGAGGCCATGCAATTGGCCCACCCTTACCGATCCAGCGTATCTGCTGTACCTCATTCAAAAAATTACGAACTTCTAAACGAAAATGCGGAGGTGCCCCATCGTGCAGAACCACATCCTTGCTCGGACCGCCATTGGCACATCTTCAAGAAGGACCGGTAAATATTCCGAAGAAATTCCAAATACTGGTGACCATCCATCCGATCTGGCAATATGAACGGTCCAATTAGACGTTCATCGACAATACCTGCCCACATGTTTAAAGAAAAACGATGTTGGAAGTTTGTCTGGACTATTGCGTGAGGATTTTCAAAGGACCAAACGTGTGTATTGTGAAGATTGGTTATACCATTACGAATAAAAATTGATTCATTGGTGGCGAAAATATTAGCTGTAAAACGGGCATTTCGAGCATTTTTTGGCAACAACCCCTCACAAAATCTTATTCTGAGGGGGTAATCTGTGGGTAGCAACGCCTGGACTGTCTGGACGTGATAAGGGTACAGTTGGGTTTCATGTAATATGCGCCACGCTGTCGCATGTGAGACTTCTGGTACCTGTTGGGCTAACCTTGTGCTTATTCCTGGATTTTCTTCCACAATATGCAAAATTTCTTCTTCGGCGTTTAAAACGCGTTGTGGGCGAAGCCCACCCCCATCCACCCCACGTCTGGGGCGCAAATCTCCACTAGCATGTGCACGTAAAACAATTGAAGTAAATGTTTGTGGATGTGGTATGTGCCTATTCGGAAATCGGTTTGCATACAAACGAGAAGCCGCTTGCGAGTTTTGCCCTGCTTCTCCGTACGGTAAAACAATATCCACTAACTCCTCATTACTGTACACATGTGCCATTTTTAATAAATATCGAAAAACATAAACTCGCAAAATACTTTTTTTAAATTTACAAAAATCGACCGTTGTTCATTCAGATCACTCACGATACAGATTGAACATTATTTACATGTTCTTATCAATATGGAAAAACAAAAAATTCCTGGTATTTTGTTTTCTTTAGTGGATTGGTACAACATTTGCTACAAGAAATTATTAATGAGTGTTGTGATTTTTTTTAGAAATCAACTTCTTTCGTAACAGTGCATATGTGGTTAAAATTTCGTGGATAAGTTGTGAAACACTCTAATATATATATATATATATATATATATATATATATATATATATATATATATATATATATATATATAGATATAATAAACACAAGCTTACAAAATCATTGAAAAACTAAAAGATATACAAACAACAACGATCGAACAAGTAATGAATATGACAACAATGCAGCGTCTGCTTTCTGCGATTAATGATTGGTTGTAAAACTACTCATAGGGACGCAAATTCGGCGCAGCGTCGTTGCCAGTTCTATTTGGTAAACATTTTTGTAATTTTTAAACGAGTTTTTAAAAGTTCTTAGTTAATTTTGTATAGTTTTTTGATATACATACTTAATTTTATAAAAATTGACTGAGAATATTTGTCAATTTTTAAAACATTGCAACAACGTACACCTATCGATAAGTGGAGAGGGAAAAATGTTCAATCTATTATCCCGTATTAAATGTAAACAGTTGGGTTTCTCTGGTTTTATAGTTTAAAATTTTTAAAAAGCATTTTCAAATGTTTTAAAATAAAATATACCAAATGGCTATCTTGATAAAAGTAAGGAAGGTTTTATCTTTACGCTGGCTAACTTTGTCTTGCGAGAGTGGGCTACTCTATTTTTCTCTCTTAAGGTTTGACCAAAATATAAATTCAAAAATCTAGTTTTTCCGGACTATCTATATATATATATATATATATATATATATATATATATATATATATATATATATATATATATATATTACAAAAACGTTTAAATATATATAAAATCTTTTTTAGTTTTTGAGATATTTTGCATTTTCAAAAAAGTCCTATAATTTATTTATTTATGAAAATTTTCAAAATCTGTAAGAACATTATTCAGGCAACTTTTTACGTAGAGTGCACCTATTAAGTCAGATTTTACATACGACATTTTTCTTATGGCCGCTGTGTTCGATTTTAACAGTTTTGAAAAGAGTATTTCTTTAGCTTTTCAACGGTGTATCACACTTTGTAATTAGGTTATTACTAAAGGTGCAAAAAGTGCGTAGAGAAAATATTTAAACGTTTTTTGGAATTATCAAAGTAAAAAATTAAAAATTAATAGTGTTAAAAGGCAATATGTAATTCAACATCCAGTTCTACAAAAAAATAGTAAAAACTACTCAATAACATTGCACAATGTTCACAAATGTTCAAATGACCAGCCGCAGATAACACTAACATCTCAAGTAGGCTTTGGTTTTGAAATAATAGAATGCTTTTAATCTGTCAAAAATGCAACGTTTAAGTTTTATTTAACATTCATCGCTGTTTTAATAAGGATTACAATGGCGTTAAACTTTTCTAATGAAGAAATGTTTGATATGTTAGTGTGTTATATTAAAAATGAAAGAAATGCAAACAGGGCCATGGATGTGTATTTTGACACGTACCCGGAAAGACGGCAGCCTGGCAGAACTTATTTTCAAACGCTGGTTAGAAACTTGCTTGAGTTTGGCAGTTTTAATAAGATTCACACAAAGAAGTATGCAAAAGACAACGAGCAACGCCATAGGCAAATCCTAGAATATTTTAATGAAAATCCCTCTTCATCTACAAGAAGAAGCGAAACAGAACTTCAAATTCCAAAATCTACCGTTCATGGCGTCTTAAAAGTGACTAAATATCGTCCTTACAAGCCAACAATTGTGCAAGGACTTCAAGCAGTTGATTTCGAAAGAAGAATTGTTTTTTGTAATTGGTATATCAATAGATGTCGAGAAAATCCCGCTTTTTGCAATAAAGTCATTTGGTCAGATGAGACTCATTTTACAAACTGTGGCATTTTTAATAAAAAAAATCACCATTATTGGGCTATTGAAAATCCGCAACTACGCGATCCACGCAGGCTGCAAGAGCGATTTGGTTTTAATGTGTGGTGCGGGATGCTTGGTAAGATAAACATAGTCTAATTGAATTGCTTATAATTCAATATTTTCCATTACTTTTTAGGAAATCGTCTCATTGGTCCCTTTATTTTTGATCAGACACTGACAGGCCCAAGATACCTTGCCATGTTACAGAATCAAATAGTTCCTGCCATTCGAGAAGCTGTGCCAGATGATCAGTTTAATAGCTTGTGGTTTCAGCAAGACGGTTGTCCTGCACATAACAGCAGGGATGTACAAACCTTTTTAACAACAACTTTTGGTGAAAACGTAATATCCAACAGTGGTCCTGTCCGCTGGCCATCTAGATCCCCGGATATCACGCCGTTGGATTTTTATTTATGGGGATGTGCGAAAAATGAAATATACGAATTTGACCCCCCAGAAAATAGGCAAGTTCTTGAGCAGCGAACCCGAAATATTCTAGAAAATATAAATAGAAATACCATTCAACGGGTAATCAGAACAGTTGAAAGGAAATGCGGACACTGCATAGAAAAAAACGGTTAACATTTTTAATCCTAGTATTATGTAGCATTTTTTTATTAATTTTATTCAGTAGGTAGTTCATACTGATTTTCTGTTAATTCTTGTAAGGTTAGTACTTTTAAATCGCCATGAACGGTTGACTTCAGAATGTGAAGTTCTGTTTCAATTCTTCTTATGGAAAAAACCAGATTTTCATTAAAATATTCTAATATTTGCCTATTCCATTCCTTGTCATACTTGCATACTTTCTGTTGCGATTCTTAAAATTGGCTAACCCTAGCAAGCTTCTAATCAGTGCAGCGCTTGAAAAGAAGTTCTGTCGACAGTCGTTCTTCGGGGTACATTATGTGCAGTGCACATACTATTAATGTTACTGGGTAGAACTTACTGATTTTATGCAGAATTTAATGTCCAATTTAAAAATATTGCTATTTGAAACTATTAAATTTTAATTTATATCGATAATTCGAAAAAATGTTTAAACAGTCTTATTTCAAACGCAAAGCCTACTTGGGCAAAGATGTTAGTGTTATATGCGGGTGGTAGTTTGAACATGTGTGAACATTGTGCACGAATCAATTATGTTATTAAGTAGTTTATACTGATTTTTTGTAGAACTGGATGTTAAATTACAATATATTGCTATTTAACACTATTAATTTTTAACTTTTTACTTTGATAATTCCAAAAAACGTTTAAATATTTCCTCTACGCACTTTTTGCACCTTTAGTAATAACCTAATTACAAAGTGTGATACACCGTTGAAAAGCTAAAGAAATACTCTTTTCAAAACTGTTAAAATCGAACACAGCGGCCATAAGAAAAAACAAAATTGATGATGGTTCTAGATAATCGAAACGTTGTATGTAAAATCTGACTTAATAGGTGCACTCTACGTAAAAAGTTGCCTTAATAATGTTCTTACAGATTTTGAAAATTTTCATAAATGAATAAATTATAGGACTTTTTCGAAAATGCAGTTTTTTGGTTTTTTCAAAATATCTCAAAAACTAAAAAAGATAGAATCGCGAGCAAAACGGCGTTAAATTACAATCATAATTGTCTAAAACTTTCTTCATTTAAACGTTTTTGTAACTATCACGGTTTCCGAGATCCCAATACTGTCATAACCAATTTCGGACACACTGTATATATATATATATATATATATATATATATATATATATATATATATATATATATATATATATATATATACATATATATATATATATATATATATATATATATATATATATATATATATATATATATATATATATATATATATATATATATATATATATATATAATGAATTGTAAATAAAAAAAATATGGTGAATAGTTTTAGAATTTTTTAATTGGGGCTGTTCACTTCCGGTTTAGCCGGGAAAGAAGATAGACCTCTTTTTCCTGATATAAAAAATATATGACATTAAAAGCATCCCATATCTGGTTTCTGGTACAGGGAAAATATAATTGTCTATTAACCTGTATTAGGTTTGCCGATACCTAACTTTTGTAGTTTGCAGGGTTTTATGTTTTACAAAATGTAACTTTTGTATGCCACATATTTTTGAGTTACCCTGTATATCGCGATAATTTTAATTTGTAGCATATACGGGGTTGTTCAAAAGACAAAGTTCATATCTTCTATATGAATCATTTTTTAGGCATCACAACTTTTTTTTTCAAATGGCAACCTAGGTCATGTGGGGATCTATGAAAAGTTCTAAAACTGAAGCCTATACTAGTTACAAATTAGGGGTCTGCCCATTTCGTCACAGTAAAACAAGTCCACATACGTTTTTTAATTAAATTTTTTTTTTGGCCTTGAGCAGAGCCCATTTAGCCACGAACATTCAAGATATAAGTAGAAAAAATGCAGTCGTAAGAGAATCTTTTTAATTAAAATTAATTTACCAAAAATAAAGCCCAAATGTGGATGTCAAAATATGAAGAATAACCCTGTACAAGAAAAGGTTTTTAAAATTTTTACTCTAGTTAATTCATAAGAGATTAAAATTGGCCCACTGTCGTGAGGCACCGTTTACAGGGTGGTTTGATAATTTGTGCGGTTTCTACATTTTTGAAATGCCGAAAACAATATTTAATATTTAAGGTCAAAATATTTTTGAAATTTAAAATTGTTAATATAAAAATGCGTATCCAAGACATCCTATAGTGTACAATTTAACTTCTTAAATTGAACGTTTCAAGTCTTGTTATTTCGTTCTGCTTTGCTCAAGTAGAACATTTTTCATGGAATCAATTGATTAATAACTTTTTTTTTTACTTTAAATAAACACGCACATTTTCGAATTTAAATCAAACTACTTTTTAAAAGAACTGGATATTTTGATATAATTGAGTTTTGAAAATTACCTTACGCGTGATGATATCTTTTATCAACACTTCTTCTGCTCTTCTGCATATACAAGAATTCAATTTAACACGGTAGGATTTTAGAGGCTTTTTATGGCTGAATCATATTAAATATATTAAACAAAACAACTGCCATACCAATATCCGTGTAATTTACCCTCAAAACGTTAACATCACAGTATTTTATTGCAAAGAAGGTGACTGCTGCTTGTAAAACTGTGAGAAAAAATAAAATAGTAGGCCTGGAGGCCAGGAGCAAAATGGCAGTTTAAGTTTTTGCTTCCACTCTTTCTTTGCTTTATTTTTTACTAAAACATTTAACATTCCAAAGTATTAATTAATTGCTTTGGTTTGTTAATTGAATTGTTGACTTCTGCTCTTACCGGAACAATGCGTCAGCAGTGGCGGCTCGTGAGTATATTGAAGGGTGAGGCTACATGAGGTTAATTTTATTTAAATGTGAATAAATTTCCACGTCACCCATGAGGTATTATTCTGCGACGCGTTGACCTTTTTTTTTTAATGGAGGTCATCGCCAATAGGCCTACTAAACCATTAAAAACTAAAAAAATAAACTCTAAAAAAAGTAAATAAAAAGTAAACAAAACAAGTAAAATATGTACACCTATCACTAAAATATAGCGGTGATTGCGATAATAAAAACATAATTTAGTTTATTAAAACTTAAAATAAATAGTTGTATCAAATAAGATAAAAAAACTACTTTTTGTACATTAAATTTATACGTCTGTCTTTTAAGGTTGCAAATTTATCTATAATTTGGTCGTAAAAGTTTTGGTCTTCACTAAGTTCTGACAGTAATTCCTGTTCTATTGACATCATTGCTAAACCCGAAAGCCGTTCTTGTGTCATTGTGTTTCTTAGGTAGGTTTTGATCCGTTTAAGACATGAAAAATTTCGTTCGGCCGATACACTTGTTACGGGAATAGTTAAAACTAAATTAAAAAGCTTATATGCTTCCGCAAAAATTGCTTTAAAATCTTTAAATAACAAAGCTAGACTTTTTTCGACATCTAAATTTGAAAATTGTTCATCCCTATACAATACAGAAAGCTCATTCTTTAATCTATCTCTGTCAAAAATGTTTGGATAATTTTTTAATAAATTATTTAATAAGTCGCAGTCGTCTGGAAAGCATTTAACATATTCCGAATATTTTGTGCAATCGACTAAAGCAAAGAAATTTAAATTATTTAAATTTTCAAACCGCGTCCCTAATTGAAGAATTATACAATCTATTATTTCGAAATATAATATTTTATATTTAGTAAAAATATCAAAGTCGCTAGAACATTGCCCTCGACGTGTGTTAGTTGGCAGAATAGTGGCTTTTTTAGCAATATTGAAAAGTTCTTTGAAATGGTCCTCTATTCTAAATTCAGTAATTCGTTGCTTGGCAACGTTTATTTGCGAAATGCAGTAATTTATATCTAAATGCTTTAACTGTAATATTTGAAACAGTACATCAGTGCAACTAAAAATTTGTTTATGAATATGCGTTAAAAGGCAAAATTCGAAATCATTAAAATGCTTTAGAAATCCTTTTGCACCATTAATAGATTCTGTTCCAGAACTTAAGTCATTAATAATAGTTTCAAATACTATAATTAAATTGTCCCATTCATTAGCCACTAAGTTTAAAATTTTAGACCGTGTATACCATCGCGTTTCTACAGCTCGCGGAATTCTTTTACCTACTATCTGATTAAGCACAAAAGACCGTTTTGGTGATTGGTGGAAATAATTTGGTATTCCTAATAAAGTGCCAAAAATATACGACTTTGAGTAATCAGTTTTGTTCCCTGTTGTAAAACTAGATTTAATCTGTGGGCGCAACAATGAGTAAACATAGCTAAAGGAGCAATAGATCTAACTCTTGTTTGAAGCCCATTTATTTCACCTGCCATAACACTAGCCCCATCGTAACACTGCGCGACCAATTTATTTTTAAAGTCATAAGGCTCTAAGCTGTTTTGTATTAAATGAAAAAGGCTCTCTGCTGTTCTATTATCGCTAACGTCAAAAAATCCTAAAAATCTTTCTTTTAAAGATCCGTTGGTCACATACCCAACTGTTATCGAACACTGTGATTTTTCTGTTATATCAGTACTATCATGCGCAATTACGCCAAAAAAACAACAATCGGTGTCACTGATTTCTTTTTTTATATATTCTTGAATACAGTCATGTATGCAACCAATTAGTTCATTTTGTATAGTCTTAGATTGTCCCGTAAAAATATTACTAAATTTAGCACAATGTTCAGTAAGTTCGGCATTTCTTTTTATTAAGCATGCAAATATTTCCTTAAAATTGCCACGGTTAAAAGAATCTGTTGTTTCATTATGACCTCGAAATGCCAAGTCCTGTTTACCCAAAGTAATTGTAACATCAATTAAATAATTTAATAATAAACGGTTTTTTCGAACATTTTCATTATAAACAATTTTATTAAGACTTGCATTTTCTTGTAGTGCATCCGCAATAGTCGCCCTATTTTGCTCCAGTCTTGTAAGTGCTACCGAATTTTTAATATGCTCTCTTGAACTTTCATGCGATTTTACTGCTCGTGAAAACTTTTTTAAATCCGAATATCCGCCCCCTGAACTCCAATTATTTTTGACGCAACCTAATAAAATACAAGGCCAACAATATAAGCTTTCTTTATAAATACTTCCGCATAGCCACCTATAAGTTTCGTACCAAGATATTTGAAAAGTTCTTGAATATTTTTTACCTTGCCTCTTATCGTTAAATATTGCTAAAATTTTCGGCGTCGGACGGCTACCTAATATCTGTTTCTTTTCAGTTTCGCTTCTTCTTAAAAAAGGCGTTTCAATTAATGAAGCAATAATGTCGTGAATAGGATTCATTTCAAAAGCAAATACAAAAAATGGAACGGCCCAACTTACCAAATCAAAACAAAACAAAAACTTACTCACCCGTATTTATTCACCTTAAAAGACAGAACGCCCTCAATCAGCGATTATCGCAATCTATTCCCTATTTCTTTCTCAGCCGCACGCACCACGTAAAAAGAAGCCGTTGGAATATTTCGCTAGTCATGTGAAACCAATAAAAGCATATCCAAGCTACAGATTTATCGCCTCAAGAATGCAATAGAAAACGCGTGCATCGGCAATCGCCATCCCGCTCTGTCGTAATCAGGTGACTCGCCGGCATCGGCACCGGCCGTTGATAAATAGGTCAGAAGTCGAAACTTTCCAAGCTAAAATTATTTCGCCTCATTCGAGAGCACTTTCTTTAGGAATGGGTTTGCACGGATTGCACGGTCGGTTTTTTGATGTGGTCAGAATTTATTTTCTAAAATATTTATTATGGGATTATATTTTGTTTTTTTTTTAATGTTATTATGTTGTAAAACTGTTAAAAAGTATATTTCTAATTGGTAATAGATAAAAAGTTATATAAAAAAATTCTCTTTTCCTTTATTTTGGGGGTGAGGCGCGGCCTCAGAGGCCTACCCTGACGAGCCGCCACTGTGCGTCAGCTCATTCTGAGTGCATCCAGGGCACCAATCCAACTCTTGGTTCTGTCCACTGAATGCTAATTTTCGATAATTGTTTTAGTTAAAAAAAATTGTCTTTTAAAATCTTTCTAATGCATCTCAGCTTCAACTAGATGCGCTTTGAGAGTACTACTGGTATCACGAGATGACATTTTCTTTCAAGCCATCGACTTACCTCTCCCACTCCCGCCACTAAAATTCAATGTAGAACCATGCAGACGAACAGGATAGAATGAAGGAATGACTATACCTTACACGTTCACTGCGCCTGCTACCCTTCTAGAGGTGAAACCACTTATGTTAAAAACACAGAGGTTTGTCTTCAACAAGACGATTCGAGAAACTGATTGGTAGGGGTTGTTAACTATCACTTCGTTTGGTTACACCTGGTGACGATAGAGGTCTCATGTTCGACTTGTATTTGTCTAATATTGTTAATGTTGAACTCGTTATTAATTTTGTTGTGTCGTTTGTTCTTCTGCCAGTAAGGTTTTTTCAATTTTTTTGTTAGTTTAATATCTACTTCTTACCTAATTTATTTTTGTCACTACCAAAAAAATTAAAAGAACATGACGTTCAAAGTTTTTAAAATTATGTAAAAACAAAACTATTTTTCACAAACACTTCCTCTATATTTTTTTTAAACGAGCACTATGAATGTTTTATCAAGGGAAAAACCCAGTCCAATTATGCAAACCACTTGATTGAGACCGTCATACCTTTGATACAAATTTTAAAATTTTACACAGAAAATAAGGGTCATAAATTGAATATACTGGAGTCTCTAGAAATAAATAAGCTCAAACTTTCAAATTGTTTAAACGATCAGGTATAACTCATAATTCACCTCTGTGAAATATATCTCAATAATTTTAAGTTTATGACTAGTTCTTAAAAATTCCCACACTTTTATATCTTTAAAATTTCCGAATCTTTGTATTACACCTAGTTATATAAATGTTACTTTACTCTTAAATTTATTCATTCGAGATGTAACGTCCAAAGAAGCAATTGTCTAGTGAAAATGTCACGTGTTTTTGAAAAACAATTCAGTCATGTCAAACATGCGGCCCAGTGAGCATTTTTCTGCAGCCCAAATCAATTTTGAAAACAGAAAACCGTTTATGAAAGCGCGCGCCGCTGCAAAAACGATTGGTATAATAAAATGTACAATTGTACATAGTGCCATCTATGTTTAGGAGGATGAACTACACGTAACAACGTACAACAGTAATTGTTATAATTTATTTCGGATACAGTTTTTAACATGTCTCTTTCAAAACCAAGTGGAAGTAAGAGGAAACTTGTAGATGAGCATCGTATCTTTCAAGAAAAGTGGGAATTAGATTTTTTTTGCTGTGAAGTGAAAGAAAAAATTATTTGTTTGATTTGTAATAGCACAGTCGGTGTCCCAAAATTATATAATATAAAACGTCACTATGATATTCATAAAACTATGTTTGACAAGTATACAGGCATGGTCACAAACGAAAAGGTAAAATCACGATTGAAAGATCAGCAGCTTATGTTTACACGTCCAAAGCAAGAAAATGAATCCGTCCTTCAAGCGACCTACGTACACTGTGTCCCAGATTGCTTGTAATCACAAGGTTTCTCGGAAACCAGTAGAGATATAACTTTGCAGTTTTCGCGACCCTGTGTCACTTTTTCGAGAAACTTTGAATGACGCAAAACTTTTGGGGGTGGTATCATATTTCGGACACCCTATCAGATAGAGAAAAGGTAAAAACTACTATGGATAGATATTTTTACGTAGAATCCAGTGTTGTAGTCGCACAAATTTTTAGACAATCCGTTTTTGAGATATAGCCCAAACTTAGTATTTTTTAAATGGGTCACCCTGTATTTTTTTATTCCAAAAAATTCGCCTTTTTTTCTCTTTAAAATGATGTATCACACTATGCACTTTTGACGTAAACTAAATCTTATAAACGCTATATTAAAAGAAAAACGTAAGTTGGCCATGGAAATATGGGTAGATATTAAAAGTGTCCAGAAGCAAAATTAAACAACATAAAAAATTAATAACCATTTTTTTACTATGAAATAAATAAACTTAATAATCTTGATAAACTTAATCACAATACTAAACAAATTCTACATAACTAGAAAAACTGTTCAAAATGGCCGCCCCCCTCACGAACACATAATTGGCACACAGTACGAATTCTTCTTAGAGCATTCATCATCATTATAGGTCTATCTTCCAATGATCTAAATGTCTGAATGGTTGCATTTTGCAGCTGCTCCATCGTATTGACTGGATTCAGGTAAATTTTGTTTTTTAAGTAAGACCAAACGAAAAAATCTAATATTGAGAGGTCTGGCAAAAACGGATTGTCTAAAAAGGACTACCACCTTACTGGTCCATTTGTACCAATACCAACCAGCGATGATGAAAATTTTCAAATAGAAATGGCCTTATAATTTGCGCATTGTGGGCAGGAGCACCGTCCTGCTGCAAAGTAAATATTGTGCAGATTTGCTAGCGGCAAGTTATCCAATAAATCCGGTAGTATTTGATTTAAAATTGCTAGATATCTATCTGCTGTTAAATTATTATTGTAAATATGGAATGTAATCTTTGTTCCCAATATAAAGCAAGCGACGCTAAACCCAAACCTTCCTTGCTGCTGACGTTCTCTTGTTAAAAATTGGTTTTCCGTATACCAGTGCCTATTATTATGCCTGTTAAAAATACCACTACAACTTATATAGGCTTCGTCGGACCATATAACCTTGCTACCGAAGTCAGGGTCATTTTGGGTTTTTTGAAGATACCAGTTACAAAAATTTAGACGCTTTTCTGCATCTCCAGGATGCAACTGTTGTACTACATTTACTTTATAAGGCTTATATTTATGTTTTCTTAATATCCTTTGCGTTTGTGATTTTGACACCCCCACTGTTTCCTGAATATGCCTACATGAATTCGCGTGATTGGCCTGAATACTTGCTAATACAACAATCTCATTGTTCTCGTGATTTCGTTTATTATATGTTTTTGCCCTGTGCTTTGAAAATGATCCATCATTAATTAAATTTAATTTAATTCGGCGAAAAATTGCCTTGTGTGGCTGAGGCCTTTCTGGATATCTACGATATAAAAAAAGCTTTTGGAAATAGTCCATAACTCAAAGTGGAATTGAAAAAAAATTTTGAAAGGAGGTTCATAATAATTTAAGCGCTTGGTGCATACCTGTTAAAATATAAATCAGATGCTTGATCACTGTTTTCATGACATTCAATAAAACAAACCATCATATCATACTTATGACTATTTTCAAAATTATTCATTTCTTCTTAATATCTATTAATTTACCTGTTAGAATTATTGGTAACTCGTATGATAAGAGGATAAAGACGGCAATATTTGATATATTTAAGAAACAAATAGTTTTGATTTTTGTTTCCATGCCATATTTCCATGGCCAACTTACGTTTTTCTTTTAATATTGCGTTTATAAGTTAGTTTACGTCAAAAGTGCATAGTGTGATGCATCATTTTAAAGAGAAAAAAAACGCAAATATTTTGGAACCAAAAAATACAGGTTGTCCCATTAAAAAAATACTAAGTTTGGCTATATCTCAAAAACGGTTTGTCTAAAAAAAATTTCGACTACAGCACTGGACTCTACGTAAAAATATCTATCCATAGCAGTTTTTACCTTTTCTTTATCTGACAGGGTGTCCGAAATATAATACCACCCCCAAAAGCGCAAAATTTCTATTTCACTCTGTATCTCGGGAACGAAACAATCTGGCACAATTCTGTTTGCGGCATTCAAAGTTTCTCGAAGCTATCTGGGACACAGTGTACTGTCGGAGTTGATCGCGAAACACTCAAAACCATTTGTTGAAGGTGAATTTATAAAAAGTGGCCGCGAAAAAAGTCCCGGGAGCGTGAAGGCATTTCAAAATATATCCTTGTCCCGGAATACTGTCGCTGAAAGAGTTACTGAGTTGGATGCCATTATAAGTGATCAGATAAAAACAAAATCAGACTCTCGTTGCATTTTCTATTGCCTGTGGCGAAAGTACGGATGTGTGTGGTGTGGCACAACTCGCTATTTTTCTTCGTGCGGTTGATACAGATATCAGTGTGTATGAAGAATTACTGGAATTAGTAACATTGCATGATACAACAACTGGGAAGGATATTTTCCATGCTGTTTATGGACTTCTGCAAAAGAACAATTTAGATTTGTCAAAACTGTGTTCCGTTGCAACAGACGGAGCTCCTTCAATGACTGGAGTAAAAAATGGCTTTATTAAAATATTACAGACAAAGATCAGAGAAACGGGCAGTGACAAACCAGAACAAACAAAACCAAGAAGTTTTATGCTCAAAAGTGATCAAGTTGGAAAGTGTTTTAAAGTCAGTGAAAAAAATGTATAAACTTCATAACGTCACGAGGCCTTAATCAGCGACAGTTTTTTGCATTTTTACGTGATTTAGAAAGTGAGTACACTGGTTTACCGTATTATGCAGAGGTGCGATGGCTTTCGTGTTTTATGATACTCGATCGGCTTTGGAAACTCAATGAAGAAATACGCGTTTTCATGGAAACAAAAGGAGAACATGTCAGCTTATTATGCGATGTACCTTTTTTACAAGATCTTTCATTTATGGTAAATATCACAAAACACTTGTCGGACTTAAATACGAAATTGCAAGGACCACGTCAAGTTATTACAGATATGCATGATCATGTGAAAGCTTTCAAGTGTAACATGATGTGGGAAAAACAGTTAGCAGAGGATAATCTGTCACATTTTCTGACTTGTAAGGCATATCAGGAAAGCACAAGTGTCCCAATATCATACAAAATTTAGAGAAAATGCCTTCTGGCACAATTTTTGTCTATTTACTGGTCTTTTCACTATCGAAATTGATAAAGTTCACCCTCACTTGCAAATGGAAGTAATTGAGATTCAGTGTCAGACCCATTTAAAACAAAAATTTGATAGTGTTGGTACATTCGAATTTTATAAGTAGTTGCCTGTTCAATACAATGAAATGAGAAAATTTGCCTGTAAAATCCTGTCAATGTTTGGAAGTAACTATAAGTGTGAACAACTATTTTCTTTGATGAAAGGAAACAAATCTACCGCAAGATCGCGATTGACGGACGCACACTTGGACGCAGTTTTAAAAGTTATTAAACAAATAGACAACTTAATTAAAGACAAAAGATGTCAAATATCTGGCAAAAGAATTTAATGTTTGTAGTTTGTTGTAATGTCCTTTTTATTGGAAATTTAATAAACAGACTTGTCCTATAAGAGTACTTTTTTTCAAGATTTTCAGTAGTTTGTCTTCTTTAAGATAAGGTTTTGCGGCCCACCTAGTCGATGGTCTTCATGCTTTTGGTCCACCAGTGACTTTGAGTTTGACATGGCTGGTTTACATAATTTCATTATGGATTTCCGCCGAGTATCGGCTGAAACAATCGTATTGTTCAAAGTTTTTTTAAATATTTTTTTGTACAGGTAACTGTTAACTTAATAGTATACAGGGTAGGTCGAAAAGCTATTAATTTTAAAAAATGGGTCATTGTGCATGCATATTATGTCCATCAAATGGGTATCTTCTTGCTGATACATTACACTACATTTAACTTTAAAGACACCCGATAAATTTGAGAAAACTCTGCCCTAACAAACAATTCCGGGAAAAGAGCAGAGGCTTTCAATTTAGGCGTGCCTCAGCACTTGGAAATCCAAACTTTCGCGATACGCATGTTTTAGTACAACAGCATATTATAGGCATAATATGAGATTATACTTGATCACTCTCTGCTACGTAAAGTAATGAAAATAATCTTAGAAATTTAACTTTCATTGATAGTAAGTTACACGGACTAAAACTTAAAATTACCTATTAAAAAAACTTATGTAAGTGACTCATCAAACATTTTTTATGTGCAATAAAAAAATCATATTTCACTTACTAAACATTAATTTCGGGTAGAAAGCTCCCTATTTAATGAATAGATCTATTTTTATATACCGAAACTATTTTTTTATATTATGTAAATCGCGTTAGTATTTAGAAAAAAAAACAACTTTTCGTTTGTATTTCATGTCTTGTCCCCGTGAAAAAATTGTTGTGATTATGTCTAAATTCTGTTTCATTTTCATGTTTTTTTTTGTTAACTGTTTTTATTGAAATAATAAAATTATTCTAAAATCGTTGTGTGTTTCTTTTTATTAATAAACTTCCCGTCAAAAAGAACGGCATAGGGTTTATTAGATTTTTCTAACACAGGCCAGCTCATTATTTACACAATGGAAATACCCTCCCAATAATAAAAAAAATATTTGGAAAGCCCATTTTTTAATAGCCTAATTAGAACCTTTTATATTGGCAGGTAAATAACTTTGTTGTGGGGCGGCTAAAATGGGTCTATTTTACAACGGAAAAATTACCTAGACTGGGTTTTTTACAACATTAGACGTAAAATAAACGTTAAACATCACTATTCTGTTGAGTTTCGAATTGAGTGGTTCTCTGTTTATCGATAAGCAAGTCTATGTGAAGACGAGAATGTCGAATCAAACGCGCCAAAGTTGCAAAATTTCTCCTGACAAATTTTGTTATATTTGTGGAGAATTTCTGGTGAAATCACAAGCCAGGCCATTTTCCGAAAATGTAAAAAAAGCCTACTTTAAATATTTTGGAGTGTTAATTGGAGATCAAGATAATCGGTGTATCAAGTGTATCATTGGTGCAGTAGATGAAGGGAGAGAAAAAGTATACCTTTTGCAGTTCCAATGGTATAGCGAGAACCCACCAATCATTCTGACGATTGTTATTTTTACCTGGCAAATACTGAAGATTATTCCAAAAAGGGAAAGCACAATATAGAATATCCAAATATGCAATCTGCCATACAACCTGTTCCTCATAATGCAAATTTGCCAGTGCCGATTGCGCCTTTAAATTGGCAAGCTATTGATTTTTGAGATAATGGAGATAACGCATCATCAGGCAGCTCAGAAGAACAGTGCACCGATCCCACTTTTACCACAGGTCCTAGTTCCGGCGAGCCACATTTGATTGTTCAAAGTGAATTAAATGATTTAGTACGTGATTTGGGTTTATCCAAGCAACAGTCAGAACTTCTGGGTTCCCGTCTTAAGGAATGGAACCTATTGGCCAAAGAAACAAAAAATACGAATTTCAGAAAAAGAAATGCTATGTTTTCTGAATTCTACAGTATGGAAAATTCGTCGTGCTCGTGTACTGATATAGACAGTTTAATGCAGAAACTTGATATTGAACATTCTCCCCGTGAGCGGCACTTATTCATAGACTCGTCTAAATATAGCTTAAAAGCTGTGTTATTCCATAATGGAAATTTAAAACCCTCTATACCAGTTGCCCATTCAGTTGCAATCAAAGAAAATTATGAAAAAAAAAAAAATATATATATATATATATATATATATATATATATATATATATATATATAAAACTGAGGAATCCTTGCTTTCAAAGAAGGAAAATGTTTCAGATCCTTTCTTTTCAGTTGATCTATCATAAGTTACAATTTTCTTTTGAATGCGTTTACTGCGCTAATCATCTCAATAACAGTGTTTCCTTTACCTTGAAGCTCCAAGTTAATGGTGTTTAAGTGCATTGTGATGTCAGTCAAAAATGCCAAATCAGTCAGCCATTTTTCGTTTTTCAACATCTGAGTGTCATCACCTCTTTCGTCTAGAAAAGCTGTTATTTCGGGCAATAATTCTTGAAACCTTTCTAGGAATTTTCCGCGACACAACCACCTGACGTCCGTGTGAAGAACTAAATCAGTGTGTTCAGCTGACTCCCTATCTTCCAACTGCAACTTAAAGAGCCGCCGTTGCAAACTACGTGCAGTAAAGAAAAGTATGTACATTCCATGATATCATTTTTTAGTTTATCTGCCATGTCCTGACTCATGACTTCAATACGCCTTGTGACAGTCGGACGAGATAACTGAAGTTCTCTAATAGCAGACATGATTTCTGTTTTATTTTTAAAATCTCCAAATAAAGTCTCACCCGCTTCAATAAATGCTTCCTTCACAACCGATCCGTCTTCGAATGGTTTCTTGTATTTCGCCAATATATGAGATATTCTAAATGACGCGATCGTAGCAGCTTTTGATTGTTTGGCTGGTCTTGTGAACATGGTTTGTTCTTTTTTCAAACAAGATATCAAATCACGTACACTCCTTCGTTTTCACTACTTGTAATTTATAAACTCCGCTGTAGAATAAACAGCCTTGTCCAGGAGAAATTCTTTTACATTTTTAAAAATTTTACCTTGATACCGTTTGAATCTTTGTGACAGTTTATTGTATAAATACACGCATTTGTATAAAGGGGATCCTCCGAAAAAAGTTTTTTTATGTTTAGGTATCTTAAGTGTCAGTATTTCTAGTAAAATGCCAATTGGGTTCGCCTAGCATTTCATATTCGGAGGCATTATCTTAAACACACAACAGGCATCTCAGTATATATAAACACGGGACAGTTAATATTTTCTTTTCTCTGAACAGTGTTCTACAGCTCTCCAGCGGTTTAAGATTAAATATTAATCTTATTATCCTCTTTTGAGACACGAATATGCGATCACAACCCTTGTGACCCCAGCGTAATATGCTGTTAACATACCCGCTTCGTCAAGTGAATTTTTAAGATTTAAGATAGCAAAAAATGACGAATTTAATTTGGAGCCGATATGGTCAATGTGTTTTTCAAAAGATAAGGTTGAGTCAATATATGTGCCTAAAAACTTTGTACCTTCAGAGAATTTTATTTTCGCGTCTTTTTGAAATATATATAATAAATATATTAGTAAATTCGGTCTTGTCTGGGTTTTCGAACTGATTCTCCCGACACCAAGCCTCCATATTAACACATATTCGCCTTACTTTATGAGCGAGGATCTGCGGGTCGCAAGAAGAAACTACCACCGTCGTGTCATCGGCGTACATAGTAACGTGATCAGCACCAAGAGCGTCCGAAAGATCATTAACGTACAACAGGAATAGCAACGGACCCAACACTGAACCCTATGGTACCCCAAGTTTTATTTCCTTAGGTATCGTCAAGGTATTACCATATTTTATTTTCATATCCCTATCCGATAGGTACGATTCAATCCATAGCAACAGATTACCACGAATGTCCATATTGAAAAGTTTTGATATAAACATAGTTTTGTTAATTGTATCGAAAGCTATGGACAAATCAAAGAATATAGCTACAACATATTCGTGCTGATCCAGTTTCGAATATACAAAATTTAAGAAACTCCTAGATGCAGACTCAGTTGATTTGCTGGACAAAAATCCATGCTGACATCTGCTAACAATGTTGTATTTCGATAAAAAGGCAGTAATTCTGGAATGTATTATTTTTTCGAAAATTTGCCTGTAATTTTTGTTTTCACTACAGCCTCTTTTTAATATTGGAGTTACAATTGCTGTCTTTAATATCCTCGGAAAAATGCCATGGTCAAGACTAAGATTAATTAATATTGCCAGTGGGTTACAAATATATTGGTTAGGTGCCTTGATCAAACCAATGTTAAGGTCATCACTACCACGCGAGTTTTTGTTTATGATGGTATCAATGGTATTTAAAACTTCACGTTCTGTCACACCTAATAATACCATCGAGTTAGATAGTAATTCAGGAACTGTACCTGCTGCATCCACTCCATGATATTTATTTTCTAGCTTTTTTGAAGCCATCGTACTAAAATAACTTGCAAACTCGTTCGCAACATAAGATGGTTCAGTAATAATACTGTTTTCAATAGCTAGTTTTAGGTTTTTGTTATTTATACTGTTTTTATTTAAATTGGTGTTAATGATCCTCCAAATTTTCTTAGGTTTAATTTTTGAATTTTGTATTTTTTTATTTTTGGCAGATTTAATTTTTTGTTTATAAAACTTTTTAATACTTTTGTACATAACTACTATTCGTTCAGTCGGTGCAATTATCTTAAAGAAACCAAGATTATCAAGTTCATTCTTTACATCAGCCAGTTCACAATTGTACCTTCCATGGATAACCTTTCTATTTCTAGTAACTGGAGAAGACCGATAAGGGCAACATACATCCAGACAAAAAAACAACAGATTCAATAAAATGATTTCATGCTACATCTACATTATAATAGTTGGACGTACACAGTAAACGCGAATCTCTAATCATACCAAAGAACATATCAATATTATTGCGAGACATATGTCGCGCTGAAACTGTCATGTTCTTCTCCTTAGAGGCTTGAACACCATATAAATCAATTTTCATCTATTAAAAACGTCCGAAACAATATCGAGTTAGAATATCGACCGCGCCAATTCTGAACAATTGAACTTTCGCAGGCCGACGTGATGCTATCACGTTCGGCTGCCGCTCGGTTGCTGTGAAATCTTCGGGTACTTTCGTCAAGCTTTAAGGTAATCAGGGCAATTCGGACTGCCAGCCTAGCTTAGTATAGCGTATTTTATTATGCCTAAGAAACGCAACGAGACGATTGCAACCGCCGCGCGCGGCTAATAGTGTAGCGTATTTAACTTTTCCCAAGGTTCGCTTTTTATTACAACTATTAGGAGGGACGGTCAAACGAATAATTTATTTTCTGAAATATTTTTGAACGGGGGGGTCATTGATGAGAAATGACCCTATGTTTGTATAATAAGAGATTAAAAAAAATCTATTGGCACTGTGTTAATGTACCAGTACTCGTATTTTGTAATGCAGTAGCCTATTTAGGGCGGTAGGGGCAAAATAAGCATTATTTATTCTAAAGAGAACCCCTAACAATATGTTGGATTCCAATACTTCCTCTAGAATATTGCATATATAGTATATTAATAATATAATATATTGTCTGTTTTATGGGGGAATAACAGTAAATTATTTCAGGTATCTTTACTATCCTAACTCCTACAAAGGAATGGAACTTCTCCAGAGTACAATTGAGGATCATGGGACATTTTCGCTAAACTTAAATCATGAAGAGCTTATCGAAAGAAAAGGCCAAAAAATAAAAAGTCCTTCTTATAGCACAAGCGGCTTATTTGGAATTTCGGGTTGTGTTTATTTCGTAAAAAGAAAAAATTGCCTCTTCATGTCATTTTTGACATGAAAAATCCCTCTTAAATATCCCTTCGTCTCCAAGAGAGCTTGAAAGTTTCGTGAAATGGGCTTTATCCCATAATGTGGCAACAATAGTTAGCATACTCAACGGCGATCACCAATAAAAATTTGCATCACAATAGGGGATTTTTATTTTTGAGATTGGCAATTCTATATTCCGTTGACATTGTCATATATGAGAGCTTGTTTTGCCTTCAAGTTTTCAAGCAAATTTATTTTCCTTTTTATAAGGTGTTGGGTTTCTCATTTTTTGCTTATGAGAATGGTGCGGATTTGTAGATTATGTTTGAAAAGTGAACAATGCAATAACACTGGATTTGTTAGTATTGACCTAAACGAAAAAGGCCTTACAATCGCGACTTTAATCAAAACTCTAATTCCACAGTTGGTAAGTAAAACATGACTTTCCTATATTAAATTTGAAATGAATCATATAATTATGAGTAGGGATAAAAATAGTTTATGGCCGAAAAGTGAAGCATCTGAAAATCTATTACCAGAATTGTCGAATCTGTACATGCACAACTGAGTGCCTAAAGTTAATTTTTATCCAAAAATTGAGACAACTGTTACAAATTAAGGTTTGAAAAGAAATAAGGGTCTTGTTGAGAGCAAGTATTTCGGATTTTACGATTTTTTCAAATTTTAAACGAAAGCCTGTGTCTTATAGTACAGATTAAAAAAATAAAAATTGATCAAATTTGCTACAATTTTCAAAACATTGCAGTGCAAAAACTCCTTAATATGGTAATACAAATAAAAGGACCCTTACGGTGTTGCCGAATTGCCTTATATTTCTTGATTTATGATGCAAATATCCTAAACTCAACTCTTCGTTGCCAGTGTTTGAGCTGTACCATTTTTATGTTATGGCTTTAATGATGATGTCTTCGGCGCCTAACCTGGTGCTAACCATTTACTGTTTTACCTTGTGCTCCTAATGACAATGTTTGAACTATGCAACAAAATATTATTATAACAACCCCAATAAACAGTAACGAATTCTTCGCTGATAAAATTAAAATAAATTTGGCAACATTGTTTCTTGAATACGAGGAAATGGCCGATTAATCACGAAATGTCAAATGTCTAAGAATTTTTTAGTTGAATAACGTCAACATATTTTGTTGATACAGTTTTAAGATCAGTTCGTTAAAAACTAATATATTCTAATTATTTATTCTGTGTGCAATTTTAACACAATTAAAGTAAAAGTAGATGTTTATAACAATATAGTGCGTTCTAAAATTATAACTATTGTTATGATTTTTTTTTCGCAAAAAAGTGGTTCATCCGCAATTTTTTTTTGCTGAAATGTGTTTATTTCGCGGTAAGCTCTACAGTGAATTCAAAAAAGTGAGAAAATTAAAGATACCTAATCTTTACAAGAGCCAGAAAGAATATTCGTTAGCAATCGATACTTATTTATAGGAAACGTTATATCGGTAAATGTTAATAAATCAACTTTAACTTACTGTTCTAAGCAGACATGCAACATACAGCAACCATGTAAGAATCTGACAGTGACATGGTTTTGTTTTTATTTACAATCTTAACCCGATTTTAAGGATGATGCCCGCAATTGTAAGGATAGGTATATTACAAAAAATAGCCTTAAACTAAAAAACTACGAGAATTATACAAAAATTCCGGCACCAAAAAATATTTCCTGTATAATCTGCAATGCAAACTTAATATCCTATCAGTTGAGTAGGTATACTTGATAAATATGCCGGGCCTTGTTGAGAGTAAGTATTTTACGTTTTGTAATTAAACGAAAGGCTACGTATGTCTTAGATTACAGATTAAAAAGTAAAATTTCCAGATGAAGCACTTTTGAACCAGAAAAAAAAAACTAGCCAAATTCCTTACAATTGCAACAACATTGCAATGCAAAAACTCCTCGAAATAGCATTAGAAATAAAAGGCTACTTACAGTGTTGCCAAACAGCCTTTCATTTCTTGACTTCTGATGTAAATATTTTAAACTTAACTGCCGTCAGCGCTTAGTCTGGTGATAACCCGGAGTCGATTTACTTACATCCTCTCTGTTGCCAGTGAGCTGTACCGTTTTTATGTTATAGCCTTAATGACGATGCCCTCGGCACCTAACCTGGTGCTAACCTGATACCGATTTACTTAGTGTTTCAACTACGCTGGCAGCGTTTGAACCAAAAATGGATTTTTTTATGTTATGGCTTTAATGGTGATATTTTTAGAGCCTAACCTAGTGCTAACCCCATACTGTTTCACCTTGCGCAACAAAATACTTTTCGACCAGTTTTATAGCTTGTGTTTAACCTTAGGTTTAATTTACCTCAGGGTTAAGCGGTACAGGGAGTTTAAATGAGTTTTATACCTTCACGTTACAGTATTTCCAGCTATCTTCCAGACAATCCCCATGTGAAAAACTCGAGATTCCATAGGCGCCGGTATTCAAAAATCCGCGTGGTTCCTCAGTGTCTTTTCTCCCAAAGAGGTATACGGTGAGACATGGCTGTGCGAGAACATATAATAACAACGTTAGGGATCCAAATTATCTTAAATTAACAAAATAAAATTCCCACCTTTTTAACTTTTTTTAATCGTCATTAATTTTAGTAAATAAAATCCGGCATACATTGAACAGATTGAAATACGCCTACAATTATCAAATATATGCAAATAAAAAACCGATAAATTAACTCGTACCTACAGGATTCCACTGCTTACCATAAACAGAGTATATGCATTTGATAATAACTAATAGTTTAGTATTTAATTTTATTAAATATTATTATCGTTTATGTAGTTTATAAAAAATAAATTATGTCCTTTATTATTTTCCTTCATAGAGATTTCTTAAATGTTTTGTTAGGCCCCATTTTCTTTTTCTATCTTGGGTTCGTACCAAAATGTTACTAGTTTTATTCCTACATAAAATTCGATTTTTTGGTAAATTTGAAAATTCGCTTTTTATTAATATCTTTTTTAACATTCCCATATGACCCTTAATATTTAACCAAAATTTAAAGTCAATCGGGTAAAACAGTTTTCAGCTATTCCGCGAACTGTCAGACAGGCCGACGGAATTATTAAAACATACAATATACAGTTATTAGTCACTCAATTTAGGCACAAATGTCAAAATATAACACCAATAGGAGCTCTGTTACAAAATAGGGGATTAGTTTTTAAAAGTTTATGACGTGATATTAAGTTGGCAGTAGACAGTCTGACATAATTGACATGTGACATTTATTTGTTTTGATACAAATGGCACCTAAAAATTTAAGGTCCCAGTGGTCCCAACAATTTACCTCTTAAAGGTAGTTTTTGTAAAAAAAATGACCAAGATTTGTAGATTATGTTTGAAAAGTGAACAGTCAAATTGTAATTTTGTTAGTGTGCACAATCGTGAAAATAATGGCGTTGCTATCGCGACTTTAGTGAAAACTCTAGTTCCGGAACTGGTAAGTAAAACTCATATTAATATTAATAATTTTTATACAGTTCTGTTATGATATACGTAAATATGACAAATGAATTCAAAAGGCCAAATTTGATGATTTTTAATATGCTTTTATATTCCTTATGTATGTACGTAATTTTTAACAGGTATTAGGCAGAAATCTATTTTATTACATATAAATATTTATTTATTGACCGTATTCAGACAGACACTCATAGATGGCGCGCTTGCCTCTGCCTTGTATTGTTTTCTGTATGTATTGTAATCCACCTAATCAGATTTGGTAACGCGAGATGGCACTGCTTGTTCGTGTCAAATAAAATGCCATTAGATAGAAAATGAAGTTTTCTGAGTACTGACGTAATATTTAACATAGCTATTTATAAATTATTTAGATTATAAGATTATTACCCAACAGAAACTGCTATTATGTTTTAATAATATGTGGAATGGTAATAACACTTATTTGGTACAGAAATTAAAAGAAAACGGATCTGTCAAATAATGTAAAACATTATAGGAACGGCCAGCCAGATAAGTAGCCATTTTGGCTTTCACAGTTACTCTTTTGTCATTACTGAAAGACACTAATAAAATAATTTTAACTAATTAAATAATTCTGGATTATACATACTTCGGTTGTTTGACCATTTTTTTAAAGAAGGTTCCTTGCAGATAAAATCGGTTGTAATTACCAATTACAACGTTCTTTAATACATTTTGAAGGTGGCGCTGTGAATAACTATATAAAGGTATATATCAATAATTATTATCGAACTGTCTAATGACATTCATGATGGTCTATGCAGACGTGAACGACGCATATGCGCCCTTTTCGATGTACCTACTGCGTTTTTGGTTAGATCTTTCTAACCCAAGGTCATGCAACCAAGTGTTCAAAAAACTGTGCTGTGAAGCTGTGGTTGGTGGAAGCCGTAACATAGAGGGCGCATAGGTGTCGGCCATGTTTGTGTGTAGCAATCTCTGAATAGACAACAGGAAGTTTTAATATCTAACATTATATTCTTCTTTTTTTGGGTCTGCTACTGTGCTGAAGGGGAAACAGTTTGGTTATATTTCTCAACAAGTGTTATTTGTTTTTCAGACAGTAAAGGCAAACAAAAAATATGAAATCCTCTTTTGGAGATTTTATTTCATGTTTTAGACTTTTCTTGGAAAAAATAGAATATACCTATACCTACATATAGGTAGATACATTTTTTTAAATTTCTATAAACATATATTTATTGCAGGTAACCAAAATCTAACCCTAAGTAGCTCAAATATTTGTGCTTTCATGAGCTATTCTTAGTATATTATATTTTTTAAGTCTAACCCAAAATGAATTTAAATCAATAGTAAAACTAACCTTACATCGTTTAAGTATCCCAAAAATTCTGACAATAAAAATTTGGATTCTGTAAGCGTAAACTATCTTAACCAGACCTAATATATATATATATATATATATATATATATATATATATATATATATATATATATATATGCAATACAAAAAATATTCCATATAATAGGTATACAAGGTGCACAAAAAACACGTAAACGCAAGTAAAATAAAAAAAATTGAGAAATTAAAATTTCTAAGATAGCCTAGTTAGCGAGAGATGAGATAAAAAGTCATTTAAAGTTTTTTGTACGAGGTGTAGTTTGTAGGTAATTTAATAGCCAATATATAAGTAGAGAAATTCAAAATGAGACATTTTTGCATATTCACCACTGATTGTCCCAAAAACTGTGTCTACCACTACGATAAAAAGAATAAATTGCGCTTTCTACAAAAAAAAATGCACACGGACATCTTATGCGAGTGTTATTACACTTCAAAATAAGAATCATAACTGACTATTGTACTTTGCTTTAATAAGAGATTATGCAAACTAGGAAGTACTAAATAAAAATGAAGGCGTAGGAACTTCTGGTACCTATATAACCTTCATCTTACAGACGACATTATTTTACAATCAGAAAGTAGTACTTTTAAAACATTGGATACCTAATATTAATATTTTTACATTACTACCCATACCCCCTTCATGATGGGCTATGCAGACGTGAACGACGCATATGCGCCCTTTTCTATGTACCTACTGCGTTTTTGGTTAGTTCTTTCTAACCCAAGGTCATGCAACCACCTGTTCAAAAAACTGTGCTGTGAAGCTGTAATTGGTGGAAGCCGTAACATAGAGGGCGCATAGGTGTCGGCCATGTTTGTGTGTAGCAATCTCTGAATAGACAACAGGAAGTTTTAATATCTAACATTATATTCTTCTTTTTTTGGGTCTGATACTGTGCTGAAGGGGAAACAGTTTGGTTATATTTCTCAACAAGTGTTATTTGTTTTTCAGACAGTAAAGGCAAACAAAAAAATATGAAATCCTCTTTTGGAGATTTTATTTCATGTTTTAGATTTTTTTTAGGAAAAGTAGAATATACCTATACCTATAGGTAGATACATTTTTTTAAATTTCTATAAACATATATTTATTGCAGGTAACCAAAATCTAACCCTAAGTAGCTCAAAAATTTGTGCTTTCATGAGCTATTCTTAGTGTATTATATTTTCTAAGTCCCAAAATGAATTTAAATCAATAGTAAAACTAATCTTACATTGTTTAAGTATCCCAAAAATTCTGACAATAAAAATTTGGATTCTGTAAGCGTAAACTAACTTAACCAGACCTAACCTAATATAAATATATATATATATATATATATATATATATATATATATATATATATATATATATATATATATATATATATATATATGCAATACAAAAATATTCTATATAATATACAAGGTGCACAAAAAACACGTAAACGCAAGTAAAATAAAAAAATTGAGAAATTAAAATTTCTAATATAGAGAAAGAGAGAGATGAGATAGAAAGTCATTTAAAGTTTTTTGTACGAGGTGTAGTTAGTGTAGGTAATTTAATAGCCAATAAATAAGTAGAAAAATTCAAATTGAAAAATTTTTGTATATTCACCACTGATTGTCCCAAAAACTGAGTCTACCACTACGGTAAAAAGAATAAATTGCGCTTTTTACAAAAAAAAAAATGCACACGGACATCTTATGCGAGTGTTATTACACTTCGAAATAAGAATCATAACTGACTATTGTACTTTGCTTTAATAAGAGATTATGCAAACTAGGAAGTACTAAATAAAAATGAAGGTGTAGGAACTAGGAAGTACTAAATAAAAATGAAGGCGTTCTGGTACCTATATAACCTTCATCTTACAGACGACACTATTTTACAATCAGAAAGTAGTACTTTTGAAAACATTGGATACCTAATATTAATATTTTTCTAAAATATAATAAATCATTTTTAACCCATAAAATGTATTGGTACCCTATAATAGCAGTTCTATTTTAATTTGTTTTGTTTTTATTTGTATAGTTAATATTAATTTTACTGAATTTTATTCTAACCTAATGTGTCTTAGATGTTGATATTTCGTAAATAGGTATTTATCTAATGTTTTGTTCTGTATTAAATTTTAGTAAATATAAATGAGATAAGAATACTTGTGCTTGTTTTTTTTAGAACGTAATTTAGACTGTACTAATAAAATTATTTATGGCCTGTTGCGACTTAAATGCGTTAATATTTTTTATCTACTTAACTTTTCAAAATAAATTTAGTTACTTAGAAAAAATATAATTTCCTAGTACAACTAAAAATAACCATTCTGCTTATTAAAAAAAATCATTAAATATCATTTATTAAATTCAAGTAAGGTAATAAAAACAAATCAGACATACCAAAGGACAGTCGAAACGAAACAAACAAGAAAAATTCCATGCATTTTACAGCTTATGAAAGCATATTATAACTTTCAAATGAGTTGCAAGTTTTTCTTAATAACTTTGATAAGTCGCTATTTCAAACTCAATGTCAATTTTAAAGCATCAATAACAACACAAGTTGAACTTAAACTCCTGAATAAATATAAGGGTATTTATACGAAAGGTTTATTATATAAAATTTAATATCTAAAGTTAGCTGTTAAAGACATGAATATTAATGTTTCACCAGTTTTTTGTTAAACTGGCACCTGAAATAACGTATCACACGAATTAGCGTGTTTAATTTAGTCCATACCTTAATTATAATTCTCTTTCAAAAGTACAAGTTTTCAAATTACTTCCTAAATTTCAAAGTAGATACGCCACTGAAAACCGGAAACAATGTGTTGACATTTTGACAGGCAATCGTTTTGAATCTTGGGACCTTCTCGATCTCGTCAAGGTCACGGCTAGGTTCTTTCCTGTACATTTATTTATTTAAAGGTAGCAATACTCAGCATCAGAACTCGTGGATTCTTCAGTTAAACTGCGACTAGACTAGCCAGAAATAATCCAAGTGCCGGCTAGTCTTTTTGGGAATTTACTTCGTTTATCCGTGCTACTACCAATAATGGTATTAAAACGTGATAATCATTTCGTTGTGTAGGTGGTAGAATTTTCGGAGGGATTTGACAGAAAGTGGGTATGCGCATAACCGGAAACAGATGTGAGGGGAGAGGTGAAACCTGAAGCAATAAAAGACACTGATATAAATATATAAAATTTGAAAAGTAATACACCATATCCTTTTAGATGATATAATTGTCGGTTTCAGTCTAATAATGGATCAAATCAAGAATAAGAGTTTCCAAAAATCTATTTTTATCAAAAAACAAAATGGCGATTTGAAAACGTATGATATTATAACGCAGATAACGTTCATTTTTACACTATAACAGAGATTGTCGGTTTTTGCTTTTTGTTTCTTACGCCTTTGCTCTTGCAATTGCGTCGAATACAATGTAAGCTAACTCCTGAGGCTTCGGAAGTACATTGACCGAAGAACTCCTAAAATCCCATTTAATTCAAAAAGCATTGTAAACATAGTTTATCCCTTTAGGGACAATTTGGAAAAAATCTTACCTTTACTTTTGGTACATATAACACAAAAAAACCGTCCATGCCAAATAAAAAATTCCAGAACTAGAACTTTTTTATTTATTATGTAGGTATAGATATGTTATAGATGTATTATGTAGGTATAGATAAATCAATAATCAATTCTATTGACTATTAATACCAATTTAGGGAAGTAAAGAATAAAAATCTAAAATAAATATTAATACGGACCAAACGTTCTTCTAAGGTGGAATTTTTAAAGAGAAGTACATCGCTTTTAAAAAATATGTTTATAATGTTAGTATTTTTGTATTGTAATGGTCGTGGGTTTGCGAATGTTGGTGGAGCGGGGGTGCGTGTACGGGCGTGTGTGACGGGAGCCTAATGGACAATGGATGATAGTTTAGAAATAATCCAAATAATCCATTAAAACCAAAACATTTAATGATAGCTCATCTTAATATTAGGTCTCTTAACACAGGTTTTGATGAATTTGTCAATTATGTGAATCAGTATAAGTTTGATGTATTAGGTCTGTCAGAAACATGGTTAACATCTAGTTACGAAAGCAGCGTTTTTAGTATAAATGGGTATAACTTCATCCGAAAAGATAGGGTAGGCAGAGGGGGAGGCGTAGGGGTTTATCTAAAGAAAAACATAAAATTTCAAATAGTCCAGCTCGATGTGACATGGGCTAGCTGCGAATTCTTAACTTTAAAATTAACACTTAACAAAAAGAGTATATTGTTTACCTATTAGGCCCTTACCAAGATCTCGCCATCGGGGCAGAATTTTCTCGGCCGCAAATTTCTCAGTATTTCATAATATTTGCTTTAACACCGATTGGAATTTTGAATCTGATAATGTCAACACAAACTTCAGAACTTTTTTAAATAAAACTTTAAGTGCTTTCAACAAGGCCTTCCCGCTTAAGAATATCAAACCTAAGCGGCATAAACCACGAAAGGAATACGAATTTCTGCTAAAAATATGCGCTCGCTCTCATATATAAAAAAATTCACCGACTCCTTTCTTATTCTCGACTATATCTCTAACTATAGGAGGATCTACACTACTCTTATTAAGTCAGCAAAAAAAGTACACTACCGAAAACGTCTAACAAACTCAAATAACGTTTCAAAAGAAACCTGGTCCATCATCAATAACCTCAGAAACAAATCAAACCCTGTGACTCAGATCTTGCCAGGGGCTAATGATCTAAATGATTATTTTATTAATGTAAGCAAAAATGTTACATTCTAGTATCTCGCCAAGTTTGGACCCTCTTTCGTTTCTCCCTCCTTCAAAAAATTTAGCTGATAGCTTTTTCTTAAGTCCCGTTAGCAACACTGAACTATTGAAGGTAATACATAATATCAAAAGTAAATCTTCGTGTAGCACTGATGGCCTATCAATTAGAATATTCCTGAACTTGCCACTCCCAGTCATAGAGGCCCTTACAACATTAATAAATGAGTCCTTTATGAAAGGTGTATTCCCTGATTGCCTTAAAACAGCTATAATTATTCCACTTCATAAAGGCGGCGAAAAAACTAACTCTTGCAATTATCGCCCAATTGCACTACTACCAATGCTATCAAAAATCATCGAAAGGCTACTGAAGAATCGTCTTATGCCATTTCTCCTGAAACATCAGATAATATCCCCGGAGCAGTTCGGATTTCTACCCAACAAGTGCACCAGCGACGCCATGATCACGTTGCTTAGAGGCGTCTACTTATCTCTCAATAACAACCACCCAACTGCCTCAGTTTTTTGTGACTATGCGAAAGCCTTTGATTGTGTTAGTCATGAAATTCTGATAAACAAACTAAATTTTTATAGAATTCGTGGTACTTCTTTAAATTGGTTCAAATCTTATCTTGGGAAAAGGCAACAACTTGTAAGGGCTAATGGTTCCGATTCTGATTGTAAGTGGATTACAAGTGGAGTCCCTAAGGGTTCAGTCTTGGGAACTATTCTTTTTTTGCTATACATTAATGATATCACGAACCTTAAAATTAATGGAAGAAATTCCCTTTTTGCTGACGACACAAGCATAACTTGGAGTGATTTTGATACAACGTATTTACCCTCTAGTATCTCCAAAGACTTGGTTATAATTAAGGCTTGGACCGATTCCAATATGCTTTGTTTTAATGTCGATAAAACGGTGGCGTTATCTTACAAGGGAACTTTACAACCACTTCAGGTACATAACAGCAATATTGAATACGTAGAGTCGGTTAAATTCCTGGGTTTAAATATAAATAACAACCTAAAATGGTCTAATCATATTGACACCTTAACTAAAAAACTTTCTACCGCCTGCTTCGCCATTCGATCAGTTTCAAAAGAACTAGACGTTCCTTCTGCCAGACTTACTTATTTCTCTTTATTTGAATCCCACCTCCGCTATGGCCTTCCCTTTTGGGGCTGCTGTACCACCGAGCAATTTCGTAGTATTTTTATGCTTCAAAAGAGAGCCATTCGTTATTTGTTTGGTCTAAATAATAGAGCTCACTGCCAATACTATTTAAAAAAACATGAAATATTAACACTTCCTGCATTATTTATTTTGGAAACGGTATGTTTGCTGAGAAAACATATAAACACCCTCCCAGAAAGGCCACAACATGTATACCCTACCAGAAACTCTAGGCATGATATATATCTTCCCATTCCTTCCTCAGAATTAATAAAAAAATCAATTATTTACAACGCCATAAAACTTTACAACAATCTGCCAGTACATTTAAAATCTATCCCTATGCTTGCACAATTTCGAAAAAACACCAAAGCATACCTCATTGAGAGACCATTTTACAGCGTTAATGATTTTTACAGCGAGTAAGTCTCTTTAAATTGTCACTAAATTCGCTTGTTTACTTAAATCTTTTGTGAGTCATGTCCTAACTCGTAGCATAGAATTTTGAAAATCATCATATAGAGAAAAGAACTGTCGAACATTCACTTAAAACTTAATTATTTTTGTTAGGTATTGGATTAAAAACAAAATTTAATTCTTTTTTGTATACTACATTCTACACTAGTTCATTATACCTTCTGTTTAACATCACAATTATTTGTATAACTATAATAACATAGAGTTTAAGGTCGCATAGTTGCAATTTTGATTTCAATGTCATCGAAATTATTCACCTCGTACATGCGTGTTTGTTTACTTTTATAAGGTTATTAGGATTCATTAACTGTTTTGCGGCAATGTTATGTTATATTCTAACGTGTGTTACGATTTGGTAAATTGATAATTTACATTTTTAAAAAGCATTGACCTATCGAAATTCTTTTCGATTAATGTTTTGATATGTCTTATTTTAGGTATATTTTGCTTTGTCCATAAAATTGTAAAATTTTTCTGCGGCAATAAAGCATACTTTTGTTTGTTTGTTTGTTTGTTTACAACTATATACCGCCCGCCCTCTACAAATGTTGATAACTTTATTGAATGCATGGAGGATATAATGAGTCTCACAGTGCCATCCTACGACTACGTAATTTTTTCAGGTGACTTTAATATTGATTATTTACAGAATTCTCCTACAAGAACAAACATTTTAAAATTGTTTGACACGTTTAATCGTAAACAATATATAACCAAGCCAACACGGGTAAATATGATTGCGAATACAAATAGTCTTATGAAAATATTGCCATTCAAAAGAGTGACGTCATTATTCCTATCTCCGAAACAGTATCTGACCATTTCTTAATCTATACTATATTCAAACTAATTACAAAACCTTATGAAGAAAAATACATAGAGTACAGGGATTATAATAGTATTATTTATGATGACTTGGAACGGGATGCCCAAATTAATTAGATAACCAAAAATTAAGTATTTTTAATAACAATATTTTATCTTTGATTAACAAGCACGCTCCGTTGCAGAGTATTAATAAAATTAAGAGACAAAGCTCATCGTAAATACTTAAAAAATAGGACACAAGGGAGTCTATCATATTATCGAGAACTTAGGAACTATACGAAACGTGCGATAGCACGAGAGAAAGTTGCATATTTGTGAGAAAAAACTAATAACACATACTGAAACTCATGAACTGCCCCGTAAACTTGCAGATGAATCCTCACTCAATAATTATTATGCCCAAAGCAGTAATGTAGTGGATACTACATCAAACGATAAAATAAAATTTTATGAACAAAATATTCATCCAAAAGTAACCCATGATCTCAATTTTAAATTAATGGACGAAATATCAGTATATAAAATAATTAATCAGATGAGTAGTAATGCCGTGGGTGAAGATGAAATTTCTTTAAAGGATATAAAGTTGTGTTTGCCTTTTTGTATAAAACCTCTTTTAAATATAATTAATCATTGCATATTGGAAAATGTTTTTCCAGATATCTGGAAGAAAGGTATTATTAAAGCTTTACCTAAGATTGCTATTCCCAAAAGTTTTAAAGATTTAAGACCTACATGTATATTGTCAGTTATATCTAAAATTATTGAGAAACATATCTACAGCCAAATTTCTTCTTTTTCCCTTCCCTTGAAAATTATACCAGACTGTCAGTCTGGATTTCGTAAGTACTTTAGTACATCCACTTGCCTTATTAACCTTATAAATGACATAAGAATTAACGAAGAAAAAAAGGAAGCGACTTGTTTGTGTTTACTCGATTTTAGTAAAGCATTTGATACTTTGAATCACACAATGTTACTAGCTAAGCTTCATTATTTTGGATTTGGAATGCTGTTAAATTTCTCAGACCATATCTCTCAAATAGATATCACTGTGTATACGTTAAGAGGGAATCTACCAATTTTAAATCGTCATATATAACTATGACAACAGGTGTCCCACAAGGCTCAATACTTGGGCCACTTCTTTTTTCACTATATGTTGTGGATATGAATAATGTATTAGAATATACTAAACTGCAACAATATGCTGATGATTCTCAGCTGTATATGTCATTTTCACTCGATAAACTGCAAACATCTCTAATAAATTTTAACAGTGATTTACGAAAATTAAATGAATTTGCCCAGGACCATAACTTAAAATTAAATGCATCCAAATCTGCTATACTATTTTTTGGGAACAATAAGTCTATTATAACACATGCCACGTCTAACTTCAAAGTACAAATAAATAACACGTATTTACCAGAGGTTGCTGAAGCCAAGAACCTGGGAGTTAATTTTGATATTGTTCTTACTTTTCAACCGCATGTAAAAAATAAAATTAACGTTGCATATATGCGCTTAAAAAGATTAACAAATTTTAAAAAGTATTTACCCCAAAAGGCTAAATATTATTTATGTAATATGCTTGTGTTATCGCTTCTAGATTATGGTGACGTTGGATATCACAGCTCAATAAATGGAAGTGATATTAGATCTATCCAAACACTTCAGAATGCTTGTATGCGTTTTTCCTTTAATATTCATTTTAGAAATCACATTACTCCATATCTTAACAATAATTCAATTTTATCAATGCTAAACCGACGTACAGGGTGGCCATTTTATGATGATACAGTACCTTATCTAGAAAACGGTAATGTTACGACAAGTTAAATACAAAAGTGGTTTGGATTCAATTAAATTTTTATTTTATTTTACTTTTGTTTATACATGGTGTTTCGTTTTGACGTGACACATGTCAACTTTCTTAATTTAAATGGGACATCCTATATATTATTACATGTTTCGATTCTACTAGTAATTTGCGAAAGTTTTTATAATAACATCTATAGTTGAATTCTTTATAGTTTTTGAGTAAATTGAGTTTTTAGATTTTTTTTAAAAAAAAACATATTTTTTTAAAAAAAAATGTTTTTCTTATAAAACTTTAATGGAACTGACTAATATCCTAAACATACATTACTAAGGGTTCAATTCAACGAGTTTCCATGCTGGTCTTACCAGTTAATATACAGGGTGTTAAAAATGGAGAGCAAAACAAACAGAACTTAAATGTACAAATCTCCTGTTTTTCAAATGGAACACCCTGTATATTTTTATTTCATCTGATTTAGCGTTCAATTACCTATCATTACTCATATATATGTCCTATACCTAAAACGAACAGTTTCGCATTTATTATCCGTTTTCTGATTTATCCCGGAATTTTGCCAGTAAATGAGATCAGAAACTAAAAAAATCAAGATAGGCTTAGGAAATAACCTAATGCAATTGTTGACTTAACTTGACATTTGCTCTGTTTGTCGTCTTTGTCAAATTTTTGCAGCGAAATTTGTTAAAAAATGGCTTTATATAGTTTAGATGAACGTTTAAAATTTTACAACTGTTTCATAAAAAATAGTAAAAGTCCAGGGTTAGCACTTAGAGAATATTCGAGGGAATATCCCAACAATCGAGTTCCCTCCAGGACTATATTTTTTCGAATTGTGCGTGATTTGGAAAATGATCTGATGATCTAAGAAAAATCGTCCCAATTTTGTCCTCATTTTAGGAGATTTTACTTTATTTCGAGGAAGATGATGAAAGAGCCCAAAGAGATGCTGACAGAGACATTGCAGGTGTCAGTAGAGGAAGTATTCAAAAAACACTGCAGGTGAATGGTTATCATCATTATAAATTTCTTCCAACTCAATTATTATCATAATTAGACTTCAATGAAAGATTGACTTTTTGTTGTGATATTATGGACCAGCAGTTCGAAAATGTGTTTTTTTCAAAAGTGCTTTGGACTGATGTGGCCTTATTTAATACGGCGGGTATTTTTAATCCGAAAAACACTCATTACTGGTCTCAAACTAATTAACATCTAATAAAAGCAATTAAAAAACAAGGCCGTCAAACCGTAAATGTGTGGTGCGGAATTATTTGCGACCGTATTATCGGACCAATATTTTTTGACAGATACTTGGAGCTGCTTAGGAATGAAATCATGCCCCTTATCAACGACTTGCCAGCAAATATTCGAGAAAATATCATTTTTCAGCAGGATAGCGCCCCTTACCACACGGTTGCACCGGTAGTAAATTTCCTTAATCAACATTTTCCATTGGGGATAGGAAGACATGGTTTAATATCCTGGCCACCACGAAGCCCTGATTTAAGCCCTTCAGACTTCTTCTTGTGGGGTGCACTAAAAAATAAAGTTTATAAAAATAAATCTAATAATAGAAATGAGTTAAAAATAAAAATCAGGGAAGAGATCAATAATTTGAATGCATCTAATTCGGTAAGGAACGCTATTCGAAAAATGGAGGCTATTTACACTTCATGTATCGCAATGGACGGTGGCCATATTGAAAATTTTTTATAATCTGTTTTAATCATGTTTAATACTCAGTTAGTTATTAGTTATACCGTGTGACACAAGATATTTTTTTGTCTCTCCCTTATTTTCGTAAACATTAAATAATAAGAACATAAATTACATAATATTTAAATTTTATTTGTATTTTCTAACATTATTTATAGTCGCTATCTGTGTTAAGGAAATGAGAATAAGTCTTAGGTTACGACATTTTTATTTTAGCCCACTTCATCTGTTTACTTATATTAAAAAAAATAGTCAGATCAGAAAACGGCTAATAAAATCGAAACTGTTCATTTTAGGTATAGGACATAAATATGAGTAATGGTAGTGCGTATTTTCCCCTAAACTACACCGGCCCAAACAGTTAGTGGACCGAAACTTCACTGGCCCTAACAGTCGAAATCCCGACAGATTGGAATGTGTGGAATGCGGCGCTAGCCCGACACTTTAAATAGCGAATTGGCGAGCTACGCTACTGGCTAAAAACTCTTTAAATGGGCCTGCTGTGTTGTCAAGTTTTATTGATAAAAATAAATATATTGTTTATTCATTGTTAATCAAAACCACACCATGAAAAAATTATGTTAGCGTATTTGCCTGCATTCTAACTTTGAAGTGAAAATATTTTGACTGTTTTTTTTTGTTTACTATAAAGTATTTGTTTATCACAGGATAATTTCTATTTAATGGAATAATGGAGATGAATTTTGAAAAAAAAATTGTTGGAAAGCCCAGGAAGAGGTTATTACTTGTTTGCATTGAGATGATTTGAAACCTATTTTAAACTGGGTATGTAAGATAATCTTATTTGTTAGTATATAGGATTAGGTCCCCATCTGTTATTAATGTGGATGTTCCCTACCTAAAGATAAAATAAAGTTTTACTCAAAATATCATATAAAAATCCACAAAAGCCTTGAAGCTTGAACATATATATTTTAACTAATTTGTTTTGTGAGCTTTTTGAAACACACAATTTCAACTTTTTTTTAGTGTTTAATTTTTTATCCTGATCCTAAGCAAATACCTATCTAAAAATCAGTTTTTATCAGTCACATATTGATTAGTGTTTTATAAGATTGTTAATGGTTTTGCCTAAGCTTGTTATTCATGCAGGTACTTTATTAATTGTAATTTGTTTTAGGACCAATGCAAGTCTTCTTGATGTTTCATATAGGTATCGTAGACAAGGCTTAGGAAGTTAGTTCTGCTCATATGTGCATTGGAGATATTAGTGACTTGTATATTATAGTCGTACTTCAGTACTCTTTGTTGCCCTGTTTGCATAGGAAGAAAGAAAAGACTTTAGTTACGTGTATTGATCTGAGTGTCATATAGCCCCAATTATAGCCCATTCCATCAATGTGATAATTGGGCCTCTTTATTATATGGAAGCTTCAAATTCTGCACCCTTAAATTTACTGAATATGCTTGTCACATAAAGTGGTTCATTTATAATTACTGTTGCTGAGAAAGTGTGTAGTTTGAGAATTAGAAAAGATGCACCATATGATAAATGTAGTGTCAACTTTATTTTTAATTCTATGTTGAATACATTTTTTTATTGCTGGAAAGTGTATCACATATTTTGTTAATTGATTAAATGAAGAAATTTGAATAATTTTTGCCCATATTTTAAAAATATTAACTGTGGCCTAGTTATTTATTTTCTCGAGTTGGTATACACAATTCAGTAATAAGTTAATTTAGCAAGTATGCCAGATATCGCACATCACACCTTCAATTTTTTTTTAAATCTAAGTATGGTTTAGGAAAGAGTTAGGTACATGATATAATTATAAATGACAAAAGTCTTTCGAAGATATCCTCAATTAATTTCATGCTTTCAGATTCTTAGGTTTATTAACTGATATAAAGTAGTTTAGATCTTGTAAGGGTGAGAGAGTGTTTCAAGAGGGAGATAGACATTGACTAAAAGCATTATCCGTTATAAAACCTGTAGTGTTTTGTTTAATGTCCGACTAAGTAAAATAATTTTTAATTGAGAAAAATCTAGTTTAAACAATTTCTTATTTAACTGACTTTGGCATAATGTCATTATTTGTCAAAATAAACTCATAGTAAATTGTGCCAAGGATACATGGGAAGGAGTGTAGGATTTATTAATTAAGGACATAAATAAGGTTAAATGGTTTTTGGATAATTTTAAACTGACTCTTAATGTAAAGAAAACTAATTTATTCAATTACATCAATTAATCACGAGTGTACTATTACGGCTAGGAAATAAAGCAATAAAAAGTTTTAAGAAGTAAAAGTCTATTCATAAATAAGTCCGACACATTGTAAATGCATAAATAAAACCTACTTCACAAAATGGTGAGTGAGTCCTTATATAGCTTATTTTCAGAATAAATCTAACCTAAGATTATATTAAACATAAATTTTATTTAAAACACAATAAAGCAAATATTATCTTCTTATGATGTAATCAGTTTTCTCAACTAGCAAAGGGGTTGTTCTCACTTGCCTCGCCCCTGGCAATAACTGAATCGGTGTCGTTGCTAAGAAGGCCAGATTTTAACCAATGACACAGTCCAAGATGATATCATTTTCTTACTTTCTAGAGCTTACATCTTGTTGGTGATCTTATTACATAATGGTCATTCTTGGGCGTACCAAAAATAAAGAAAATCCTAATTACTTTCAAAAACTTTTACACTTATTAAAAAAAAAGAAATGAATGAAATAGATATGGCACTACTTCTAAAAATAACCAGGACTGGTTAACTTATGCTATTTGAATTTTAAAAAGAAAACGAAAAAAAAAACTACATATTACATTTAAATAATAAGCCCATACAATTAAAAAAAAAATGATCAAACTAAATGCTTAATTGTGGAAGTATATTCCAGCTTTATCTTACACATGTTAAAAATATATCAGAAATTGTGCCATCTATGCATTTTTACATTCCGATAAAACTTTAAATTCTATGAATGTCAGTTTTTAAATATTTACGATTGGACAAAAAATGGTGGATCTACAGGCATTTCCTTTATTTTGTTTAGCTTGCCATGTCACAAATATTAATGCAACTTTTAACAGACTTCAAAAAAGGAGGTTATCAATTTCACCCTATGCATTTTTTTTTATGTATGTACAACGATTACTCTTCGATGGTTTCAACAATTTCGATGAACTTTTCAGTGGTCCCACAGCTAGCATATTGTAAAAAGTATGACGCTATATTAAATATTTATTGATCGTAAAAAAAGCGTTCACCATTTTATCAGGAATTTACATAGATATTATATATGGTTATTTGTTAAATATGACTTTTAAAATAAAACTCATATAAATAGAACTAAAAAGAATGAAATAAAAAAATGTATAAAAAAATAAAACCGACTTCAAAAAATGCACCTAAAATTGGAAAATAATATATTCCATCTGGAAAATTTTAGTCACCAAACGAATAGAGATAGTAAAACAAAACACTCATTACATAAATATATTTTTGTGATTAGGTAATTAAGAATAAGTTTGGCTTTGACTTCACAGACACAGGGTATGAGATTCGCTTCTGGGGAGTTAATTCACAATATCTACTTCAGAAAGTGTTGTTATGCAAACAGAATTTTTTATAAAAAATAGAACGGACTTAAAAAAACACTAAAAAGTAAAAATTTGATATTTTATTCTACATTGAAAATTTGACTTTATGAAGTCATCTTCAAACTAATTCTTAATAACTTATTCATAAACAGACATTTATATAATGAGTACTAACATATATGGGAATAAAATATTATTATTTACTTTTTGTTGTTTATTATATTGATTTAGTAATTTTTATTTTTTTATTTCATCCTTGATAGTTTTCTTTATACAAAGTTTCAAGTTATAAGGCCTAAACTTAGGTTAAAATTTTAGACTCCCTGAGTCCATTGCATATGAAATTTTGCCAGAACCACCATATGGTGAACGCGATATGGCTTGTCTTTCGCGCTCGTGTATACGTGTATGGCATCATTCCGATATATTTAATATGTTTGCTATGAGACCACTCCAATAACATCCTGAATATTCCCTATTTCATCCAAACTGGTCATACAAGACAATCACATACCATTGCTCTTTCCATTCATTTAACATCTTAATTGAGCTCAATATTTTTACTTATATAAGCAAATTTAATTCAATATCTAAATCAGATTTGTCAATAAGATAAAATTCTTAAATTATAAAGAATTTAAGTTACATTAAAATTTCAATTATATTTGTGCCATAAATAAATTCTTATGCATCTCTCATAGAAAACCTTGTAAAGTGTAGAGGAAAATTTAAATGATTTTAATTATCATAACACTTCCTTATTGTTTAAATAAATTACACAAGTCCAAATGGCACGGTACAAAATACTCTATTAGAACATAGACGTTGCTGAAAGGTCAAAGACATCTTAAAATAAAGCCTAATAAGTTTTATTGCTCTATTCGTGATATTATCTATGTGTTTGGCAAAAGTAAATTTGGAATTCAATAGCACTCCCAAGTCTTCAACAGTATCAACTCTTTTCAAGATGCTTTCGTTCAGTGTATAAATAATGTATTTTTTAAACAACGGAAACTTAATTTCTAGAAATAGGGATATCTCCAATAATATCAACACAGGGGTAGGAATGATTTGGTTATGACACTTCACCAAATTTCTTTATTTCATAAGGGTCCTCTAGTCGGATGTATAAAATTATATATATTACCATTAAAAATAAAATGTATTCAAAGCATAAAAGTAAACCAAAAAATTCTTATTGAAAGAGAATTCTGTTCCCCAGATGATTATGTTAACAATATACTTTCTGCTGTGCTAATATTGATAGTCCCTTTAAATTGCTTGCTTTGCTTGCTTAAATTGCTGAATCTAACTTTCTAGTAATCTCGTTCGAAATCGCATTTAAATGGGCGAAAAACTGAGAATTCAGGACGTATCGGGAACACAGTAAAAGATTGCATATTATTTCTACGCGTTTCACAACCGAACCAACTAACAATTTACAGGCATTTTTCATCTTGTTAGTAAAACTTATTTTATTGTATCCTAACACTGATACGGTCGCAGTAGAATTAATACGTAGCTATTTGCTATTTTTATAAACTAGGTAATTCTTTGAGAACATTTAAAACTTATTATTTAGGAATATTAATAACATTTTATCAAATATAAATAAAAACACAATATTACTAATATTGTCGGAAATATGTACTTCATTTGAACAATAATGCACTTTGGCAACAGTGACAGAAGTTTCTTACGTCATTGGCGTGCATGTTTACGTATTTCGACGTTTAAGGCCAACGACGAATTACATGCATTCCAATGTGTCGGGATTTCGACTGTTAGCGCCAGTGACGGTTATGTGTAATGTAGGTTTGGGCAAGCGAAGTTTAGGGCCAAATACATCGAACCTGAGTAATTATAGGTAATTGAACGCTGAATCAGATGAAATAAAAATATACAGGGTGTTCCATTTGAAAAACAGGAGATTTTTACATTTAAATTTTTGTTTGTTTTGCTCTCCATTTTTAACACCCTGTATATTAATTGGTAAGACCAGCATGGAAACTCGTTGAATTAAACCCTTATTAATGTATATTTAGAATATTAGTCAGTTCCATTAAAGTTTTACAGGTAAAAATTTTTTTTAAAAATAAATATGTTTTTTTAAAAATAATTCTAAAAACTCAATTTACTCAAAAACGCAAATGTAGATGTTATTATAAGAACTTTCGCAAATTAACAGTTGAATCGAAATATGTAATAATATATAGGGTATCCTATTTAAATTAAGAAAGTTGGCTGTGTCACGTCAAAACGAAACACCCTGTATAAGCAAAAGTGAAATAAAATAAAAATTTAATCGAATCCAGACAACTTGTATTTAACTTTTTGTCGTAACTGTTACCGTTTTCTAGATAAGGTACTGTATCACCATAAAATGGCCACCCTGTACATGTCATTTACTGTCTGTAGTTTATAAAGTCTTGAAAACTGGTCAGCCCCCATATTTAAGAGCCCTATTTAATATACATAATCACTCTCATCTTACTCGAAATGTAAATAATTTTACTATACCACCCCACAAGACAGCAAATTTTCAAAAATCGTTTAGTTTTGTAGCAATCCAATTATGGAATAACCTTCCTAATCACATTAGAGATTTTTCAATTTTTAAATTTAATGAATACATTAAGAATTTACTTTTAAATGAGCAGTGAAACATTTAGTAATAGCTGGTTATTTTTTTTTCTTTTCTATCTCGATCTGCTTTTAAACAAAACTCGTACAGTCAGTTAAATAAATATATATATATATAAATAATTTTTTAATTTAATCCGCTGGTGTGCCGACTTTTCAATTAAAATCTCATTTTTTTTATCATTTTTTGTTGTTCCTTGTTTTGCGCCCGTTCTGCGCCGCTCGTATTTGTGTATCGCTGCTTTGCCTATTCGTGAACTCCGCCTTTTGTGGAAATTATAAGGTTAAACTATATACAAATATATATTTATGCTCGCATTTAAGTTGCATTATTAATATTAAAATAGGTAATATATCTTTCTAGGGCAGGGCTACTCCGGCATACATCCTTATGTGGGTGGATCGGTTTTATAATCGCAGTGTTGTCCTTATTCGTCAGAACTAATCTTATTTTAAATTATAAGTTACGTGTTATTTATTGTATTTAACTGACTAATAAAATAGTTTTGTATTTGAATTTTGAATTTGAATAAATAAATAATTTTTAATGATTCTAGAAGTACGACAACCCAAACTTTTTTCTGGAATCAAAAATTAGAAAATATCTGTTTGTCTAATAAATAAATTTACTTTTAAAAAACATACCACTTTTAAAATTTATAGTTAATTTAACAAACGACAAAAATATTTAATTCACCAATATCATGAATCACAACTTTATCCTATTTTGGCCGGCCCAAGATTCGTTCGCCTTGTGCATGTGCACACCCATAAGAACGGCCCTAAGTGGTGATGAGGAAATAAATACAGGGTGATCAGTTAAGGGTAGCGAGCGGCCATATCTCATAAGATATTGGTCGTATAGATTTGAGAAAAAAAAAATCATAATAAAAGTCGCCAAGAGAAATTGCTGAAAATTATTTTCGAGTTTGTCAAACGTCCGCTAGAGGGCGTAACAACCAACACCAAGTAGAAAAATGGGGTTTTTATAGAATTTTGCCTAATGAAAATATATCGATGATATAATTTTCATATTTAGTGACCATTTCCCTACACTTTTTGTCTAAAATGTTTTGTTCTATATATCAAAATAAAGCGGTGGGGGAAGTTCAATTGTTTTTTCAAACAAACCAAGATGTCTCCCGTTTCTTTTGACCGATTTTAGCAAACTTAGGCTCATATGAAAGAGCATAATTTGCACTACAAAACGCTAATTTGGTTTTGAATTTTTGACTTTTGCTGGCGTCGCTAGATGGCGTTAACTGAATTAGTAGCATATTTTTTAGTTTTTTTCAAAAAAAACAAATGTAATGGTATATTCATTTTTACATATTTTTAAAGGGTATAAATTTCTCTATAATTTAATGAAAATAATTTATCATCTACCTTTTTTTGAACCGTTGATATTGACCAAAATATTATTTTATTTTATTAAAAAATGGCACGCCACTGCTTTTTGTCAAAATAAAAATCATTTTCGTAATCACTTATTAGTTGCTAACAAAAAGAACCTCTTGACTTTTTTTCGTTAGACGAACGGTTTTGGATTGAAAAAATAGGATGTTTAACAATGATAACTATAAGGTTCAAAATTATTTTTAAATATTACATCTCACAATAATAAAATTATTACCTATTATTATTATCATTAATAATCATTTAATTAGCGAGAGAATGCTTTAGTTCATAATTTATTATTAATAATTATTATTATTTCATAAATTAAATTAAAAATCAAACTTAACTAACATCGCATTTAAGCGAAGCAGGCCATGATCTACGTTAAGAAACAAAACACCAAATTGTCAATCACGTTGATATTCATTTTGATAGTTCCTGCTATTGGCATCTAATTTAATGTTATGTAAAAAGTATTTTTACAACAAATCGTGCCTTTTACGAATGAAGAAGCCTTTGATATGTTGAGAATTTATTTTCAATGTTTGCTCCGAAGACACCATTCGAGAATGGTTTTTCATCGTTTAGCCTTACGTTTAAGGCAACATGGCCAACTGCAACCAACTCCAACTTTGAGAAGAAATCGTAGAGTAAGAAGAGAAGATAACATTATAAATGTGTTGGCTTATATTCATGCAGACCCCCATTTAAGCATAAGAGAGATCTCCAGAGATTTAGGAATATCCTATGGCTCAGTGCAAAAAATATTAATGGATTTTAAAATGCATTCATATCACCTCGTGATTCATCAAGCCCTAAATGACACTGACTTTGAACGTAGGCTCGATTACTGCTACTGGCTTAGAGACTTCATTAGGGAAAACCATCGTATTTTGTCACAAATATTGTGGACAGACGAAGCATCGTTTTGCAGTAATGGCAGGGTAAATCTTCATAACGTGCATTACTGGTCGGACACTAATCCACACTGGTTACGTGAAGATTATCAGCAGGGTCGATGGAGCGTCAACGTCTGGTGCGGTGTTATTAATGGTGCTATTATGGGTCCGCACATCTTTAATGACAATCTAACCGGTGACATGTATTTGAACTTTTTATTTAACGATTTACCAGGACTCTTAGAAAATGTGCCTTTACAAGTAAGAAGAAACATGTGGTTTCAACAAGACGGATGCCCGGCACATTATTCACGAAATGTGCAAGATTTTTTGAACAGGCATTTTCCTAACCGTTGGATTGGTAGAGGCAGTCTATTTTTCTGGCCACCACGGTCCCCCGATTTAACCTGCCTTGATTTTTATCTGTGGGGCCGAATAAAGGATTTGGTGTATAAAACTCGACCAACTACTCGAGAAGACAAGTCCGAATTCAAAACGCCATAAATATTATACCAAGAGCGGAAATTGAGACAGCTGTCAACTCCAGCCAGAAGAGATTGGACCAGTGCATTCAAAATAATGGACAACATTTTGAACATTTACGACAAAACTATTAATTAAGTTCCATGTTCATGTTTTTAGTGTTATTGCTCCTGCTGTTGTTGGACAGTTTTATTAAGATTTTTCATTGTTAAACATCTTATTTTTTCAATCCAAAACCGTTCGTCTAACGAAAAAAAGTCAAGAGGTTCTTTTTGTTAGCAACTAATAAGTGATTACGAAAATGATTTTTATTTTGACAAAAAGCAGTGGCGTGCCATTTTTTAATAAAATAAAATAATATTTTGGTCAATATCAACGGTTCAAAAAAATGTAGATGATAAATTATTTTCATTAAATTATAGAGAAATTTATCCCCTTTTAAAATATGTAAAAATGAATATACCATTACATTTGTTTTTTTTTTTTTAAACTAAAAAATATGCTACTAATTCAGTTAACGCCATCTAGCGACGCCAGCAAAAGTCAAAAATTCAAAACCAAATAAGCGTTTTGTAGTGCAAATTATGCTCTTTCATATGAGCCTAAGTTTGCTAAAATCGGTCAAAAGAAACGGGAGACACCTTGGTTTGTTTGAAAAAACAATTGAACTTCCCCCACCGCTTTATTTTGATATAGAACAAAACATTTTAGACAAAAAGTGTAGGGAAATGGTCACTAAATATGAAAATGATATCATCGATATATTTTCATTAGCCAAAATTCTATAAAAACATTTTTCTACTTGGTGTTGGTTGTTACGCCCTCTAGCGGACGTTTGACAAACTCGAAAATAATTTTCAACAATTTCTCTTGGCGACTTTTATTACGATTTTTTTTTCTCAAATCTATACGACCAATATCTTATGAGATATGGCCGCTCGCTACCTTTAACTGATCACCCTGTAAGTAGCGAGATTTAAAGCAAGTGTACGATATACTTTAATATAAACAAGAAAAAAAATTAACATGAATAAGAAAAATACTAAAATAAGCAAGAATAATCAACAAGACATGAAAAATTAATATTTTATCATAGCGCCTTCTTTCTGGATTACTTAATTCAGTCTGTTGGGCATTGAGTTAACTATATTTATCACAATGTTGTGATCAAGTTCTTCCCAGCACTGATGGATTGTTTCCATCAGTTCATTAGAATTTTCAGGCCTAAAGTTACGTCTATATATTTTTTCACTACCAATCCCAAATGATGTCTTTTGGTTTCATAACCGGACTGTAAGAAAGCCAAGGCAATACTTCCACATTATTATTCTGAAACCACTTTCCTATATTATTATTGTTGTGTTTTTTAATAAAATCATTTGTGATAGGAAAATCAAAATAATTCTTGGTGCCAATATAATTAGTGCCTTGCTATGTAAAATGCCACTTATAGTTTTGGCACACAATCGATTACGCAGTTTTATTTAAATTTATATATGAAAATATGATTGTAATGAATTTCGCAAGTTCTGGATATACCAGATTACCATCCCCTTTTTTCGTACCGCAAACGTTCTTCCAAAAATCATTTTCTTCAAGTGAAAAGTTACATTCAGAATACTCTAAATACCTAAATTCCCTATCCAAAGTGTTAATGTCGGTAACTATATTTGGAAACATAACAGCCAGGGGAGCTATGCTTTCAGTTTTTAAAATATTTGAGGGGTGGATTATAGTTAGCAGTTTTATTAGAATTTTTATTTCTCGGGAATTAAAGGGAAATCGTTTGAATATTTGGCTTATCGCCTCAATATCAAAATTCAGACATTTTAATCTAAAATTATTTTTTTCATTTTCATTCAGCGTGTTTTTAGTCATTTCTTCAAATACTTTGGGACCCAAAAGAAATTTTTTCGCATGGTAGAAAATTGTTTGGATTTCGATATTGAATATTTTCTATATCTGTATTTCGTAAATAATCTGGTTTAATAAAACAGCTTAATAAAAATTTGAAAGCATCAAAAATTCGGGGATAAAGATTATAGACTTTAGGAGTTTCGGACTGAAACCCTAAATTCATATCTGTAAAAGTCGGTAATATAAATTCGAGAAATTGAAGGTACAATTTATTTAATTTATTAGTTGATTTCCGCTGCTCCCGAAGCTTGATCAAAGGCTTCAATCCTAAAGTAATTCTGCAGTGCATCATATTGCTCAATAATTCTACGAACAGACAAGACAGCCACCTGGTCTGTGATGGTTGTAATAATTTATGAGGTTTGATATTAAAAAATGTTTGAAATTCTTGGAATTCAGAAAATCGTTTAAAACTGCGATGCATGTAATTATATAAGCTTCTTACCAACTTTTCTGCATCATCGGGTAATTTCTCGCAGGTATAAAATGCACACAGAGCCAAAGAATGAGATATGCACTTCATGACGTATAAATGGGGTATATCATTAAGCAAAAAAGTTTTTAGGGAATGATGCGCTCCTATCATAGCATTTGCACCATCTGCTGCAAATCCCACTAAATTTTCTTTATAGGGAATATTGTTTTCCGAAAAGAAATTTATAATAACATTACATACATTTTGGGCAGATACGTCTTTAACTAATATAAGGCCGAAAAAATGTTCTTTTATAATAAAAGTCTTATTGTAGCGAACAACTATTGCTAAATGCTTTTCAGATTACATATCTGTCAACTCAGTTACAAAGTTTTCAACAAGAAAAAGAAAACGAAAACCTTCTTAGTGTGCTAGAAAAGATCAGTAATTATATCAACTTTGACATGGATAAAGAAAAAGTTGAGTTTATCCATAGGGTACAAGCAAACAAGAATTCTAAAAATAAAATCAAGAATATAGTAGTGGGTCTGATATCTCTCAAGGAGAAAGAAAAAATTCTTGCAGCAACAAAATGTAAACGTCAACAAAAAGACAACGGATCGCCTAAAATGAAAATAGATGGATTGTCAGAAAACCTGTACATTAATGAACATTTGACATTAGCCCATAAAATATTATACAAGGAGGTAAGAACAGCCGCTAGAGAAAAAAATTACAAGTTTTTTTGGACAAAAAATGATTCGATCTTTGTCAGGAAGGGTGATGGTTCACGAGTAGTTGATATGTTGATAGGAGATCAAGAATCCATTAGAAAAATGTAAAATCGGCTGAAACTACATATAAAATACCACTGAAATTTTCAGAATGCATCAAAACTTACAAGTAATTTACCAAAATACGCGTGGATTAACAACAAAGACAAATGATTTTTTCCATAGTGTGGTTTCAAGTGATTTTGATATTGTTTGTATATCGGAAACATGGCGTGATCGGGAAACAACGTCATCCTCTAAAGTGGATGGCGGCGGGGTACTTCTCGCAGTTAAAGAAGTGTGGCAGGCAAAAAGGTGCTGTGAACTAGAATCCGAAGCTGAAGATGTCTGGGTCTCTCTGAATAATATCAGCGGTGAAAAAATGTACCGGGTGGTCGAAATTGGTCTGTTTTAACAGAGAAAACCTATTTCCTGACTAGATAGAGCAAAACTGACTTAGGTGTCATGGGCTCGATTTCTGAGAAATGTTTAATGGCAAAAACCGCCTGCCGATATTTTCACTGCCAACTGAGATATAGGGCGTTTTTCAATTTTCGGCCATTTTGAAAATTGTCCATAACTTTTTTATTTTGCGGAATATTAACATTCTGCAAAGACATTCTAAAGGCACTTTTTTATGTGCAATCCAGTGGCGTACTCAGATTTTTTCTATAGTTGTCCGTTTTATCATAAATAGGCAAAACTTTTTTTTTTTCAAATGGAAATCATAGTTGGCTATAAATTATAAAAAATGCTCGCGTTTAGCCCTTTTCAGTGATATAAAGTTGTAGGTACTTATTTTCAAAAATAACGAAAATATTAGGTGTTTTTGGTTTACATCGAAGTAGGCCTTCGAATAATGACGCGCGTTCAATATTTTGAATATATTGCTGTCAGATTACTGTAGTCTGGTGTAATTATTGCGTTTTGGTGTTATCTTTATAAAGTTGTGTTAAGTTGCTGACAAAATATGTTTGAGAATTATGAAAAGTATGATATGTTAAAATGTTACATATTATCTAACGAAGTTCCTGAAGCAGCTAGTGAATTATATTTTAATACATTTCCCGAGCGACGTCAACCGGATAACCGAATTTATCAAACATTAAAAAGTAATTTAGTAAATTACGGAAGTTTTAAAAAGTTAAGAACAAGACATTATGAACTAAAGGAAGAAAAGGAAATCCAGCAGCTAAATATAATTGGTGAGGTATTAGATCATCCTGGCACCTCCTCTCGAACATTGGCTAATATAACGAATGTTCCAAAGACCACCGTTTTAAAAATACTCAAAAAACATAAATTCAAACCGTACAGAACGAGAAGAGTTCATCAACTCCGTGAAGGGGACGCCGCTAGAAGATTGAGATTTTGTCAGTGGTATGAGCAAAAATTCATGGAGAATGAGAATTTTCCATTAAATATTATTTGGAGTGATGAATCCAGAGTAGATACTTCTGGTATATTTAATAGATATAATTCATATCACTGGTCCACTGAAAATCCACACGTAGTTGTGCAACAAGACCGGCAAGGTCGGTGTGGATTCAATATATGGGTGGGGATATTCCGAGGAAGATTTGTGGGACTTTATTTTTACGATGGAAATTTAACTGCAGATGATTATGTAAATATTTTGCGCACATATATTGTCCCTTTGTTGGAAGACATACCTTTAGCTGATGCCAGAAATATCTACTATCAACAAGATGGTTGTCCCCCGCACAATGCAAGGATCACAACTGATCTTTTAAACTTCGAATTTCGAGAAAATTGGATTGGTACGTGGGGCCCCATACCTTGGCCTGCTAGGTCCTGTGACTTAACTCCCTTAGATTTTTTTTTTGTGGGGAAGATTGATGGACTTGATATTTAAAGGAAGAACCTTTCACACAAAAGAAAAATTGCAAGAGGCCACTAGGCAAGCTTTTGCATCTATTAGCCCAGTTGAACTAATAAATAGTTGCAACTCGGTACGCAAAAGATGCTTAGTTTGTATTCAACAGGGAGGGGCTCAATTTGAACAACTTCTCTAAATATATTTATCAGAAACCTATCTAACTAAATACCTAGATTTTCATAATTATTTTTTATTTTCACTTGTAGCTGTAAATAGTAGTTTAGTTTGTTAATTTTGTTCAACTTTGCTATGTAAACAAAAAAAAATAAAAAAAATTAATAATAAATAATTAAAATAACGTTAGCTAGTGTTATTTAAAGTTGTGTTTAAGTTGCTAACAAACTATAAATCTTAACAATACATAATTGAGATATTGTCATCACAAATCAAAGCCTACTTCGATGTAAACCAAAAACCCCTAATATTTTCGTTATTTTTGAAAATAAGTACCTACAACTTTATATCACTGAAAAGGGCTAAACGCGAGCATTTTTTATAATTTATAGCCAACTATGATTTCCATTTGAAAAAAAAAAGTTTTGCCTATTTATGATAAAACGGACAACGATAGAAAAAATCTGAGTATGCCACTGGATTGCACATAAAAAAGTGCCTTTAGAATGTCTTTGCAGAATGTTAATATTCCGCAAAATAAAAAAGTTATGGACAATTTTCAAAATGGCCGAAAATTGAAAAACGCCCTATATCTCAGTTGGCAGTGAAAATATCGGCAGGCGGTTTTTGCCATTAAACATTTCTCAGAAATCGAGCCCATGACACCTAAGTCAGTTTTGCTCTATCTAGTCAGGAAATAGGTTTTCTCTGTTAAAACAGACCAATTTCGACCACCCTGTATATGTGTACATCCATTTCGGAGAGGGCTGTCAATATAGTAGGGGACTTTAATTTATCCAATATACAATGGATTAGCTTAAAAAATGAAAATTTCTTTCAACCTACACAAGTAGATGAGAAGTCCTCTCCTATGCTTGACGCTTTTTCTTACTTGGAATTAATGTAGTTTAATGATATACCTAATAGTAGCAACAAAACATTAGATCTAGTATTAAGCAACAAAAACTTAACATCTGAGGTCAGTCGTTCCAGCAATTGCCTTGTGGATGAGGACTTACACCATCCAGCTTTGGAATTCTCAATTTCTACTGTTGAAGTAAAACCCCTTACACAACAAAATAGAAAGATTTTTAATTTTAAGAGGGCAGTTTACGAGTCCATAAATATTGGCTTGGGAGAGGTGCAATGGGAAACATTGTTTTTTGAAAAATCCTTAGACAATGTAATAGATTATTTTTACTTAGAAATTAACAAACTTATAGAACAATTTGTTCCATCATTTAAAATAAAGGGCAAGTATCCAATATAATTTAAGGTAGAGACAATAAAAATAATAACAGAAAAAAATAAGCTTCACAAAAAATATAAAAAATACAAAGATCAAATATCATATTATAATTTCTCTCGTTTAAGGCGCCTTTCCAAACAACTAATTAAAAATGATTTTCAAGAATATGTCAATAATATGGAATCGGAAATCTCTAAGAATAGTAAAAAATTCTGGAACTACGTATCAAATAAAAAGAAAACAAAACTGGGTGTACCTCGGGTTCTGTACCATGAAAATTTTGTTGCTGCTAACGGGGGACATAAGTAATTTATTTGCAACATTTTTCAAAAGCGTGTACGTGGGTAGTTCGACTAGCGTAGCTAATACAAACTCTGGACATACACCATGTAGCGAGCCTCCTATTACCGTCACCAAAACCTTAATTTTAAATATTATAAAAAACTTAGACATAAAAAAATGTGCAGGACCTGATGGGATACCTCCTGGATTTATAAAGAATTGTGCATTAAATCTGTGTGTGCCTTTGCACTTTATTTACAGTTTTACATATTTAAAAGTGGAGATAGACGTCAAGCTGCTAATTACCGTCCAATAAGTAAAATAAATACATTTGCAAAAATTCTTGAAAAAATAGTTTACGAAGATATTTTAGTAACCGTAAAAAATACAATTATAGAACAACAACATGGCCATTCTTCCCAAAAAGGTCTCTCGAATCAAATTTATTATACAGACTTCAGCAAGGCTTTTGATCAGTCATAGACAGTTACTTGAAAAACTTGCTGAGGTCGGAGTAAGTAGGGGAATCTTAAATTGGATGTCGTCTTACATTCGTGAGCGAAAACACATTGTTGTAGTCAACGGGTACCATTCAGATACGTTTGAAAATACTTCAGGTGTTCCTCAGGGTAGTCATCTGGGCCCCCTGTTCTTCATAGTATATATTAACGATATTAGTAGATGTTTCTTAAATAGCAAATATATTTTATATGCAGACGATCTCAAGGTATATCGTGAAATAGGGGACCCGACAGACTGTCTCAAACTACAGGAGGATTTGAACAGACTGCTTGTTTATTGTAATAGGAACAGTTTGTTCCTAAATTTGGACAAATGCCTCTCAATTTCCTTTTCCAAAAATATTAATTTATTTAAATCCAATTATTAAAATTGGCAATAAATCCCTAAAAAATGTCGATCATGTCAAAGATCTTGGTGTAATTCTGGACAACAAGTGGTCCTTTCGTTTACATTTCGACAAAGTTATTGCAGAAGCCAGTAGGATGCTGGGATTTCGTTGTATTTTCCGTTTGTCCATAGTAAGCTTTCATTTGTTTCAGTGATATGGAATCCCAACTATAAAGTACACATAAATAGGTTTCAAGCGATTCAAAACAAGTTTTTAAAAGGACTAGCCTTCAAAGCAGGTTGTTCAGTTGAGAATGTAGCCCGTAATTTTAAAATCTTATTCCTTGAAATATGCCGTAGTATTTCTGATATCTGTATGATTTATAAGCTTATCCACCACCAAGTAGATTCTTCCCACCTTTTGTCATTCTTGAACTTTAATATCCCTACTAGGGAGCTCAGAAACCACTCACTTTTTAATGTACCGTTTCGCAGAACAAATTTGGGACGCAACGCCCCATTAATTAGATTTCAAATTACATGTAATGAATTGTCTGATGATATCGATTTGTTTTGTGATAAGATCTCTACATTCAAAATTAATTTAAAAGGACTGTACTTTTCTAAAGCTTTTGAAACTTAATTAAAAAAAAATACAATTTTTTTTTTCTTATGCTAATATATAATGTTTTGTAATTTATAATATTGATATTACTGATATTGTTATTATCATTGTTGTTGTCGTTGTTACTGTTTTCAAAATGTTCTAACTTTAATATTTAAGTTATCTAAAATTATCTAATGTTATTACCCAATAATGCATAAATGTATAAAGTGGATGTTTTGTGGAACAATGTTCTGTCGTGTCCTAAATTGTGAATAAATAAATAAATATTGGATTTTTACCAAAATATTATCAGGCCATCCCCATATGACCCTTAATTTGTTTAAAATTTGAAGTCAATCGGGTAAATAGTACTTAAGCTATGTCGCGAACTGACACACAGACCGACAAACGGACCGACGGAATTGATAAAACATGTTTTTTGGCATCTAGGGACGCTAAAACGTGAAGATATGTAAATCCTGAGAGGGTGATTTTTCTTCACGATTACAAAAATTCTATTTGGCCGCAATTTTGTTTCGCCATCTTGAATTAGTAACACAGTTTTACTAGTTGAGCCCTATACCACAATTAGTTATGGCACCACACAGTTTGAAATCAATACATTAAGTAGTTTTTTTAGGCTGAATTTTTAAATATTTTATTATACCGCCATTTTGTTCCGCCATTTTGGATTCGTACCAAAATTTTACCAGTTGATTCCAACATAATACTTGATGTTTATGGAAAATTTGAAATAAATTGGATAAATAGTTTTTTCGTAATAATTTTTTTAACATTTCACTACTCCGCCATTTTGTTTTACCATTTTGGATTTTTACCAAAATATTACCAGGTCATGACCCTTAATTTTTGATAAAAATTTGAGGTCAATCGGATAAGTAGTTTTTAAGCTATCCCACGAACTGACAGACCGACATACCGACAAACCGACCGACAGAATCGATAAAACATATTTTTTTGGCATCTAGGGACTCTAAAATGTAAAGACGTGTAAAACCTGAGAGGGTAATTTTTTCATGATTATATTTATTTGGCCGCCATTTTGTTCCGACATCTTGGATTTGTACAACTAGTTGATTCCGACTTAATACTTGATGTTTTTGCAAAATTTGAGATAAATTGGATGAGTAGTTTTTTAATAATAATTTTTTTAACAATATACCAGTTCGCCATATTGGATTTTTACCAAAATGTTACCAGGTCATCTCCATATGACCCTTAATTTTTGACTAAAATTTGAAGTCAGTCGGATAAGTAGTTTTTTTTAGCTACGCCGCGGACAGACAGAGGGGGGGAATATTTTAAATTTTAATTGAATATACGTATAGATATTTTTTTTATTCGAAAGGACAATTATTAGTCGAATGGGTCCGGTATGCCATTTTATTTTATAATTATTTTAATTCTCTGATAGGAAAAAACTATTGTAATCGTCAAAAAAATCACCTCAGTCTTGTTTGTATTATTTTGCTTCTGAAGATTCTCACATGACTCCCGACGAAATAAACGTTCTATTATACTGAATCGGATTGGTCAATACGTCATTTGACCCAAAATAAGTGAACAAGGTATCTTCCATTACACACACAAAAGACGGTTCCAAACTTCAAAGGCTATTTTTTTTCAAATTCACATTGCCGCACCATAGTTAGGTCAACTAAAACTCCTAGTTTCGGAATGTTCAAGATAAAGTAATTTAAACGTATTTATTAAATTTATTTAAAAAACACTGTTCTAATCTTACTGCACCTTGAAGTAAGGCAACATAAAATTAGAAGATTTGAACCATATTAACAATCAAACAATAATACATTAAAACACATGTAGTAGTGAATTAACTTCTGCATTAAAATATGTGTTAGCAAATTAATTTCTTTAATGTTAAAATTTATAGTTCCACGATCCGCTATTGGTTCTTTAGCCACGCCAGTCATGTGACCCTGTAACAATCTGCTGTAGACTATTGTACTACTTTACTATAAGAATCATCCCTTGAAAATGAAAGTGGGATGGTCTAATATGATAGTGGGATGGTCTAATACGTGGAGTAGTCGATCGGGGTTGTCATATCTAATTAAAACTTTTCTTACTGGTGTAATCTGATTTGAGGCTTTTGGTATTTTAGCTTGTATTTTACTATTTTACAGTAAAAGTAATTTCTTTATACTGCTTAGAAACTAATATTTGAAAAACATTACTATTCTTTGTACAAAAATTTTGTTGCAGCATGTTTAAACATATTCACAATCTTCACCTAAACATATTCACAACCTTCACCGTAATATAAATTCGTATAAACCTTGGAGTGCCTGGCTAGGCTTGGCATCGTCGTACGATCGTATACTGTGAGATAATCTTGGCGGTTGCTAAATAAATAATGAACTCCATTTTTATGCTTATTCTAAGTGAGAAAACAAGTTTTTCGGATTCTAGAGACTCTGAAACGTAAAGATCTGAAAAAATCTCGGAGGGTAATTTTTTCACGATACTTTTCATTTACGAGGGAAGTAAAAACTGAAAAGGGAGGAAAAGAAATGTCATTTCTGTTCTTGCGAATGCTCTATTCGATACATTCTGCCATCTTTTTTGTAAAATGGCTTCACTATTTTTATGCTGTATCAAAATCGATTAAAATTAAAATAAAATATTGTACCCGTTTTTAAGAAGTTGCTTACTAAACAACTAACAGTCACATAACTACAGATTGCATTAATAAATTAACCCCTTTCCGATCTAACAGGGTATTTTTTATTTAAAAGTTGACAGTGCTGTGATTGCGCTGACAGTTTGACATAATTGACATGTGACGTTCATTTGTTTTGTTATTATATACGAATGGCTCGTAAACGCGAACGAATTTGGCTTTAAAAGTTGTTAAATTTGTTATATTGTGTAAAAAAAGTATGATCCAGATTTGCAGATTATGTTTGAAAAGTGAACAGTCAGATTTTAATGACTTTCTTAGCGTGCAGCATCGTGAGAACGGCTTTGTAATAGCGAATTTAGTGAAAAGTATAGTTCCCGAGCTGGTAAGTAAACAAATATTTGCATTATCAAATAAATTATACAGTATAATTAAACTAGACACTTATTAAATCCCGTTGATGTCAATAAAAGTAAATCATTATGTATTAAATAACTCACATGCTACGGAATTTATAATATGCAGTAGCCAGAAATCTATTTCATCAAATATTTTTTATATTGACTTAAACAGATATTTCACCCATAGATGGGGCGTCTGTGCAACAAAATAAATGTTGCCTGTGCCTGTTGCAATTCATATTAATTTGAACTACTATCGCTAGGTAGCGGTGTTATTACGTCATTAAATGAAGCGGTAAAACCGAGAAGCCGGAAAGATATGAGAAAGTAGTCATGAAGTATTTTGAGTACTAACATAGTTGTATTTAATTTTATAATAAAGTAAATAACCAAAATGCATTATTCACTGTATTATTCAAAATAGTCCATAATTTCTTTAAATGTTACTTGCATGTTTGTAAAGGGTGTTTTTTTCGTTGATATACGGTATAGGCTAAACGGTAAAAGATATAAAAAACTAACATACGTTTTCGGTTCTCTTTTTAGTGTTTAGTTTAATAGCGCGGTCAGATCTACGCTAACTGGATTGGTTTAGAAAATACAGGGTGATTCTCAAAATCCCCCGTTTCTTATTATCTTTTATTACACATTTATTTATGGATATAAAAAAACTTTAAATACAAAAGTGTTATGACTTTTTACGTAAAATCCAGCGGCGTACTTAAAAAAATAAAGATATTTTAATTTTTGAGATATTATCAAAAGTAGCATTTTCTTAAATGGGACACCCTATATCTAAGTATATATAAAAATTGCATTTTTTCTTGTGATTGCAACAATATATATAATACTTAATATTTTGCTTTGTCCTAAATAGCTTAAATACCAAAAAACATTTATTTTTAGTTGGCCATGGACTGAATTCTTTAGGCGTTTGTTTACATGTCATAAAATTAAATAACAATTAAGTATTGATTGTCAAATTCCGTTTTCGATTATATTTTTTAAAAAAAGGTGTCCAAAATGAATGTTTTTCAAAACTACGAAAAGTTAAACATGTTTGCGTGCTATATTCAGAAAAACAAAAATTTTAAAGATTATATAACAATTTAAGTGCGTGGATCATTCGGAAAACCAAGAGGTAAGACTTACAATAGGAAATAGAGAAGGAGAGGATATAAATGTATTAGCTTGTGTTGCTGCTGATCCGACAGTATCTAGCCGTAATATTGTCAAAGAAATTGGCATAAGTAAATCTAAAGTTCTAAAAACGTTAAAAAAGCATTAGTATAAACCCTATAAAATAAGGAAAGTTCATAACTTACATCCTGGAGATGAAGAACGGCGTTTAGAATTTTGTCATTGGTATTTGTAACAGATTAATCAAAACGTAATATGGACTGACGAAGTTTTTATATCTAGCGAAGGAATTTTTAATCGACATAACAATCGATGTTGGTCAAACATAAATCCTGATCAGACCGCCGCTAGGGTACAACAAGGACGCTTTGGGTTCCATGTGTGGGTCGCACTATATCAAAATTGAATCCCTAACTACAGGCTTTATAATGAAAATTTGAATTCTGAAGGATACGTCCAAATTTTGGAAGAATGTGTAATAAACGAGTTGGATAACATGCCATTAGCTGCAAGAAATAATGTTTATCTACAACAAGACGGTGCCCCAGCCCATAACAGCCATATGTAAGGTACTTACTAACTGTCAATTTCGGAGAAAAATGGGCTTGGTACATATGGACCAAACAAATGGCCTCCGCGTTCCCCCGACCTGACGCCACTAGACTTTTATTTTTGGGGATTTATCAAGAATGAAGTATATAAAACCCTAAGTAATACTTTAGAAGAACTTGCATTTAAAGAGTGTTAAATATTCATAGTTATAACGTCACTCGTTCAGTTGCAAGTCGAGTCTAAAAATGCATCGAGCAGAGTGGAAGAGAATTTTAGCACCTTTTGTGATTAAACAACTATGCTAATCGTTAAGTATTCAAGATAATTGTTGAGTTGTTATTATAATTTTTTGTTGTTTTTTGTAGATGTTTTGGTTAATCAATGTTTTAATATTCTTGGTAACTGAGTTTTTACGATACCTATTATAAAATAAAAGAATAATGATTCAATCCATGGCCAACTAAAAAAAAAAATGTTTTTTTGGTATTTTGGCTATTTAGAACAAAGAAAAATATTAGGTATTATATATTATTGCAATCGCAAGAATGCAAGAAAATGCAATTTTTCTAGATACTTAGATACAGGGTGTCCCATTTAAGGAAATGCTACTTTTGATAATATCTCAAAAATTAAAACATCTATTTTTTTTAAGTATGGCTCTGGATTCTATGTAAAAAGTCATAGAACTTTTATATTTAAAGCTTTTTTTTATTTCCATAAACAACCGAGTAATAAAAGATATTGTGTTGCACACGTATTGGCGGAAAATTTAGATTGTTCGCTGATGATGTTACAGTTTTGTGGGATGGCAACGATCTGTTCGAACTACATGAAAAAGTAAGTTCCGATCTTATTCTTATTAAAAACTGGTGTGATGCAAATCGACTTACTTTAAATATAAATAAAACGTGTATTATGTCCTTTAAATGTGAGTTAAGTGATGTAACACTCGCAAGTTCTATATTGAACAATTTAAATGTAAATAGATTCCTGGGTATTTTAATTGATGATAAACTAAAACATATTAATAACCTTAGTTCAAAATTATCAACTAACTGCTATGCAATTAGGGTTATTAGCAATGAGTTAGATAGTTCCACAACAAACGAGAGAAACGCATATTTTGCTCTGATTGAGTCCAACCTAAGGTACGGAATTTGTTTCTGGGGAGCAGCTTTTTAATCAAATATTTATTTGTGCTACAAAAGAGAGTTGTAAAGTATTTATGTAAGGCAAGGGTAAGAGACTCATGCAAGCCCTTGTTTTTGGATAAAAAAATATTGACTTTACCTTGCCTTTTTCTACTGAAAACAGCCTGTCTGATGCATAGAAAATTTAAAAATACTATGGGGGACCACTCAGTTCATAATATTAGGCGAATTCATAATATTGCTCTACCTAATCCTAACTCGACTCGAGGTAGATAAAAGATGAAAAATTGTTTAGAAGAAAACTAAAATCACTTTTAATTGTGCGGCCCTTTTATGATGTTAACGAATTTTTTCAAGAAAATTTTGCTTAAAAGTGCTTTTTGATGTTATTTTTGCTTTTTAGTTTGTATTTCCTTCTAAGTCTATATTAAGCCAAAAAAGAGATGACTTTGACCTATTTTAGAAGAAAACGATGACGTTAAATGTAGAGCCACAAGGCAAGCGTTTTCGAACAGACGAGGTGTGAGATGTTCAAACATCATACGGACGCCTCTTTTATGAAATAATCGATCAAATCCAGCAACAAATAAACTATAGATTTAACGGTTTAAATGATTTTAAATTCCTCGAGCTCTGCAATTTTGATGCATTTAAAGGAAAAACTTTTCCAGAAGATGCATTTAAATCTCTTCTCCTTCATTGTGGCCAGTTTTTCGACCGAGTGTTACTGCGATCTGAACTAAAAGTGATTTACGAAAATGATGACATTAGCGCAAGAAATAACGCTAAGGAACTGATGCAATTTTTAAAAGACAAGGAGCTGGAAGATACCTACACCGAAGTGTCGAAATTGTGTGAATTACAATACCTGCCACAAGTTCATCAGTAGAACGCAATTTTTCAACACTTAAACGTATAAAAAATTTCGTGAGAAATTCAACGGGGCAGGAGAGACTTTCGCATACATCGCTGTTGTCTATTGATAATAAACTTTTCCAAAATATGTCAAAGCATCGACGTTTTTATGATGACGTCATTGACGAATTTGCAAAAAATGATCGAAGAATCGAATTACATTACAAATAGGTAAGTTTCCAAAAATTGGTTCCCTTTCCTAAAATTTCACGGCACGCCCCTGCTAGAATTACTCAAACTATTCGAAGAAATAACAAAAGAGATGAGCAGCACAGACTCCATTATTTCTGAAGTAATTCACACCATCGCCACTTTGAAGCGCTATCTTTAATCTAATAAAATAAAAAATTTGCATGGTGTAAGGCTTATGCGAGAACAATTAGTCAAAGGCCTTTTGAGAAAGTTTTCTGAAGTAGAGACTCCAGACTATTACACCTTGGCTACTATTGTTGACCCAAGTTATAAAACACGTTTTTTTTTTAGTGACACCAAAGTTGACGAAATTAAAAAGTTACTTCTCACTAAACTTTCAGATTTTCAGGACAACACAGGCGAATTTAAAATCCAAATAGAAGGTGCACCAAGCAGTGATAGTGACAGTGACGACAAACCATTAGCTATTAAGAAAAAGAAAACAGCGGAAAATATATTATCAAAGGGTTCCTTGAGCTTATGGCAATGTTACCATGATATTGCTACCCTTTCAACAGCTAAACAAACTGAAAATTCTGTATGCATATTACGAAATGCCAATTCTTATTTTTATTTTTTATTTTATTTTTTTTTAATTTTATTTATTATACTCTTACAGAACACTTAAAAAAGTAATTATAATGGAAGAGTGGTTCCTTACTAATTAAGAATGTATACAGGGTGTTAAAAAAGTACGCTGCCAAACTTCAAGGGACGATTCCTCGCATTATTCTAAGACAAAAAGTTTATATAAACATAGTTCTGAAAACGAATAGTTTTCAAGATACAGGGTGTTAAATTTCTATGAAAAAAAATGTTTTTCTATCATAACTTTTATACCACTCTAGATATTTTTATTAAATTTGGTGTACATCTTTTAACTATTAAAGAGCAGTTTTTGATGCAAAAGTATTTTTTAAATTTCTACCAGTGGCGTTCGTACGGAGTTTGGACAGAATGTTTATTAAAAAAAAAAAGATACGCCACTGCTTTTTCTAAAAACAAAAATTATTTTTGAAATTCCCATTTAATTTTAAGCAAATTTGGTATCTAGACTTACCTTCGTACGACGCACAATTTTTATGTAAAAAAATAAAAACAATTTTCATACATCTACTGCAATCCGAATCCAATTTGCAAGGATAATTTTTTGTAAAATCCGCTACTGTTTAATTTTTATGAAACATACCTATTTGGAAGTGGGCACGCGTAATGCTGTGGTTAGAATAAAACATTAAATAAATAAAAAAAAACTAAACAACACCAAGACGTTTATTAATAAAATAATTGTAAACCAAACATAACTTAACCAACCTTACAAATAATAATTTCACAGAATTTAATTTTAAAGTAACTGCTGGAAATGGCCTCCCCCGACTTCAATACATGCGTTTGTACGCCGTATTAGCGACTGGCGAACCCTTTCGAAAATACCAGGAGTGTTCCTAATAATTTCACAGGACTCTTCTATCCGATTTCGTAGATCGTTTTCGCTTCGAACTGGTGTTGTGTAAACTAATGCTTTAAGGTGTCCCCAGAGAAAGAAATCTATCGGATTAATATCAGGTGACCTGGGTGGCCAAAATTGTGGTCCTGCACGCCCATTCCAGCGATCGGTATAATTTTGATCTAGGTACTGACGTGCCACTAAACTGAAGTGCGGTGGAGCACCGTCATGCATAAACCACATAGAACGCCTTTGCCTTAGTGGAACATCTTCCAAAAGTTCAGGTAAAACATGTTCAATAAATTGTCTATACTCCTCACCAGTAAGCCTGCTAGGCAGAAAGTGAGGCCCGATAAGGAAATCTCCTACAACTCCAATCCAAACATTTACAGAAAACTGCTCTTGGAAATGATTTTCAATTATGGCGTGAGGATTTTCATCGGCCCACACATGATTGTTATGAAAGTTTATGATTGCGTTACGGGAAAAACATGCCTCGTCCGTAAACAACACCTGAGATAAAAACCTTGGATTTTGCATTAACTTATTTCCTACCCATCTACAAAAAGCCACTCTTAGTGGAAAATCTCTTGGCAAAAGAGCTTGGACACGTTGCGAATGATATGGATAAAGTTGTTGATCCTTTAAAATTTGCCATACTAATACGTGAGTAATGTTTAATTCAGTCGCAATTTTTCTCGTACTAGTTTCTGGGTTTTCATCAATTGCATTTAGGACAGCTTCCTCTATCTGAACCGTTCTTACTGTTCTTGGTCTCCCTATAAGGGCAGCAGACTTCTTAAAACTACCCGTTTCACAAAGTTTGGAGTGAATATTTGCAAAAAAATGTCTGTTAGGTAGTGGACGGTCAGGATATCTTTTTGATACATCCGTCTAGTGGCGCGAGCGTTACCATCAGCCATTCCATACACGAAATGCATGTCTGCCATTTCACGGTTTGTAAACTGAACCATTTTTACCGAAAGAAAATTAAATAAACTTTTAAAAATTACACAAGTGCACCTTTATTAATACTTTGACAACTGTCATGTTATTGTTATAAACAAACGAAGAACTGTCGTTTAGCAAAGCAAAGCCCACCTTGACAATTTAGGTTTCTTCGACTACTGAATTAAATTGCAGTTTGTTTCTTAAATTTTCCTACCAAATTGTTAGTTCTATTAAAAAAAATACATTTAGAAATGAGGGTTTAATAGTGAATTGTAATAAATTAAAAAAAGGAAAATTAAGCTCGCGAATGGCAAATACAAATCACAAGTGTTGGCGCAAAAAAGTTTGGGAGATAAAAGGGGACATGACCCAGAGTCACTCAGTAGATTATTCCAAATTTATAATTATTTCTTTTTATGGGTACTACTAACAGCATTACGCGTGCCAACTTTCAAATAATATGTTTAATAAAAATAAACAGAAGCGGATTTTACATAAAATTACCATTGCAAAATTGCATTTGGATTGCAATGATTTTTATTTTTTTACGCGAAAACCGTGTGCCGTACAAAAGTAAGTCTGGAGACCAAATTTTCTTTAAATTAAACGGAGATTTCAAAAATAATTTTTGTTTTCAAAAGAAGCAGTGGCGTATCTTTTTTTTCTTAAAAAATATTAATTTCAAACCCCGTAGGGACGCCACTGGAAGAAATAAGAAAAAACCTTTTGCATCAAACACTGTCCTTTAATGGGTAAAAGATGCACACCAAATTTGATAAACATACCTAGAGTGTTATAAAAGCTATAATAGAAAAACAAGTTTTTTCTTAGAACTTTAACACCCTGTATCTTGAAAACTATTCGTTTTCAGAACTATGTTTATATAAACTTTTTGTCTTAGAATAATGCGAGGAATCGTCCCTTGAAGTTTGGCAGCGTACTTTTTTAACACCCTGTATAGAATTCTTACATTTCTAAGACTAAGAATTAAAAGTAAATCCAACTAGCACTAACAGTTAAGTAAAAGACACTAAAACATAATAAATAATTTGCAGAAGCATTAACACATCGCACTTCTGTAAAATGTTGTTACATTCCTGAGCCATATTCTTGATTGGTGAACAACTTAAGGGATCAACATAGGAAAGCTTAGATTGCCTAATTCTAAGGTTAATTTTAGGAACATGAATTCTTATTTTGTTAATTAAGGAACATTTACAATGCTTTAAGTTATTTACAATGTAATAAATAAACAGAAGACTATGATTGTAAGTATTGATCATGGTGTTATATGATATCATAAGAGGGTATATATTATATTGCTTTAAATACAAGTATCTCAAAAACCTTTTTTGGACCATTTGTATCATATTAATATGTACAGGGTGTCCCATTTTCGTAGATTTTACGGGGTTTCCAGCTTATGAGTAGAGATAGAGAGATGCGGTTTTCGCGACACCGTGCTACTTTTCGATGAAACTAAAGAGGCCGCAAACAGATTTGCCTTAACCATTTTAGTTTCCGTGCTACAGGGTGATTTTGAAAATTTGTCATTTTCGGACACCCCCTGTAACTCAGCTATCGTAAAATATATTTAAAATGTTTCAACTGGTATTTATAGATTTTTTCACGTAGAATTCAGTGGCATACTCAGATTTTTGCTGAGAGTCATAGTTTTTGACATATTGGCATAACCTACTATTTTTTAAATGGGAGACCCTATATATTATTTTTTCATCTTATTCTTCGTGTCGAGAGCTTTTCAAAAACATACCATAAGTCATATTTATTTTCATAAATAACATGAAAAAATGCATTTTTCTTTAAACGGATTTATGGCATAACAGATCAATCGAAATAAGAGAAGGTGGCTGTAGTAGCCATGGCAACGCCAACAAAAATATGATCAGGCAGCCATTACTGCTGTCATTTTTGGCATTATTGCGTTTAAATTTTTCTTGACGTCTATTATAATTATTGTTTTTAATATGGCTCAGAATCAAAAATTTGAATATTTTGAGAAATATGATATGAACGCGTGTTTTATATTGTCTAATGAAGATGCAGATCAGGCGGCAGAGCTTTATCTGAACAGGTTAGTTCTTTTTTATCTTCCTGCATTTTGACTTTATTGGTTCGCTTTATTTTATCTTAGATATCCCGAGAGAAGACAACCAGAAAAAAGAATTTTTCAAAAAATTAAAAATAATCTTTGCCAATATGGATCTTTTAACAAGCCTCGATCGCGAACTTACAATAAAGACAACGAAGAATCTGAGGTCAACGTTTTAGCCCTCGTTCAGACAGCTCCTGAAACATCTTGCAGGAAAATAGACGAAGAGGCGGGTGTACCGAAAACCAAAGTGCAGAAAATTTTGAAAAAGCACAAATTCAAACCCTATAAATACAAACTTGTGCATCATCTGCATCCTGGTGATGCAGAGCGCAGATTGGAGTTCTGCAATTGGTTTATAAATATGAAGGCAGAAGATATCGATTTTGAAAAAAAGATTATTTGGTCAGACGAGGCACATTTTACTAGTTCAGGGATTTTAAATAGACACAACACGCGATTTTGGAGTCAAGAAAACAACCATGTTATTTTTCCTAGGGAGCGTCAGGGCAGATTTGGATTCAATGTCTCCTGTTTTATTTTCAACCGAAAAATAGTTTACCAAATATATGAAGGAAATCTGAATTCGATTGGTTACGTGCTAGAAGACGCATTAGGAATTTTGGATGATGTTCCCTTGGCTCAACTAAATAGGATTTATTTCCAGCAAGACGGAGCTCCAGCCCACAATGCCAGAATAAGTCAAAACTGGCTTAACGACCATTTTCCTGGAAGATGGATAGGAACACACGGACCTGTTCGATGGCCACCACGATCCCCTGACCTCTCAGTTTTAGATTTCTTTTTGTGCGGTTATTTAGAAAACAAGGTTTATGTAAGGCGATACGAAAACTTAGAACAACTAAGAATGGCCACCGAAAACGCTTTTGCAGAGTTACAAAGACAGTCATTTACAATAGAAAATGCATTAAAAAGAATTTTTAAAGTTTGTCACACTTGTAGGACACATAATGGTCTACAATTTGAACAATATTTGTAGTTTTAATGAAATTATAATTATTACCTTTTACCTACTTCCTAATTTTTTCTGATGCTGTTACTTTGTTATTTCGTTAATAAATATTTGTTAACTTTTTCCATGGCTCCACAGCCACCTTCTCTTATTTCGATTGATCTGCTATGCCATAAATCCGTTTAAAGAAAAATGCATTTTTTCTTGTTATTTATGAAAATAAATATGACTTATGGTATGTTTTTGAAAAGCTCTCGACACGAAGAATAAGATGAAAAAATAATATATAGGGTGTCCCATTTAAAAAATAGTAGGTTATGCCAATATGTCAAAAACTATGACTCTCAGCAAAAATCTGAGTACGCCACTGAATTCTACGTAAATAAAATCTATAAATACCAGTTGAAACATTTTAAATATATTTTACGATAGCTGAGTTACAGGGGGTGTCCGAAAATGACAAATTTTCAAAATCACCCTGTAGCACGGAAACTAAAATGGTTAGGGCAAATCTGTTTGCGGCCTCTTTAGTTTCATCGAAAAGTAGCACGGTGTCGCGAAAACCGCATCTCTCTATCTCTACTCATAAGCTGGAAACCCCGTAAAACCTACGAAAATGGGACACCCTGTACATCTGTCTGTGGTGACCAGATTACAGCAGCATACTCCAAGTGTGGCCTTACTAAAGCATTGTTCAGCTTAATAGTAGTATCGATTCTAAAAAACTTTGAATTTCTAATGACAAAACTCAAAGATTTGTAAGCCTTATTTACAATAAACTCATAATGTCTATTAAACTTTAAGGTTGCTTGCAAATAGATGCCCAGATCCTTACATTCAGTTTTCCTTACTACAGGAGAGTTTTTTTATCATATAATTAAAGTTTATAAGGTTAGATTTGCGACTAAAAGTCATTAATTGGCTCTTGCTAACATTTAAAACCATTCTATTTTCTACAAACCAGTTTACAACAGAGTCTAGATCTTGCTGCAATCCAATACAATCCTCAGGTGATGATATTATTTTAAAAACCTTAAAATCATCTGCAAATAACAAGCTCTGTGAGTATCTTATACATGAAGGTAAGGTGTTCACAAAGATTGCGAACAGCAAGGGGGCTAGGTTACTCCCCTGCGGCACTCCAGATGAGGCTACAAAATTATGAGATAAACTTCTCCCTATTTTTACCTGCTGGTGTCTAGAAGAGAGATAGGACTTTATAAACATACAGGCATCCTTAGAAAAGTCAAATATATTTAGCTTATCCACAAGAACACCGTGATCAACAATATCAAATGCCCTTGCGCAGTCAGTAAAAATGACATCTAATTGTAATTTGTTTTGTATTGCTTCAGAAGCTGTTAATATGGTAAGATACACAGTAGACCTACTAGGTAGAAAGCCATGCTGTTCTGAGACAAAACTATTCTCAAAGTTTTTTAATATATCATTGTAAAGAATATATTCAAAGATTATCCCTATAACACATATTGGCCGATAATTTTCAACAGAATTAATTTTTCCCGACCCTTTATATACAGGGGTAATGATAGCTTCTTTAAGCTTGTAAGGAAATTGATTTGCTTGGATAGAAAGATTAAACAACTTTGATAAAGGTGCAGAAAAAATATCTACACATCCCTTGTATATATAAGCTGGGATACAATCACTACTGGTAGATTTTTTTGGCTTTAACTTCTTTATACTGTTTTTTATTTGTTCCTAAGTAATATGGGGAAATGAGAAATTATCCTGATAATCCGATTTACTGGGGATATTTTCCGTCTTTTTTTTTGAATCTATAAACGACCAAAAACTTCTAGGGTCAATATTTACATTATTTTCAATATTTTGATTATATAATTTATATTCCTTTTGTACTTTTATATTCCGTAATATCTATAGGAGTAGCTCTATTATTTCTTACCTTCCTATGCAACCTATTTTTACTTTTAATTTTATTAATTAGATCAGATGAAAAGAAAACTGGATATTTTCTAACCTTTCTTGGCCTATTACTGTTGACCATTCTAGGAATTGCTTGATTGATGCACATATAGAGCTTATTATAGAATATATCAACACATTCATCAACATCTTGACATTCATTTAAATATAATAATAATCATAGGTAAAACATGACTTGATGTTTTCAACTATCCAGGGGAAGAGACATTTTTAGGTTTAAAGACGGATGATACAAGTCCTCAGTCACTAGAGGATTGTCGCTTTTTGTTATTTCTAAGTTTAAATTTGAAATGACTAGGTCCAGCTTTCTTAACATATGATTAGAGACTGAATTTACTTGAAGACTACAGGGGAAGAACGATCTAAGTCACATTTTCATAGTTTCGAGAAAAATCAATTTAAAAGTTTTAAGACTTCTAAAAGAGGTAAGATGAATTAAAAAGATACGTACTATTTTTTTAATAAAAAATCATAAACATAGGCAACATGTTTTATTATTACAAGTTATAAAAAATAATAGACAGAATTTTAGGAAAAAAAACGTAAAACATTGTTTTTCCACTGTACCGAATAGCGATCCAAGTCCACACACAGCTGTAACCAAAACCCGAAATTACTGAATGACCTGAATTATTGTTTATCGTAATCGCTTACCATATTTTCATCAAATTCATGGGCAATATGGACACCGTTACTGGTATGGCTGGTAAGTTACTCGTGCTGTAAAAGAAATAGCGGAACCATGAGGAAGGAGGAACTAGTTTGACTGATAATGGCTTACCATATCTACATCATTCGCATTGTTATTGTTCCCAGCAGAAGGCAAATTGATGTAGTACTCTTGTGAAGTTTCATCCACAAACTTCCGAAGTTCTTGCAGCTGGTCATACTTCACTTTGGGAATAGGAATCAGTCCTGTGTAGAGTTTATCTGGTGTTTCAGCTTTCCTATGACAAGGATTTAGAGCTCTGACAACGAAAGTAGACATAGCTCCATTGTAACTTTCTCTCGTTTCTAACATGCGTGGATGATTATGATCTATTATTAGCTCTTTTATTGGCCTGGTTGGAAATGGACAAGTTTTTTTATACATAGGTGTTAAAAATTTTGTCCATGCATGAAAAAACTCTGTTGTACACTCAATGACTTTAAAAGGACTCGGTTTAACTCTAGCATTTTTAAAAACCTCGATCCATTGAGATGGAACTTCAACTCTGGTCTTCTGTTTAATAAGAGCAAAGTCTTTATCGCATTCTAGATAAGAATGCCCTCGAATTGGGAATGTGATTTTTACTTTATGAAATTTACGTTCATTATGCACCAAATGATGTAGGAAGCGAATTATGGTGTAATTTTTATTTTGTCCGGCACATGAGTCACAAAATATTTCCAAAATTGTAACAGTCTCTGGTAGAATATTATAACAAAAATGATAAAGCAAAGACGCAACTTCATCTGCTCCCTTCTTGGCAATGATCTCAGGATATGTATAAAAAACGGCCTCATTGGTTGATAACTGATGAATATTAAAACTAACAAAAGTAAGCTGTCTCTTATAATATACATCATTTGTAGTAATATTGGGGGTGGGAAGATTTTTTGAAAAATCCATAGTAATAGCTTCTATAGACTCATTTTGCCTTGATTGTATTCTAGCATGTCGCTTTCTGTTGTAAAAGGTAGCTGCTTTAAGTTTATGTAACTTATTTTCATTTTCTAATCGAATAATTTTATTTTGTAAATCCAACTTTACCTCATTTTCGGATGTATTCTTCAGTCACTCTTGTAGTGACTTTAGCTTAACCATGTGTTCGTCACATGAACTACATGTATCGGAACGAGGGAAACCAAAACTAATACTAAAATCCCTAACGAAGATATGTCTATATGATTCATAACTGATTGATGCATTAGGGAACTTATCCTCGTACATCCTGTGCATCTTTTTTACATTCAACTCTTCAGGAAGATAGATTTTTGAAAACTTTTTTAAGCTATAATGCGACTTCCTACCCTTAAAAGATTTTATGTGGTTACGAACATTTTCAATTAACTTAGAACTCAACTTGTGAGGGCGATTCTTATGCTTTCCTCTCATATCTGCAAGACTATGCCCGTGTTTTTTTAAATATTCCTTCAAAGTTATGATACGGCGGTTAGTAATCCCGTGTAACGATACGAAAGCTTTTTGATATACCTCAGTTTCTTTAATAACAGCGTCATTTTGCTTAATTCTTACCTTATACGTATACGAATGATCTCTAAGCCTTGCTGTTATCTCATTTTGCCTTGGTCTTCTTCTATGAATATTCTTAAGCCCGATTAATCCACATAAATGATTGTTTTGAGTATTTCTGCTGTCCAATTTATTAAAATGTTGTATAATTTTCTGCCTCTGTTCAGCTGATATAACCTCAAAACAACGAAATTTTTTACATCCACATGGTTTACCGGTTTCGTACGTATGGTTTCTCATACATTTTGCCACATCACTCACACGTCCATGTTTTTGTTTTTTTTTACTAGTTTTCAAAACACTCAAAGGCAATCACTGTCACTACTACTACTTTTTTCCGACATTCTACCAGCGATCTAACAAAAAACACATCGAACAGTAATTTCCTTACGACGGCTGATTGTTTACTAAGATGCTAAACGAATTTCAAACGTTTTCAGTGGGCACGTATTGGACTTGGATCGTTGTTCCCAAAAGTCGCGGGGACTTAGATCGTTATTCCAAAGTATACCATATTTATATCGCTGATTTTAGGGGACTAGGATCGGTATTCCGATCAATATTATATGGCCTCTAAAAGTACAAGGGAAAAGGCGTCGAAATGATGCAAAATCTGATATTTTAAAATTTTGGACTTAGATCGTTCTTCCCCTGTAGTCTTCACTTGTTTTAGATCATAAAGGTGTAAGAAATTATTTACTAAAAGACATTTATCACAATCACAGATATTACAATCATAGCAAGGAATATTGAAATCACCCAAGAATAAGATTTCAATATCCTTATCTAAGATATTCTCGAACATATTCAAAAGCTGCTCATAAAATGTCATAGTCTCATTAGGGGGGATATAAACACAACATAAGTAAAAACTTTTTTTCTTAATTTTTAATTTTCTAAGTAAGCACTCACTATCAAAATGTAGATCTATTTTTTCTGAAGTCTACTCTTTTCTTACAGCGAGAAGTACCCCTCCTCCTCTTAGCATACCATTATTTCTGTCCCTTCGGTATACTTGATAGCGATCATCAAAAAGTTCGGGATTATGAAACCCATCAGTCAACCATGATTCTGTAATCGCTACTATATCATAATCTTCAGTTATTAGGCTATTGTATAACTCATTTACCATTGTACGAAGGCCACGTACATTCTGGTAATAAATATTAATTATCTGAAGATGATTTTGTGTTTCACTACTTATGAGTCCTGAACCTGAGGATCTATCTGGTGTGGCAGCATCCTCTTTTTCATGAAAAACTTTGAGACAAGGGCCCCATTAGGCCATACCTCTCGCCTCCATGCGTTTTTAAAATCTTCTTGTCTGATTGAGACCTTCATAGATGTATAGTGTTTAGGTCTCTTTGACCCGTGTATTTCACACTCAACCCCTTTTGGAAAGTTTAGTTCCAAAAATGCCCTAAGTTGTTCCGGTTTTGTTCCTGGAAGAAGCCGTGTCAGATATTCTTAAGGCACTGAGTCACAATTTACACATTTAGCTACTGTATTAGAAATTATTTTTTGACAATATTTACAAATTTTTGACGAGTCACCGACTATTACGTCATCACTGCCCGCCATCGTAAATTTACTTGAAAATTTTTGCAAACATTTGCGGTAGTGTTAAAATGTTTACTTTAATCATTTATAATGTCAAAATCGAAATTTTCGGCCGATTTTAGTATAAAAAATACAAGCCATCTAGATAGGAAAGCAGATCCATTGAAGTGGTGGTGTGATTATTATAAAATATTTCCTGACATATAGTTGGCGCATTACCTTTCTGGAATGACGTCACGCTGGTTTCAAATAACGTATTTCTTATATTATTTATATTTCAGCGATGATTCCTAACCTAAACGTATGCAGTGATGTAGATAGGAGGGGTGCGTTCAGCACTGGCTAAAGCGAATTTAAAATTGGCATTTTCTGTACAGAAAGCGCTGCAACTTGTCGAAAATGGCTGGCAAAAAATTAACACTCTCATTGCCATAAAAAAACCCTCATTTTGCACACTTAATACAAAAATAACTATTATAACTTCAAAAACTAAAATTATTTTGCAAATAAGACTTTACTAATATAAATTCTTTCATCTTAGTCTTATTCTTTGTTTGCAATGTAATAAATTGACGCCAGTTACCCATTTTCATCAAAATTATTTTAATTCTCAATTACAGACAATACTGAAAAAATATTAAGAAAAGGGGAATAACGAACGATGAATCCTTTACCTCCAGAATGTTTCAAAAACAAAAAGAGGTAAAAACAAAAATCACAGATTACTTAAAGAACAAAATAAGAGATATGATCTATTACGTGTATGCTAAAAATGAATATGTTACAATGCAGACTTTGCTTTAAAAACTAAAAGAGAGAAATTAATGTATAACTAACTAACTTTAAAAATAAAAACTACTCCCCTTCACTGTCTTCAGAATCAGAACTAAATTCTTCATCGTCACTGCTGTCTTCGTCGGTACTAATTACAAGTGGCGCAATGTCTGAAGCATCACATATCTGTATTGTCTTCCAAGCTTCTTGGATTACCCTTTCTGTGTGGCTGACATAATTTTTCCAATGCTCTGAAGATACATCATTTATCGCTTTTTCCCACATGGCCAAAACTTCCGATGGTGTCCCCTTCAGACTAGCAATGTATTGGTCGTATTTCCTCTTACACTCAGACCATACCATTTCAATAGCATTAAATTGACAATGGTATGGAGGAAGTCTTAGTATTTTGTGGCCCAAAGGTTTCACATATTCGTCAAGGTAGAATGTTTTTTCAATGTTACAATTTTTTTGTACAATGCTCCATATTTCATCCTTCATGGCCCTCTCTGGGAAGTCAATGTTCTTTTCTTTTAACCATCCAATCAATCTCTGCTTTGTCCATGATTTTCTTGGAATATCCTCTCTAAAAGGCCGGAATGATAGCTTGCGTTGTCCATCACTATCAAACTTTTTGGAGGAAGATTTGGTACCAGCTGATTTTTAAACCAATTTTCAAAATTTTGCTTGTTCATATTGTCATGATAATCTCCGCTTTTTAGTCCACTTTTAAATATTAAACTGGCCCCCTTAATAAATCCTTCCTTTGATCCAGCGTGAACTACAATATATCGATGACCTTCACTAGCTTTTTTAGAACTTGTAGACATAGTGTTATCCTGCCAGCTGTTTCTAAACGAACCTTTACTAAAAATCCAAGTCTCATCAATAAATACGGTGGTATAAGCATCTTGTCCTAGATTTTGATTTTTGACATATTCCCTCAAGAAATTGATTCTCTTGTGGACGATGTGGGGCAAATCCATCAGGTATTTTCTATTATTTGATTTCTTCCACTTAAAACCAATACTTTTTACGTATTTTCTTAGCGAGGTGATGGAAAAATTAAAATATTCATTTATCTCTTTTAGTTTTTTAAGCAAAGTCTGCATTGTAACATATTCATTTTTCGCATACATGCAGTAGATCGTATCTCTTATTTTGTTCTTTAAGTAATCTGTAATTTTTGTTTTTACCTCTTTTTGCTTTTGAGACATTCTGGAGGTAAAGGATTCATCGCTCGTTATTCCTCTTTTCTTAATATTTATGATTGTTGTATGGCTAAGTTTTGTTGCATTTGAAGCTCGTTCAATTATATTATCAGTTTGCGGAAGGATTCCATTTTTAGCTTGCTCTTTTTCCAATTGAAAAAAAGCCAAGATATTCAAAACTATTAGCTGTGATTGCTGATTATATCTTCGCGGCATCTTGCAAAAGTTTAAAAAGAATCACAACAAATCAATGTCAATTTTGACGAATATATTCTGAATGACACATAACCAAAACCGGCATTGACTGTTGTAAAGAAACGACAATGAGTTTTTTCAAAATGTTTTTGTCACTGTCAGTTAACATAAATCAAACAAAAATAACCAAAAATGACGTCATTCCAGAAAGGTAATGCGCCAACTATAAGTAATATTGCTAGACAGTTCTTATCAAGCCCAGCGACTAGTGTCTATTCGGAACGTTTGTTAGATAATAAATTGATTTATTATCAATATCATATGATAGATTGTTTATTCAATCATTGATTTTTTTCTTCAATTCATACGAACTCACTACAACACACAGGCCAATTAGATTTTTGAACTTTTGATACAGGATTAATCAAATTTGTTGATCTGGCCGGATCATGCCTACTATATTGAGAGGTATACCACAGTAGCTAGATATGACAGAAAAAACTCAGCTCATGGGGGAACACTGATTCTATCCCTAAATGGAGATTTCATGTCGGTATCTAAATATGATCATTTGTTAGCGGATAGCTCTTTTGAATTCTCTATAGTATATAATCAAAACCTTGATCTTTATGTAATTTGTATTTATAGATCACCAAACTCTGATGTACAATCATTTTTAAATAGCCTGGTAAGTTTGCTAGACAGCCTACCGATTAAAGGTAAAAAAATTCTATGCGGAGACTTTAATATTGACTATGCTACTGTTTGTGCCATCCAGAAATATCTAATTTCTATATTCGACTCTTTCGGTCTTTCAATGCATGTATCCTCGCCAACTAGAATTTCAAAAAACTCTTCTTCTATCATCGATTACATGGCGTCTGATTTTTCTCCATCAGAGGTGCAATCACAGGTCTATAACTCAGGTCTTTCCGATCACGAGGCGGTAATTTCCAGGTTTAGTTTACCTATTAGGCCCTTACCAAGATCTCGCCATCGGGGCAGAATTTTCTCGGCCGCAAATTTCTCAGTATTTCATAATATTTGCTTTAACACCAATTGGAATTTTGAATCTGATAATGTCAACACAAACTTCAGAACTTTTTTAAATAAAACTTTAAGTGCTTTTAACAAGGCCTTCCCGCTTAAGAATATCAAACCTAAGCGGCATAAACCGTGGACCACGAAAGGAATACGAATTTCTGCTAAAAATATGCGCTCGCTCTCATATATAAAAAAATTCACCGACTCCTTTCTTATTCTCGACTATATCTCTAATTATAGGAGGATCTACACTACTCTTATTAAGTCAGCAAAAAAATTACACTACCGAAAACGTCTAACAAACTCTAATAACGTTTCAAAAGAAACCTGGTCCATCATCAATAACCTCAGAAACAAATCAAACCCTGTGACTCAGAACTTGCCAGGGGCTAATGATCTAAATGATTATTTTATTAATGTAAGCAAAAATGTCACCTCTAGTATCTCGCCAAGTTTGGACCCTCTTTCGTTTCTCCCTCCTTCAAAAATTTAGCTGATAGCTTTTTCTTAAGTCCCGTTAGCAACACTGAACTATTGAAGGTAATACATAATATTAAAAGTAAATCTTCGTGTAGCACTGATGGCCTATCAATTAGAATATTCCTGAACTTGCCACTCCCAGTCATAGAGGCCCTTACAACATTAATAAATGAGTCCTTTATAAAAGGTGTATTCCCTGATTGCCTTAAAACAGCTATAATTATTCCACTTCATAAAGGCGGCGAAAAAACTAACTCTTGCAATTATCGCCCAATTGCACTACTACCAGTGCTATCAAAAATCATCGAAAGGCTACTGAAGAACCGTCTTATGCCATTTCTCCTGAAACATCAGATAATATCCCCGGAGCAGTTCGGATTTCTACCCAACAAGTGCACCAGTGACGCCATGTTCACGTTGCTTAGAGGCGTCTACTCATCTCTCAATAACAACCACCCAACTGCCTCAGTTTTTTGTGACTATGCGAAAGCCTTTGATTGTGTTAGTCATGAAATTCTGATAAACAAACTACATTTTTATGGAATTCGTGGTACTTCTTTAAATTGGTTCAAATCTTATCTTGGGAAAAGGCAACAACTTGTAAGGGCTAATGGTTCCGATTCTGATTGTAAGTTGATTACAAGTGGAGTTCCTCAAGGTTCAGTCTTGGGACCTATTCTTTTTTTGTTATACATTAATGATATCACGAACCTTAAAATTAATGGAAGAATCTCCCTTTTTGCTGATGACACAAGCATAACATGGAGTGATTTTGATACAACGTCTTTACACTCTAGTATCTCCAAAGACTTGGTTATAATTAAGGCTTGGTCCGATTCCAATATGCTTTGTTTTAACGTCGATAAAACGGTGGCGTTATCTTATAAGGGAACTTTACAACCACTTCAGGTACATAACAGCAATATTGAATACGTAGAGTCGGTTAAATTCCTGGGTTTAAATATAAATAGCAACCTAAAATGGTCTAATCATATTGACACCTTAACTAAAAAACTTTCTACCGCCTGCTTCGCCATTCGATCAGTTTCAAAAGAACTAGACGTTCCTTCTGCCAGACTTACTTATTTCTCTTTATTTGAATCCCACCTCCGCTATGGCCTTCCCTTTTGGGGCTGCTGTACCACCGAGCAATTTCGTAGTATTTTTATGCTTCAAAAGAGAGCCATTCGTTATTTGTTTGGTCTAAATAATAGAGCTCACTGCCAATACTATTTCAAAAAACATGAAATATTAACACTTCCTGCATTATTTATTTTGGAAACGGTATGTTTGCTGAGAAAACATATAAACACCCTCCCAGAAAGGCCACAACATGTATACCCTACCAGAAACTCTAGGCATGATATTTATCTTCCCATTCCTTCCACATAATTAATAAAAAAATCAATTATTTACAACGCCATAAAACTTTACAACAATCTGCCAGTACATTTAAAATCTATCCCTATGCTTGCACAATTTCGAAAAAACACCAAAGCATACCTCATTGAGAGACCACTTTACAGCGTTAATGATTTTTTTTTCAGTGAGTAAGTCTCTTTAAATTGTCACGAAACTCGCTTGTTTACTTAAATCTTTTGTGAGTCATGTCCTAACTCATAGCATAGAATTTTGTAAATCATTATATAGGGAAAAGAACTGTCGAACATTCACTTAAAACTTAATTATTTTTGTTAGGTATTGGATTAAAAACAATTTAATTCTTTTTGTATACTACATTCTGCACTAGTTCAATATACCTTCTGTTTAACATCACAATTATTTGTATAACTATAATAACATAGAGTTTAAGGTCGCATAGTTGCAATTTTGATTTCAATGTCATCGAAATTATTCACCTCGTACATGTGTGTTTGTTTACTTTTATAAGGTTATCATGATTCATTTACTGTTTGCAATGTTATGCTATATTCTAACGTGTGTTTTACGATTTGGTAAATTGATAATTTACATTTTAAAAATAAAAGCACTGACTTGTCGAAATTATTTTCGATTAATGTTTTGATATGTCTTATTTTTAGGTATATTTTGCTTTGTCCATAAAATTGTAGAATTTTTCTGCGGCAATAAAGCATACTTTTGTTTTGTTTTTGTTTTGTTTTATGATCCGGCCGGATCGGTAATCCGGTATTTGGGCGAAATCAGCTGGATTTAGTGGTACCGCCGGATATCCGTTTCATCCCTAGTGATAAGTTACATACTTCATTTTGTTTTTCTTGTTTAGTTTTTTCAAACAGTGGAACAAGTACAGAATGGCCAAAAACGAGTGTTAGGGATCTATCTCATTTATCCATAAAAATTAAAAAATATGGATCTGCTCAAATTCATTAAAAAACAAATTGCGCCTGTTGGTTATTAGATTCTGCCTATAGATAATCGATAAAATGCTTTAATCAACAAGTTACGAAGAATCGCTATATTTTGTATCGATTTATCAATTGTGTAAAATTTTGCCCGGTTCGTGACTGAACTGATCTTGCGAGGACGTGACCAGTCATTAGAAAGATTAAATTCAAAAATATACAAGGGGCTTGTTGATTTGGTATCAGAAATCGATATGTCTATAAAACAACGTTTGCAAGGAAATAATATTTTTAAAGGTGTCAAAATCAGTTCAAAATGACATATTAGGTGCCATTTTAATAGTTTACCAAGATGAGATAAAAAAAACAGGTGTCAGAAACGCGGTTTGTAGCGATTCAGTGTGATAAGACCACAGATATTTCTACGCATCAGCAACTTGTTATTATTTAAGATGGAGAAATTCACGAACGTTTTCGGAAATTTTTAAAAGCTCTAAAAATCGCCAGAGAAATTAAGAAAGAGTATATTACTTTTTACAGTTAGGTAGTATATAAACAAATTCATCCATCATGTTGACGCCGCCATTTTGACTTTTTAAATGTTTACTAAATATTCATAACTTGCTGTGTTAAATACTACCGGATATCGGTTTTCAGTCGAATCTGCAGAAATGATAAAATTCATGCGCCACCATTTTGTATTTTTAATGTTAACAAATTTCTGAACAAATTTCATTTTGACGTTTTAAATGTTGAATCAAAATTCGTAATTTGCAGCCTAGAAAATCTCTAAATGTCGAAATTCAAATGTTCGGAAATATATCTTAAATTCGTACCACACGAATTTGTCTCCGTATCACACTTAATTTTTTAAATATTCTATTGTCACTATTTTGTTTTGCTATCTTGGATTCATATCAAAATGTTAACAGTTTATGCCTATGTAACACTTAATGTTTGTGAAATATTTAAGGTAAATTGGATAATTTTTTAGTAATAACTTTTTTAACTTTATAAATGGTTTGACACCTTGTTTAGTTTTGGTTTATCTTATTCTACGTTTAGTATTTACGTGTAAAGGAAATTCGTTCTTCCTTAAAAACTTCTATTACGTATCTCAAATATATGGTAACTAGTTACAGCCCTAGGGCCGGACCAACAAGGTCTTATATCTACCCTTGTCTAAGTCTACTTCTATTCTATATAGCGTTCTCATTCTGCTGATACATTAAACGATTGCCAATATATTATTAATAATAAACCGTTATACAGGGTGATACTACAACATATTATAGATTCTATATTCTGCTTGAAACCCATATCAGTTTTTATCTAGTCCGTTGGTCCGCAGATATTTCCCAGATATTAAGTTTATAAATGGTTTAGTTAACTTATGTTAAAGTGGTGTTAAATTTGGGGTTAAGAAATATCTGCGAACCAATGGAGTAAGTAAAGACTGATAATATGGGTTTCATGCGGGATATAAAATATGTCTTGAGGATGCAACAATAAAGTTGCGAAACGTCGACAATTAAAAAAAAACTTTTGTTTTTTTTACTGGATCAAATAATACACCACTCTTACATAACAACAAGGGGATTGTTAACGAAAACCATTTAGAAACTTAATATCTGGGAAATATATGCGGACCAACAGAGTAAGGAAAGACTGATAATAAAGTTGCGAAACATCGACAATTTAAAAAAGACTGTTTTTTTTACTGGATCTGAACCCTAAATAATACATCACTCTAACAAGAATGTTTTAACATTGTTCTGTCATATTGGAATTTTACGAAAATATTACCTCCAATTTTTGGTTAAAATTTGAAGTCAATCGGGTAGGTAGTATTTAAGTTATGTCGCGAACTGACAGACAAACAGACAGACAGACAGACGGACCGACGGAATTGATAAACATATTTTCTAAGGACGCTAAAACGTGAAGATATGTAAAATCTCAGAGTGTCATTTTTTCACAATTACCAAAATTTTATTTGGCCGCCATTTTGTTCCGCCATCTTGAATTAATAACACAGTTTTACTAGTTGATCCTTATACAACAATCAGTTATGGAACACAATTTGAAATCAGTCCGTCAAGTCGTTTTTTCAGGCTCAATTTTTAAATAATTTAGTATACCGCCATTTTGTTCCGCCATCTTGGATTCGTACCAAAATTGTACCAGTTGATTTCAACATAATAATTGGATAAGTAGTTTTTTATAATAATTTTTTTAACATTTTACTAGGCCGCCTTTATGTTTTGTTATTCTGGATGTGAAGTCAATTGGGTAAGTGGTCTTTAAGCTATGCCGCGAACTAACAGACAGACAGACTGACAGACGGATCGACGGAATTAATAAAACATATTTTTTGGCATCTAGGGACGCCAAAACGTAAAGATGTATAAAACCTGAGGGGGTGATTTTTTTTATGATTACAAACATTTTATTTGGCTGCCATTTTGTTCGACCATCTTGAATTAATACCACAGTTTTACCATTTGATCCCTATACCACAATTAGTTATGGCACACCATTTGAAATCAAACCATTAAGCAGTTTTTCACGCTGAATTTTTAAATATCTTATTAAGCCGTCATTTTGTTCCGCCATCTTGGATTCATACCAAAATGTTACCAGTTGGTTCCAACAGAATGCTTGATGTTTTTGCAAAATTTGAAAAAAACTGGCTAAATAGTTGTTTAATAATAATTTTTTATTTATCAAAATTTGATGTCAATCGAGTAAGTAGTTTATTAGCTACGCCACGCACAGACAGATAGACAGACACAAAGATCGGTTTTTAATCTAATCGGGCTACTAAAAATAGTTGGCTGCACAATCTCGAATTTTTTTATGTAGGAAAGTGTTTATTAGTATTGGAAACAAATATACAAACATAGCAAACATAATAGTAACTTTCCCTGTCAAAATAGGATATTTGTTAATCTAAGGTTGGCACTGCCAATTTAGGTTAGCAATTTGAAGTAAGTGACGTGTGACATTCATTTGTTTTGATGCGAATCCATGGCTGCTCCTAAACGTAAACGTTGGAAATAATATTCCTTTTTAAAGTTGTTAAATTCGTTACCGTTGTGTAAAAGGATGACCTCGATTTGTAGATTATGTCTAAAAAGTCAACAACCTAATAATAATGAATTTATAAGTGTCGATAAACGTGATAACGGCCTTACAATTTCATCTCTAGTGAATACTTTAGTTCCGGAATTGGTAAGTAAATATCATTTTTATATAAACTGCAGTATATAATTGAACTAGGCAATAATTAAAGCCAAAGCTATAGTTGGCGCATTACCTTTCTGGAATGACGTCATTTTTGGTTATTTTTGTTTGATTTATGTTAACTGACAGTGACAAAAACATTTTGAAAAAACTCATTGTCGGTTCTTTACAACAGTCAATGCCGGTTTTGGTTATGTGTCTTTCAGAATATATTCGTCAAAATTGACATTGATTTGTTGTGATTCTTTTTAAACTTTTGCAAGATGCCGCGAAGATATAATCAGCAATCACAGCTAATAGCTTTGAATATCTTGGCTTTTTTTCAATTGGAAAAAGAGCAAGCTAAAAATGGAATCCTTCCGCAAACTGATAATATAATTGAACGAGCTTCAAATGCAACAAAACTTAGCCATACAACAATCATAAATATTAAGAAAAGAGGAATAACGAGCGATGAATCCTTTACCTCCAGAATGTCTCAAAAGCAAAAAGAGGTAAAAACAAAAATTACAGATTACTTAAAGAACAAAATAAGAGATACGATCTACTGCATGTATGCGAAAAATGAATATGTTACAATGCAGACTTTGCTTAAAAAACTAAAAGAGATAAATGAATATTTTAATTTTTCCATCACCTCGCTAAGAAAATACGTAAAAAGTATTGGTTTTAAGTGGAAGAAATCAAATAATAGAAAATACCTGATGGATTTGCCCCACATCGTCCACAAGAGAATCAATTTCTTGAGGGAATATGTCAAAAATCAAAATCTAGGACAAGATGCTTATACCACCGTATTTATTGATGAGACTTGGATTTTTAGTAAAGGTTCGTTTAGAAACAGCTGGCAGGATAACACTATGTCTACAAGTTCTAAAAAAGCTAGTGAAGGTCATCGATATATTGTAGTTCACGCTGGATCAAAGGAAGGATTTATTAAGGGGGCCAGTTTAATATTTAAAAGTGGACTAAAAAGCGGAGATTATCATGACAATATGAACAAGCAAAATTTTGAAAATTGTTTTAAAAATCAGCTGGTACCAAATCTTCCTCCAAAAAGTTTGATAGTGATGGATAACGCAAGCTATCATTCCGGCCTTTTAGAGGATATTCCAAGAAAATCATGGACAAAGCAGAGATTGATTGGATGGTTAAAAGAAAAGAACATTGACTTCCCAGAGAGGGCCATGAATGATGAAATATGGAGCATTGTAGAAAAAAATTGTAACATTGAAAAAACATTCTACCTTGACGAATATGTGAAACCTTTGGGCCACAAAATACTAAGACTTCCTCCATACCATTGTCAATTTAATGCTATTGAAATGGTATGGTCGGAGTGTAAGAGGAAATACGACCAATACATTGCTAGTCTGAAGGGGACACCATCGGAAGTTTTGGCCATGTGAGAAAAAGCGATAAATGAAGTATCTTCAGAGCATTGGAAAAATTATGTCAGCCACACAGAAAGGGTAATCCAAGAAGCTTGGAAGACAATACAGATATGTGATGCTTCAGACATTGCGCCACTTGTAATTAGTACCGACGAAGACAGCAGTGACGATGAAGAATTTAGTTCTGATTCTGAAGACAGTGAAGGGGAGTAGTTTTTATTTTTAAAGTTAGTTAGTTATACATTAATTTCTCTCTTTTAGTTTTTAAAGCAAAGTCTGCATTGTAACATATTCATTTTTAGCATACACGCAATAGATCATATCTCTTATTTTGTTCTTTAAGTAATCTATGATTTTTGTTTTTACCTCTTTTTGTTTTTGAAACATTCTGGAGGTAAAGGATTCATCGTTCGTTATTCCCCTTTTCTTAATATTTTTTCAGTATTGTCTGTAATTGAGAATTAAAATAATTTTGATGAAAATGGGTAACTGGCGTCAATTTATTACATTGCAAACAAAGAATAAGACTAAGATGAAAGAATTTATATTAGTAAAGTCTTATTTGCAAAATAATTTTAGTTTTTGAAGTTATAATAGTTATTTTTGTATTAAGTGTGCAAAATGAGGGTTTTTTTATGGCAATGAGAGTGTTAATTTTTTGCCAGCCATTTTCGACAAGTTGCAGCGCTTTCTGTACAGAAAATGCCAATTTTAAATTCGCTTTAGCCAGTGCTGAACGCACCCCTCCTATCTACATCACTGCATACGTTTAGGTTAGGAATCATCGCTGAAATATAAATAATATAAGAAATACGTTATTTGAAACCAGCGTGACGTCATTCCAGAAAGGTAATGCGCCAACTATAATCGATAGCGAATTAAAGGCAGGTCATGCTTTCGTAAGTGTAAGCGTAAGGTTTTGATAGAAACCTGTTTTATTTTACTGCATTTAATATTGACCGTATTGAGAAGGGCAAGTATAGATGGGGCGTTCAACTTTTCAATATAAATGTTTCCTGTTTGCGTGCATAGGAGATGTATATTAAGTAAATCTTCGTAATTTACTCTACCGTCGTAAGATGGCAGTGCCTTTATGTCATAAAATGAGTAGGTCGAAGCGCGAAGTCTAATAGAAATATTTTATATTTACAGTCAATAAAACAAATAACAGTAATCTTCGCTACCTATATGTCATTAAAAATATCAGAGCATTGGTTTTAATGCTACGGATGAGTTTTTACACTACATCTGAATAAGGTAAATATTTTGAATGCAATGAATACATATAAACCACTTGTTTCTTGATAATATTAGAAATTTTTATCAGAATTATGCCCACTATTGTAAAGTATGGTAAAATTTTGATTAAGCTTACTCTGGCCTATATTTTTTCCGCTAGTAGATTTGGTTGCGAAAATTACGAAATTGAAGTGAATACTGTTTCTCCATAGAAAATACAGGGGGCTAATCATATTTTACTCTATTTTGATTTTTTTAAGTATATTTTATATGTTGACTACCGGAAGTATCGAAAAGCAAATAGCCGAATTTCAAGTAAAGGGCAACTTTGATGTTTTAAATATAACACCAGGTATATTTTTCCAAAATCATAAAGCGTGTTCCATTCCCCTTTCAGTTAGAGTTATTATTAAAAATAGTAGATTTATTGCGCTCCGAGAAAGATACTGTCGATAACAATTTCGCGTCCATCAGTGTCGATCGCTTTTGATATATTCTTTCGAGTTATAAGTGCATGAAAAGTCGAAATACAAGATACCCAAGTAGTACAAATTAGCTGATGAGCTTTTTTGCCTGACAGTTAGCCATAAAAGACACATAAAAACCAGGGATTTGTCAAATTTTGACAAACAATTTCTAGTTTGTTTTCTAGCCATAAAAGCTCGCTTTAAATTAGATTTTTTGGCTCTAAAAGTAGTAATTTTTTTTGTAATGTTGGATAGCTAAAAAGTAGATATATCTGTCTATTTTGTTGCCACAAGGTAACCAGATATATTCTAGTAGTATTGAAGTTAAATTATAGTAAGAATGCTGTTTAAAATGCCAAAATATGACATTTTGAATCAATAGAAATCGAGGTCGGAATATGGTCAATAAGTAGGCTTTTTTCCCAAATGCTAACCGAACATAATTTAGCAAGTATTTAAGTTCAATTATAGCAATAATAACTATATAAGAATGCCAGGTTTTGACATTTTAAAACAACAAACATTGACATGAAAAAATATGGCTTTTATTATGATATTTTTGTTTCAAAAATGCCACTTTTTCAAATTTACGTTTATAACCTATAAAACTATACTTAAACCAAATGGAAGATTTATTTAAAAAAAACTAAATACAAATTATTTACCATACAAAATTTCTAATAAGAAGTTTAAATATTCCACCACCATCCAAAAAGAAAACGCCGATTTGATTAAATTAGCCATTTTTTAGCGAGTACTAAAGGCAAACCAAGTAGACATAAAATTTTAATAAATGTTGCTACATTTTGGCTACATTTTAAAATTATTGCCGTTTGATAAATTTTTGCTTGCAAAATGGTCAATCGCAAGGAATATTTGCTTAAAAAATAGCCCAAAACTTTTTATAATCCGCCATGATTGAAATTAAAGTTAAACTAATTTCCCAGCAGCCATTACTTGACCACTAAAAAAAAAACATATCCTTTCTACCTATGAAAACGTATTTTTATGCATGTTTTTTTACGTTATGGACTCTTTAATCCATTTTCTTAGTAGAATAAAAAAAAAATTGTGTCTTAGATTCTTTACCGGTAAAAGTTCCTGCGCAAGTGTTTCTTGTCCCTAGCAACCGTCAAAGTTCTTAAAACATTTTACTCAATAAGTCATTGTGTATTTCTACGAAACCATAGTTTGTTACCTTTGCGTTTCCCTCTGGCTCATAAATTCTTACGCTGATTGGCTCTGTTAATACTATTTCTACATAATTTGAAAGGAAAGGCAAAAAATGAGGAATTATGTAGCTAAATTTCGGAAAAAAATGTTACTCAAATTGCGGCTAAAAAACAAATCAGCATTCAGCTAAAAAAGCTTGATTTTAACGTCAAAAAGTAGCTAATAAACCCATAAAATCAAAAGAGAGGGTGGTATAACTGCCAATTGGCCATTTTTACCCCATTTTGGCCAAATTATTATTCCCCACTCTAGCCATATTTGCGTCTTTATACTGTAATAGAACTGTGATTTTGGCTAGCAATTTTAGCTAATTAGCTAGGGATATTGGCCAATATCACAGCATTTTAACTCATATATGATCATATGTGCTACTAGGGTAGTGTTTGCAGATACCCAGTCGATGATCCATTCAACAAAAACAACTCAAAGGAGATTTTAAAATATATTTAATAAAATCCACCAGCAAAAAAAACAAAATTCAATGATACGGAAAATTTTGGAATAAAGGATTTTTAACACGTAAAAAAAGAACAGTAAACGATAAAAATTTACTAAACAGGACTTTACAAATTAAGAAGGTATCCCCAAGACATCCAAACCCATTAAAAAATAAACAAAACAAAAGTTCTTAAACTAATTGTGCATAAAATTAAAGAAACTGATTTTTCAAAAAGTGTTCTACAATTGTGCCAGAACCTACAAAATCTAATACTAACAGATTTTTTTTAACGTCTCACGAGGCCCTTTCTCATAGAAATTGATACATTAATAAACAATTCTAGAATATGGGAAGGAGAGAAGCCCAGATAATTTCATAAGCACATAAGAAATTCGCCAAAGATTACAGTTTGTCCTCGGGTGTATCTAAAGAAAAAATACTAAACAACGTCTTTGAAAACAGGTGGATTGGAAGTCCTATTCCATGGCCTCCTTGGTTTCATTCGATATCTGGCTTCAGATTTACGATCGATCAATAAGTTTGGGAAATATCGGCGAAAACCCGAAAATTGCGGATTTCGTTTTTCGCCAGTATATCCAGAACGGTAAATTTGACAGCTGTCAAAATGTAGAATGTTGGAAAGAGCCTAAAATTTCCAGTTAAAGATTTTGTTGTCATCAAAATATCACACTTCGTAAATTAAGTTTCAATGTTTTTAAAGGAGGCCGTGATTTATTTGTCACAAGATTACATTAATAAGTAAATAATGTATTGAACGCATTGAATTTTTAATACAACATGAACGTAAATAACTACTTAAAAAATCTAAATGAGCTTTAACTACTTTAAAAGTGGGTAACATTAATTAACAAATCTGCAAAATGACTCCATTTGCATCGAGATATTTTTGACAATTGGTGACTGTTTTTCGTACAACCCTGGTAAGTGTATTTCGGTTAATATTTCTAAATGTATCCAGAACTCTTTGTCTCAGGATTTCTATGGTCACGGGGGGATCAAATTCATAGATTTCATTCTTCGTGTGACCCTAGAGATAGAAATCCAAGGGCGACAGGTCAGGGGATCTAGGAGGCCAAGATATTGGACCATTTAAAGAAATTATTCTTTCGTCAAACTGCTCTCTTAAGAAGTTCCTGACTTGAATGGTATTGTGAGCCAGACATCCGACTTGTTGAAACCAAGTTCTTCTTAATTCATCTTCCGTTAGAACAGCTCGTAAGGCTGGGACAACCTGGTTTTGCAAAAGCTCTAGGTACCTCTGCCCGTTTAGGTTGTAGTCAAACAAAAATGGTTCAATAAGTCGATTTTCTGAAATGATTAATAATTTATAAATAGGTGCCCAGCAGTCAAGGGCGGCAGGGTCGGCCGGGTGGTACTAGAAGCTATATAAATTATAAAGGGCAAATTATCTTTATTAAAAAGTAGATATTTTCTTTCCAAAAATAATTATCGAAACATCCCGTAAGGAATGAGCTTGTATACAGTTGAAAACTATTCAGCCTTATTATGAAAAAGAAAAACATATTTGGTTAGCGGGAAGTAATAGCCGTAATAAATTATTTTGTTGGTATTGCATATTAATTTCGGAAATACTAAATCAGTTTATTTCAGTGATATAATAATCTTAAAGAAGTACACCGTGCCTGAATAAAACATAAAATATCAAAAGAACAAACCCCTTGCGCTTTAAAATTTAAATTATTCGGAAATACAGCTAAACGCCTTTCATAAATCATAATGAAAAATCGAAAAATAATTCGACATTTGATTAATATGGTATTTTTTTCATAACGCAAGAACTAGGCTTCCCGGGTAATAATAAATCATTAAATTCAGACGATCAAAATAATTTTATAGAATTAGCTAAATCTGCAGAAAATTTAGATAAAGTGTTAATAATAAATTTATAGAACCCAATTCTATTTTTATAGGTTCTTCGAAACTACAATACAAAATGATTGAATAAAAATGTAATACAATATCAAAAAAGTAAGTTGACTGACTAGAGTAGAACGTTTTACTTTTTTTTTATTAAATTATACTCTTTTAGTATCATTAAAGAACTAAACGAAAAAAAAAAGATTATTATTTGACCATCATTTGGTGCCTATTTAAAAAAGATTGGTTAGATTAACTTACCAATGATCCCACACCAAACGTTACTTCCAAATCTGATCTGTAGACGTCTCTCTGCCACTTCGTGAGGATTTTGCACAGCCCAATGATGACGGTTGTGCCTATTAAAGACTCCACAATTCGTGAACCTGCTCTCATCGGACCACAAGACATGATTTACAAAATCAGGATTTTCATTACATCTCCTAGTATACCACTCACAGAACTGTAGTCGTCTTGGAAAATCAGTTTCCTTAAGTCCTTGTACTATTATGGGTTTATATGGATGGTACTTATTCTTTGTTAAAACTCTGTACTGTTGATTTTGGCACATTAGTTTCCTGTTCTACAGTTCTAACCGATGCACTACGGTTTCCGTTGAAAGCTTGTAAAATGTTTCTGTTTCGATTTTCATTGTTATTATTGTATCAGCTTCTAGTTTGTTCGAGGGCACCATGGTTAATTAAATTAACTACGATTTTCCTGAATTGGGTTTTATGAGGCTCCCGTCGTTCGGGGTACATCTCCAAATACCTTGCTGAGGTAACGTCGGCATTTCTGTATGATCGAAAGTACAGAGCTAACATGTCAACCTTTTCTTCATTTGAATACGGAATGCCGGCCATTTTCTATGGGTTTTGACAATTTATGTGTCAGATTTATGATTTTATTGGGATAAAAGCGTACCTACTACTTATTAAAACACAGCTTTGATACTTTCAACTATTTAACTTAACGTCAAAGTCAAAATCCAATTTTGTTACAGATAAATCATGGCCTCCTTAGAAAAGCATTGAGAGCTAACATTACTTTAAATCATGGCCTTAGAAAAAACTGAAACCTAACTTTACGAAGTGTAATATTTCGATGATGCTAAAATCTTTAATGCACTTGTGAGATATCACTAGACTGGAAATTTTAGGCTCTTTCCCAAAAATCGAAAAATCCAATATGGCGTCATAAGAAGTCATAAGAAAAATGAAAATTGAGACAGGTTGCGGGTTAACAAAAACAGTGAAGACGTGTCGTATACGGCATCTTATTTGTCTTAAAAATGTGTCCGAATAATGTCACATTTTGGCAGTTGTCAAATTTACCGTTCTGGATATACTGGCCAAAAACGGAATTCGCCATTTTCGGTTTTTCTCCGATATTTCCAAAAACAATTGATCGGTCGTAAATCTGAAGCCGGATATCGGATGCAATAAGTTTACTCTAAAACTTTCCCCATTTAACCTCTGCTGTAGGTATAATAGGAGCCGAGATTCCTGTATAGGGAAGCGAATCTGGGACACACTGTATTTTAGAGGAATATTTATTAATTCCATAGTTTTAATAAGTTTATTACTAACACTAACCTTGATATATGTATTGTTGTCGCAATACGCTATAATATTTGCTACGGTGTTTTTTTTTGTTTTACTGATTATTTTATATAAATTTAGTAGTTGTTACATCTTTCTCTATAACTTGTTTTTTCTTCTTCAGTAAATTTTAATCGTTTCTTAAGTGTTAAAAAATTCTGTATTTCAATTTTTTTATTTCCCGGTTTTAATAGTATTTTTTGTGGCTGGAGTTTTATTAAATATGTTCATAAATCTTCTTTGATTTACTTTTGTTGATTATTTTTCTGCAAATATTATCGCACAATTCCTCCATGTTAATTTAAATAGAATTTCTAGGCGACTTCTAAACATAATATTAACTGTGACATTTTTATTGTCGCAGTCGTTTAATAAATCCGCTATTTTTAATAACAGTTATAGCTTGTATTACATTTTTGACAAGGCGGTTATTTGGAATTTTGGAAAATATACAGGTTGTATATTTAAAATACCAAAATTGTTTGATACCTCAGTCATTTTGTTTTAAGTATTTCCGTTTGTCAAAATAAAATGACGTATATTAGAAAAATTTTCAATAAAATTAAACTCCACTTAATTCAAATCTCAAATACATAGTGTAATTATCAATCAACCAATCATCTACATCTTACAAATATTAACCCTACTATTACTAACTAGTTCAGTAAACATCCTCATAAAGCCCAACAATCTTTAAAATAACGCACCAATAGCAGCTTGCCGATAAGATAGGGAACTAATATATTTACTGACATTTAAAACGTTTGCATCATGTTCGTAGATAGAGTAGTAGATTACAATTGTTCGACCAAAAAGTATAATTTATTTACATTTCAGATAGAGGGATTATCGTATTTTTCTGTTAAACCAAAACAAAATATTACCAGTTTTCGTACCTAAAATATGAAATACATAATATCATTATCAGTCAACTATTGAATAACATCCTACCAATATTAACCTTTGTATATATTACTAACTAGTTGCATAACCAACCGCCTCAGGCGCAAGAGTCTTAAATTAAAACACCAATAGAAACTTGCCGATAATATAGGGAATTGTTTTGTCATTTATATACCGACAGAGTAACACTGCCAGTTTGACAAATAACATGTGACGTTCATTTGTTTTGATACAAGTAGCTCTAAAAAATGGTGCAAATAGGTTTCCCTAGGATTAAATTTGGTATTTTCCGTGTGCAAAAATGGTTCAGATTTGTAGATTATGTTTAAGAATTAAACTCTCAAATGATAATGAATTTATTAGTGTTTGCCGGAGAGATAATGGGGTTATCAACGCGAAATTCGCCACTTTAGTGAATGCCTTAATTCCAGAATTGGTAAGTAGGGCACATAAAATTTCTGTCTCTATTTTTTGGAATTGGACAATTAAATTTTATTAATACGAATAGTTTATATCGTTGATAATATAAAACTAGTTAACCAATTCTGTTATACCAATAATCGTTTGCGTACGAAATCTATTCTAACAGGTAGTAAGTAGAAATCTATTATACTAAATTGAAATATTAATTGCCATTATGTAGACAGCTGGCAAACCCGACAGATGTCTTTTACTGGCCAACAAAAACGCTTTCTATTTCTTTAAACAGGCCTGAATTTTGTTGTATTGCGTCGAGATTGCTACTACTGCCGCTAGATGGCGGTGCCGTTGAATTATGTAGGATAATGGTTAACAGGCCTTTGGAGAATGGAGCAATTACAGCGGAACAAAGCAAACGAACTGTACAGGGTGTTTTTTTTTTGTTGATATTATAGCGTATAGGCTGAACGGTAAAAGATACAAAAAAACTAACGTGTCCCGTTCTCTTTTTTTAGTGTTTAGTTTAATGCCGCGGTTAGATCTACCCTAACTGGATTGGTTTAGAAAATACACTGTGATTCTCAAAATCTCCCGTATCTTATTATCTTTTATTACTCGGTTATTTATGGAGATTAAAAAGAACTTTAAATACAAAAGTTTAATGACTTTTTACGAAGAATCCAGCTACGTTACTTAAAAGATGTTTTAATTTTTGAGATATTATCAAAAGTAGCATTTTCTTAAATGGGACACCCTATATCTAGTATTTTGGAGATGAAGAACGGCATTTTTTCTTGCGATTGCAACAATATATAATACTTAATATTTTGCTTTGTCCTAAATGGCTAAAATACCAAATCAACATTTATTTTTAGTTGGCCATGGACTGAATTCTTTAGGCGTTTGTTTTTGTTTGTTTATATGTCATAAAATTAAATAACAATTAAGTATTGATTGTCAAATTCCATTTTCGATTATATTTAAAAAAAATGTTTTTTAAAACCACGAAAAGTTAAATATGTTTGAGTGCTGTATTCAGAGCAGTGGCGGCTCGCGGGTGAAAAAGTAAGTGAAGTGCAAATGAAGCAAGAAAATATCGCAATAATTTTTTTCCAGAATCTTTTTTATATGTGGAAGAGGTAGAATATTTTTTACGACTTACTTAAATTTTGTATACTAAATCAATCTTCCTACCCTTCATAGCAGCAAGACAATGTACAAATACAGCCTGCGGCGCTTTTTCTTTTTTTTTTTTTTTTTTTGAAGGCCATTTAGATTGCCCTATTAATTTATGTTTATAGTCAAATTGGTCCAAAATTTAATCCAATAGAGATTATAAATTCTCCGACGTTCTCTCAGAGCTGACATTATCAAATCCTAAGAATCTCTCGACTACTGATCCTTCTGAATTAACGTATCTTAAAATTATGGAGCACTGGGAGGTTTGCGTAATATCAGTGGTGTCATTCACTTGCACAGAAAAAAACTGTGTGTTCATTATTTCATTTTTTACATGATCATTTAAATGCATTCAATTATTTCAATTTGAATAGTTTTCGAGTCACCAGTAAAAACATTTTTAATTTTTTCGTGATGATCTTTTAGTTCTTGGGAACTTCTCGATATTAATAAACCTAAAAGCTTTTTAAAATTCCCCCTATTTATTGACTCGCTGCTCTCATCATGACCCCGAAAGACTAACTCTTGTTTTGTAAGGTACAAAACTGCGTCAATTACCAAGCACATAAATAGTCTATTTAATCGGATGTTTTCGTTAAAATGTATTTTATATAGTTTAGCATTTTCTTTTAAAGAGTCAGCTATAGTGCTTTGATATTTTACAAATGTTTTTAGCATTAATTCGCATTTTAAATGCTCCGCCGAGTCTTCATGTTTATGTAAAGACCTTTATATATTTAACATACCTGCAAATCCTTCCTTATTCCACACTGAATGTTTATTGGAAAGTAGTAAACAAGGCCAGCAAAACAATTTTTGTAATATTTGACTACTACATAACCATTTGTACGCCAAAAAAACCAGGATGACGATTAAAACTCTGATCTTGTTCCTTCCATCGATTAAATGGAGTTTCCAACAAAATGCAAACCACATCCGTGATCGGATTCATCAATAATGTAAATTAATAAACCCGACACCAAATAAAGTTGTAACAACACCATAAATAAATATAAGACGAAACAGTCAAGCAAACTGCAAAGGAACTACCCGGTTGCAGAGAAATCCGCGAAAATAAAAGTAAACAACCACTCCAAACTGAACTACACGTGGGTGTAGTGTACTGCGTTAGCAATTCACCGAGAGCGTTGTATGGCTCTGGTTAACATTATTCTTCTATGCGCTCGACGTCATCGAGTACGCGTTGTCATGGCAACGTAGTAGGAAAATCGTAAACTAAACATAGCACCTCCAGCAAAGTCGAAGCGGTTTGCGCCACTGTTATAGTTGTTATAATAAAGTTCGAGTGAAAGTTTTAAAAAGACATGCCGCCAACGGTCAAGTAAAATATTTATTCGAGATGTATAGTTATTTTTTGCCAATTAGGTGAATAAATGAATGTAAAAACTAAAATTTTAAGAGATATATAATAAATATAGTTAGATGTTTGCTTGTTTATTTTTCCTGGTGAAGTAGCACTTCACCTATTTCACCTGAATAGCCGCTATCAATTCAGAGTAATAAAAATAAAGACGCAGCTTTAGACCTATATTTTGAGCGTTACCCGGAACGACGACAGCCAGACAAACAAATATTTCAAAGATTATATGACTACTTAAGTGCGTATGGACCATTGGCAAAACCAAAAGGTAAGGGTTACAACAATGAAAATAGAGAAAGAGATGAAATAAATATATTAGCTTGTGTTGGTGCTGATCCGACAGTATCTAGCCATAATATTGACAAATGCATTGGCATAAGTAAATCTAAAGTTCTAAAAACGTTAAAAATCATACGTATAAACCGTATAAAATAAGGAATTTGCAATAGATTAATCGGAATCTTTAATCGACATAAAAATCGAGGTTGGTCAAACATAAATCCTGATCAGACCGCCGCTAGGGTACAACAAGAACGCTCTGGATTCCATGTGTGGGTGGCACTATATCAAAATAGAGTCCTTAACTATAGGATTTATAACAAAAATTTGAATGCTGAAGGATACATCCAAATTTTGGAAGAATGTTTAGTAAATGAGTTGGATAACATGCCATTAGTTGCAATAAGTAATGTTTATCTACAACAAGACGGTGCCCCAGCCCATAACAGTCATATGGTAAGGCACTTACTAATTCCGGTGAAAACTGGCTTGGAATATATGGACCAAACAAAATTTGTTGGCCATTTAATGGCCTCTGCGTTCCCCGACTTGAGGCCACTAGACTTTTATTTTTGGAGATTTATCAAGAATGAAGTATATAAAACCCGAAGTAAGAAGAACTTAGAGCAACTTTTATTAATTGCATTGAAAGAGTGCCAAATATTCATATTTATAACACCACTCGTTCAGTTGCAAGCCGAGTCTATAAATGCATCGAGCAGAGTGAAAGACAATTTTAGCACCTATTGTGATTAAACAACTATGCTAATCGTTAAGTATTCAAGATAATTGTTGAGTTGTTATAATTTTTTGTAGATGTTATGGTTTATTAATGTTTTAATATTCTTGGTAACTGAGTTTTTAAGGTACGTATCATAAAATAAAAGAATAATGATTCAATCCATGGCCAACTAAAAAAAAAATGTTTTTTTTTGGTATTTTGGCTATTTAGGACAAAGAAAAATATAAGGTATTATATATTGTCGTAATCGCAAGAAAAAATTTCAATTTTTCTAGGTGCTTAGATATAGGGTGTCCCATTTATGGTTTATTAATGTTTTAATATTCTTGGTAACTGAGTTTTTAAGGTACGTATCATAAAATAAAAGAATAATGATTCAATCCATATAAAAAAAAAAAAGGTTTTTTTTTGGTATTTTGGCTATTTAGGACAAAGAAAAATATTAGGTATTATATATTGTCGCAATCGCAAGAAAAAATTTCAATTTTTCTAGGTACTTAGATATAGGGTGTCCCATTTAAGAAAATGCTACTTTTGATAATATATCAAAAATTAAAACATTATATTTTTTTAAGTACTGCTTTGGATTCTACGTAAAAAGTCATAAAATGTTGTATTTAAAGTTTTTTTTTATCTCCATAAATAACCGAGTAATAAAAGATAATAAGACACGGGAGATTTTCAGAATCACCCTGTATTTTCAGAACCAATCCAGCTAGCGTAGATCTGACCGCACTGATTGGACGTAGGGGTACAATAGAGTGGTCACCTCGGTCTCCGGACTTGACGCCCGTCAACTACTTTTTGTGGGGACACCTGATGACCTCGAGGATTTAAAGGAGCGAATAGAAATCGAATGTAGACGAATCGAGAAGGCTGCCAGTCATTTTTAATATGTTAAATATTTTCCCACAGTATTCGGCCTAGGGTTGCCATACGTCCGTTTTTGTAACGGACAGTCCGTTGTTTTTCAACAGTCAGTTTGTCCGGTCCGTTTTAGTACTTTGTCCCTTATTTTTATAACCTTTTACAACTTAAAAAATAAATAAAAAAATACCACAGCAAAATACGGTTCTAAACACGGTCCTACATATTATATTATTTTTTCAAGTGCATGGCGTCATCTATGTGTAGTAAGGTAAGGTATAAGGTTTTCGACACTGGGATAGATGGGATTCCCCTATACAAGTCGTAAAATCATTTGTTTTAATATATAAATAAAGGTTAGATCAATATTTGCAGACAAAGTGTAATGTTATGTGCAGTTCCTAAATCAGTTAATTGAATGAAATTTTGCAGTTAGAAATAAACATATTCAGGTAAGGACTGTTTTTTTTAATGCTAAAATGAACCTAGTTAAATTTATTTTAACTTTCTAATATGTATAGTTATTAGTTAGCATGGGTTTTTGTTTGATATTTTATTATAGTAAAGCAAAAGCATATTATTTTTTTTAGCTTTAATATTTAACAACGGGGAAACGTAAATGCAAATATTCTGGGGTTTTAGAAATAGACTTTTCCTTTATTAAAAAAGGCAAATTTGAAAACATGGCCAAATGTACAGGGTTGTCCAACGAAGGGTAAATACCTTTATAATTTCTTTATTTTACAAGATATTGAAAAATGGTAAAAACAAAAGTTGTAGGGATTTTAGAGAGGAATAAGGATAATTTATGATAAAAACAATTGAACATCAAATAAAAAAATTACGCGAAAAAATTATGGTTATTTTGCTTATTTTAAATGGAACACCCTGTATATTATTGCATTTTTGGATTCTCCCGAAAATTCTAAACACTTTTTATATAAGATATTACACCTTTAAACCTAATAGTTTCGGAGCTATGAACAGTTGAAAATCAGTATTTTGGCTAATTTGCATTATTAGTAAAACCTATCTAATGAAATAGGTACCATGAGTATACGAAAGTTGGTACTTCAGCTTGTACCATAGTAAGCACCACTATAATATTAATTAAAGTGGCCAAGAGGCCGAATTTTACTTGTTTTTAGCTTAAAAACATATGAATTTAGGAATAACGAAGTGGCAACATATCTGCAATAACTAAACGAGTAGATATTAAATAACGACGGAACAATATTTATTATAAACAAAATATATGTTTCAAAAAAAAACTCGTGGCTGATTTTCCTCATTAAAAAAAGGCTTGTTAACAACTCTCTTCTTATAATCCGCATTCCCGGGCTCGCTGCAGAATCTAACTCCTAATTTCTTTAACGTGTTTAAACTTGGTTATCGTCTATCGAGATACCTGTGCAAATACTGTCGTTTGGTTGCCGGGCAACAAGTTAATCAAAGATTTGTCAAACTTTCGGTAGTTTACTTTTTAAAGAATATTATTTTAGTGAAGTTGTTAGTTGTTAAAGATGAACAGAAACGTCACACGTTATTCCAAAGCCGAAATGATAGATTTGTTAAATATATTGGCGAGGAATGGTTATCAGTTAAGACCGTCCAAACGAGAGTATCTGGACAGATATCCCGATAGACGACAACCAAGTTTAGGAACATTAAAAAAATTAGGAGTTAGATTCCGCGAGACCGGAAACGTGGATTATAAGAAGAGAGTCGTTGTTAACAAGCCTGTTCTCAATGAGGAAAATCAGCTAAGAGTTCTGCTTTCCATTTATGAAAATCCAATTCAAAGTACCAATTCTCGGAGCGAAGCACTTGGTATGTCTTACACATCTGTGAAGAGAATTTTACAAAATCACAAAGTCCATCCCTATCGTATTTCATATCACCAAAAGTTACTACCTGGAGATATAGAAAAAAGAGTAGATTTTTGTTCTTGGGCTATAGAGAAAACTTACCAAAACCCTGACTTTTTTAGAAATGTGTTATTCACAGATGAGTCTACGTTTAGGAGTGACCGTACTATGAACCGACATAATATAAGGTACTACAGTCAACAAAATCCTAATTGGAGAGGGGAAATTATGAAACAAGGAAGATGGTCCGTGAACGTGTGGGGTGGCATTGTAAACGATTATGTTATTGGACCATATTTTTTCCAGGGTAATTTAACTGGTAACATATATTTAAACTTTTTAAGGGAGTCACTGCCGATTTTATTAGAAAATGTGAACATTCAAGTTAGAAACAATATGTGGTTTCAACATGATGGGGCCCCACCGCATGGCACACGTGATGTCACATACTTTTTAACTGAACGTCATGGATCGAATTGGATAGGTAATAGGGGGAATCCATGGTACGTAAATAATGAAGCCGAAGGACCGATTCTATGGCCCCCTAGGTCTCCGGACCTCAGTCCTTTGGATTACTTTTTATGGGGATTCGTCGACAATTTTGTAAATGCTACGCCTTGTGAAGGTCCAAACGAAATGAAGGAGAGAATACAAGAGGCCTTTAGAGCCGTTAACAACGAAATGTTACGTAACACTCAAGAAAACTTTATAGAACGCATGCAAATGTGCTTTGCCGCTGAAGGAGGCGTTTTTGAAAACTAGATTTTTTTCTCATAAGTTTTGTTTCCTTGTTCTTTGATACCTATTTGTTTAGTTATTATAGATTTTGTTTATAATACATATTGTTCCGTCGTTATTTAATACATATTCGTTAAGTTATTATAGATTTGGTTTATAATAAATATTGTTCCGTCGTTATTTAATATCTACTCGTTTAGTTATTGCAGATATGTTGCCACTTCGTTATTCCTTGGCCACTTTAATTAGTAGTGGTGCTTACTATGGTACAAGCTGAAGTACCAACTTTCGTATACTCATGGTACCTATTTCATTAGATAGGTTTTACAATAATGCAAATTAGCCAAAATACTGATTTTCAACTGTTCATAGCTCCGAAACTATTAGGTTTAAAGGTGTAATATCTTATATAAAAAGTGTTTAGAATTTTCGGGAGAATCCAAAAATGCAATAATATACAGGGTGTTCCATTTAAAATAAGCAAAATGACCATAATTTTTTCGCGTAATTTTTTTATTTGATGTTCAATTGTTTTTATCATAAATTATCCTTATTCCTCTCTAAAATCCCTACAACTTTTGTTTTTACCATTTTTCAATATCTTGTAAAATAAAGAAATCATAAAGGTGTTTACCCTTCGTTGGACAACCCTGTACAATATGTAACACTGAATTCTCGATTGCTCAAGGTATGCGACAAATATAAGCAAAGTTGTAACTTCATTTTTCAAAAAAATGGAACCTACAGATAGTGATTTAATTTGTGCAGCAAAAGAAGCAGCTTTCGCTTATCATAGTGCTCAGCATGATTTTAGTTTTAATTCATCTACCTGTACCTCAAAACTAATTAATAATTTGTATGATTCAAAATTTTGTAGCGCCAAAACTAAAACTGAAGCAATTATAGTTGGTGTTATTGCTCCAGATATTTTTAATGAATTATTGGGAAACATGCAACTAGCAAACTCTATTACCATAACTATTGACGCTTCAAATAAACTGGATGAAAAATTAGTTCCAATTATGGTAAGGTATATGTTTGAAAATAAAGTGTATACGAAATTATTAGAATATCTTGATTTGCCAGGCGAATCGTCAGATATTTTAACTGACTATGTTTTTAAAACATTAAAAAAACATAAATTAACTAAAAAAGTAATTGGTTTTTGTGCTGACAACACGAACACGAATTTTGGGGGTACTAAAAGGAAAGGCACAGGAAATGTTTTTACTAAATTACAAAATAAGTTAGGTCATACATTAATAGGAATTGGATGTGCAGCACATATTGTGCATAACTGCATACAAAACGCTGTAAATAAACTTCCTCTTTTAGATAATGAATTTATTGTTGTAAAAATATTTAAATACTTTTCAATTTATACAGTAAGAACAGAAAGATTAAAAGAATTTTGTGAATTTGCGGAAGTAGAATATAAAAAAGTCCTTAGTCATTCCTCTACTAGATTTTTAAGTTTACTTCCTGCAATTCACAGAATTCTACAAATATTTGATGGTCTTAAATCTTTTTTTTTTATCCGAAGAAAATTGCCCTAATATTTTAAAAAATTTCTTTGAAGATCCTACAAATGAATTATTTTTTTGTTTTATTCATGGTATACTGGAGCTCTTTAATCATACAGTATTAAAAATGGAAGCAGAACAACGCAGAACAACCCACTGCAGTCGAAATTTATGCATGGTATCAAGATTTGGTAGCAAAACTAGAGGAAAGGCAAAAACAAAGATTTGTACCATTCTTGGCTCAGCAATTTTTAAACAAAAATAAAGATCTTGATTCCCAAAAACTGCTTCTTGTTATTGACAATTTTTACCAAAACTGTTTGACATATCTGAGTTTACGGGAGCACAATTTTCACGAAATAAAAAATTTTGAATTCACACTATTAAAGAGAGAACTTGAATGTTCTTCTATAAACACTACTCAATGAATAATTAATAGTCAATATACTAGCAATATACAGAATAATATTGATGATTTATTTGATGAAGTTACTCAAGTAAACAACATTTTAAAAAACATGAAACAAGATTTGGGTAAATTAATTATTCCTGCAGAGAAATGGAAAGCCGTTTTTCATAGGTCAGAAGTTAATAGCTTATTAAACATAAAAAAGATAATGGAATTTACATTATGCCTGCCTGGAACATCGGCTGCGGTGGAAAGGATTCTTTCTTTAATGAATAATATTTGGAGACCAGAGAGAGGTAGGCTTGATGTTTCAACGGTAAAATCCTTGATTCAGATAAAAGTTAACTCAGATTTGGACTTTTTAAAAAAAGTCATATCATCTGAAAAATATCAGTGGTTTAAAGAAATAAAAGCCGGTGAAACATCTGCTCTCTGATCTGATCTCGAAATATTATTTAGGTATGATTAATTAACTTTGGGTTTTGTTTTCTATGGTTACTTAATTCCAATTGTTTACTGAAAAAGAGTTTAATTTGTGTTTATGTATTTCTTGTTGCGTTTGTTTCTTTTTTTTTTTAAGTCTATGTTTACTGATCATAAAATAAATATATTATTTATTTTTAATAATTTGTTTTGTTTTATTTACAACCAAAAATTACCCGGCCCCCGCCAACGTCCAAAGCTTTTTTTTTGTCAAATATTGATCAGGGCCGTCCGTCCGTTATTTTCTTAAAAAATATATGGCAACCCTAATTCGGCCTACTGTCAGAAAGTAAATGCACAACATTTTAAACAACTTACTTAGTTTCATTAATTTATTGTTTGTTGTATTAAGTATTTATTTTTTTGTATTGTATTGTTTCAGTTGTTTTTTACGACCGACTTTTAAAGTTGCTAGTGTTTTGGTAGCGAGAGGTAGAGGAATTATTGTGCCTTCCGGTCTGCCAGAACGTACAGCTTCTTTTACCTTTCCAGTTTCCAGAAATGTTTTGTTAATTTTGCGGTAGATTTGGTTATCGGATTTCTGTTAGGATATTTGTCATTAAAAACGTTACAAACATCTTGCATATTTCTCATTCTATCCCCATAACCCAGTATAATTAAAATTTCAATTCTTTAGGTTTCAGTTAAACGATCCACTTTTGTAACTCAACAAAACTGAATTGTCAAACATATCAAAAAACCTTTTCTGTGCAGGTATTTTAATAAAAATTAATACATTAAATTATAGATATATATTAATCCCTTATTTTCGCAAAAACTTGATTTTCCTAAAAAGTGTTCTTAATTAAAAGTATTGAGAATTTTACGCAGATTTTAAAAAAGTATTATAATATAAAATATAAATGTAAATTTTTATGGGATTCATACCTAAGTGTACGGGGTGGCCATTTTATGGTGATACAGTACCTTATCTAGAAAACGGTAACAGTTACGACAAAAAGTTAAATACAAAAGTTGTTTGGATTCAATTAAATTTTTATTTTATTTCACTTTTGCTTATACAGGGTGTTTCGTTTTGACGTGACACATGTCAACTTTCTTAATTTAAATGGGATACCCTATATATTATTACATATTTCGATTCTACTGTTAATTTGCGAAAGTTTTTATAATAACATCTATATTTGAATTCTTTATCGTTTTTGAGTAAATTGAGTTTTTAGAATTTTTTTTTAAAAAAACATTTTTTTTAAACATTTTTTACCTATAAAACTTTAATGGAACTGACTAATATCCTAAACATACATTATTAAGGGTTCAATTCAACGAGTTTCCATGCTGGTCTTACCAATTAATGTAAAGGGTGTTAAAAATGAAGAGCAAAACAAACAGAACTTTAAATGTAAAAATCTCCTGTTTTTCAAATGGAACACCCTGTATATTTTTATTTCATCTGATTCAGCGTTCAATTACCTATCATTACTCGTATATATGTCCTATACCTAAAATGAACAGCTTCGATTTTATAAGCCGATCTCTGATTTATCCCGGAATTTTGCCAGTAAATGAGATCAGACAAGCGAAATTTGTTAAAAAATGGCTTTATATAGTTTAGATGAACGTTTGAAATTATACAACTGTTTCATAAAAAATAATAAAAGTCCAGGGTTAGCCCTTAGAGAATATTCGAGGGAATATCCTAATAATCGAGTTCCCTCCAGGACTATATTTTTTCGAATTGTGCGTGATTTCGAAAATGGTGTCCTTAAAAGCTCTAAGAAAAATCGTCCCAATTTTGTCCCCACTAAGGAAAAACAACTGGAGATTTTACTTTATTTCGAGGAAGATTATGAAAGATCCCAAAGAGATGCTGACAGAGACATAGCAGGTGTCAGTAGAAGAAGTATTCAAAAAACACTGCAGATGAATGGTTATCATCCTTATAAATTTCTGCCAACTCAATTATTATCACAATTAGACTTTAATGAAAGATTGACTTTTTGTTGTGATATTATGGACCGGCAGAAAATCTGTTTTTTTCAAAAGTGCTTTGGACTGATGAGGCCTCATTTAATACGGCGGGTATTTTTAATCGGAAAAACACTCATTACTGGTCTTAAACTAATAAACATCTAATAAAAGCAATTAAATAACAAGGCCGTCAAACCGTAAATGTGTGGTGAGGAATTATTTGCGACCGTATTATCGGACCAATATTTTTTGACAGGTCTTTAAATGGCGAAAGATACTTTGAGCTGCTTAGGAATGAAATCATGCCCCTGATCAACGACTTGCCAGCAAATATTCGAGAAAATATCATTTTTCAGCAGGATAGCGCCCCTTACCACACGGTTGCACCGGTAGTAAATTTCCTTAATCAACATTTTCCATTGTGGATATGAAGACATGGTTTAATATCCTTACCACCACGAAGCCCTGATTTAAGCCATTTAGACTTCTTTTTGTGGGGTGCATAAAAAATAAAGTTTATTAAAATAGATCTAATAATAGAAATGAGTTAAAAATAAAAATCAGGGAAGAGATCGATAACTTTATATACTACTATTTACAACTAGTTATTAGTTATACCGTGTAGCACAAGATATTTTTTTTGTCTCTCCCTTATTTTCGTAAACATTAAATAATAAGAACATAAATTACATAATATTTTACTTTTATTTGTATTTTCTAACATTATTTGTAGTCGCTATCTGTGTTAAGGAAATGAGAATAAGGCTTGGTTTACAACATTTTTATTTTAACCCACTTCATCTGTTTACTTATATTAAAAAAAAAATAGTCAAATCAGAAAACGGCTAATAAAATCGAAACTGTTCATTTTAGGTATAGGACACATATATGAGTAATGATAGGTAATTGAACGCTGAATCAGATGAAATAAAAATATACAGGGTGTTCCATTTGAAAAACAGGAGATTTTTACATTTAAAGTTCTGTTTGTTTTGCTCTCCATTTTTACCACCCTGTATATTAATTGGTAAGACCAGCATGGAAACTCGTTGAATTGAACCCTTAGTAATGTATGTTTAGGATATTAGTCAGTTCCATTAAAGCTTTATAGGTAAAATTTTTTTTTTAAAAGATGTTTTTTAAAAAAAATTCTAAAAACTCAATTTACTCAAAAAACGATAAAGAATTCAAATATAGATGTTATTATAAAAACTTTCGCAAATTAACAGTAGAATCGAAATATGTAATAATATATAGGTTATCCCATTTAAATTGAGAAAATTTACATGTGTCACGTCAAAACGAAACACCCTGTATAAGCAAAAGTGAAATAAAATAAAAATTCAATTGAATCCAAACAACTTTTGTATTTAACTTTTTGTCGTAACTATTACCGTTTTCTAGATAAGATACTGTATCACCATAAAATGGCCACCCTGTACATATTTTCATTATCTTCAGGCAAGCGGTACTTGAGGTATTTCGCCGTTTCCTTACTTCTGTTACACGCTGTATAATGTTTATATTTTGATTAAAAAGCACACCTTTTTTGCTCTTTGTCCTGGATATTGAGCTTCCATCATGTCCTGGACATTATAAATTTAAAATTGGCAACCCTACATGAAAGCAGGTTTGATTAATACTTTTCTTTCGATTTCAGTACTTGGGACTGTCCTCCAACCCGGTAATATGCACGCCCTGCTACGACGCCCTTCGGGACGCCTACTCGTTCCGCCTGCAATGTTTGCGCTCCGAGAACCTGATCGGTATCTACATGCGCGAGACCGGCTGCTCTTCGGTGACAATCGTACTCCAAGACGTGGTGAACTACTGGATGGAAGTCTACAAAAACAAGGCGGAACGAGACATTGGAACGGCGCGCGCCAACCTCAGCGAATGGTTCGGGGTGGTGCACAAAGAGGGTAATCTTTTTTTATATGTTGCTGCTAAATTAAGAAATCACATCTAACCTGAAAGAGATTCTCAAAATTGGCGAGCCAGTTAAAGTTTTTCTTTCAGGACTGCGAGACAAAAAATACATTAACATAGAATTTGTCTACTATATAACAAAACTTTCGGACTACATGGTTACACTATAAATATAATTTAGCATTTCTCTTAACATTGTTTTATCATGGTACTTGGGGTTAGACCATGTCAAAGGGGAATTACTATCCGACGTTTCTCCTTAGATTGCGCGAGCCATCTTCAGGGATCTTTACTCTTTACGAACGCTGAATGAGTTCCGATAGATTCAGGCGTGCTTTTATACCCGACTTGTGCTCGCCGAACCGTGACCCCTGTGTAAAGATCGGTTTCCACGTGAACTAACTAATAGAAAACAATTATTGCAAAATTGAAAAGTAATTTCTAACATTATAATAACTTTTTCCAAGAAGATAACTCTTTGTACTTTTCTTAAATTTTTTGAAAGACGTTATTTCTCTTAAGCTTGCTGGTAGTTGGTTGTACAGGGTGTTCCAGCGAGGACTGAACAGGGACCTATTTTCGACCTTCCTTGTATTTTGGAAAAATTCAAAATAGCCAATCGATGTATTTTTTCTTGTAGAATCCAAAAATTTCATCGAAAAAATATTTGAACCAGAAACAAAAGAGTTACGCTATGCATCAGGTGTTTTTTAAATGGAATGTATCGTTTTTTATGCGATTTTTGGAAAGAGTGATTTTTTTATGTCCGTTCTGATTAAAAGATTTGATTTTGCTATAGCTGTTTATATTACATTTTAATGTTTTACAAACTAAAATTTTAGCTTCACCTGTTTAAAATATACGATAGGTTGGTATAAGTGATCAAGGTAAAATGACGTTTGAATGCTTTGTCAAAAAAAATTGACATTATTTTAATTATTGTCGAAGTCTTCACCTAAAAAATATATATTTGACTCTGATCGAAATGAAATACTCTTTGGACGAGAGACTACAGATTGTTATGCTATTTTACAAGTGCCAAGAAAATGCAAGAGAAGCAAGAAGAAGATTTATTGCAAATTTTCATAGAAATATATCCATCAATACAATTCTAAGGATAAAAAACCTATTTGAGGAAAATAAAACTTTACATGATAGAAAAAGAAATATACAAAGAAGAAGAAATCGAGACCAGGCCATTATAAATTATTTTCAAGTTAATCCAACCAAATCTATTTCGGATGCAGTTCGGGAAGTTCAGTACGGTGGCGGTGTAAGGCGCAGAAGAGTTACCCGAGGGACTGTTCACAGGACTCTGAAAATTCATAAATTTAGGCCTTTTCGTATCCTTCCACTTCAGCACCTAACACCGGCACAAAAAGAACTTCGCTTCCAATTTGTTTCTCAAATGGTAATTCGGCAAGAAAACGAAGACCCTGATTTATTCAAAAATATTGTGTGGACCGACGAAGCTACTTTCACAACATCGGGAGTATTCAACAGACATAATAGTCACCACTGGGCCGTTGAAAATCCAAAAAAGTTCCAGACTATTAAATTTCAAGGGAGGAATTCTATTCATGTTTGGTGTGGGATAAAAAACAATAAAATTTTGGGACCAATATTTTTTAACGGGACTTTAAATGGGCACAGATATTATGAGTTTTTAGAAAACGAAATTGAAAATTTTTTGGAAGACTTACCATTGGCAGAATATCAGAATTTAATTTGGCAACATGATGGGGCGCCTACTCATGCCGTGCATGATGTGGTTCAATTTTTAAATCGGCGCCATAACGAATGGATAGGGCGAAATGGAACATATGCTTGGCCGCCCAATAGCCCCGACCTCTCAGTTTTGGATACATTTCTTTGGGGCCATTTGAAGAACGTCGTATACAGACAACGAAACGAAAATATTCAAGAGATCATGGGAAAAATTGTCGATGAAATAAACCGCCTTAACCAGGAAAATCATATTGTAACAGCAAGTTTAGAAAGGCTACAAAGGGGTTATCGATGTTGTTTCGAGAAAAACGGTGGTCACATTGAAAACTTATGTTATTAGTAGTTTTATTTTATTATTTAATAATTATTTTTTATTGAATTTCTTTTTCTATCATGTAAAGTTTTATTTTCCTCAAATAGGTTTTTTATCCTTAGAATTGTATTGATGGATATATTTCTATGAAAATTTGCAATAAATCTTCTTCTTGCTTCTCTTGGCACTTGTAAAATAGCATAACAATCTGTAGTCTCTCGTCCAAAGAGTATTTCATTTCGATCAGAGTCAAATATATATTTTTTAGGTGAAGACTTCGACAATAATTAAAATAATATCAATTTTTATTGACAAAGCATTCAATCGTCATTTTACCTTGATCACCTATACCAACCTATCGTATATTTTAAACAGGTGAAGCTAAAATTTTAGTTTGTAAAACATTAAAATGTAATATAAACAGCTATCGCAAAATCAAATCTTTTAATCAGAACGGACATAAAAAAAATCACTCTTTCCAAAAATCGTATAAAAAACGATACATTCCATTTAAAAAACACCTGATGCATAGCGTAACTCTTTTGTTTCTGGTTCAAATATTTTTTCGATGACATTTTTGGATTCTACAAGAAAAAATACATCGATTGGCTATTTTGAATTTTTCCAAAATACAAGGAAGGTCGAAAATAGGTCCCTGTTCAGTCCTCGCTGGAACACCCTGTACATATTCCCACAATAACAGTAAGGACTTTTTTGGAAAGTGCTAGTCCTATAAGGAGGTATATAAATGTTTGTCGTGTTTCTCGTACCATAATTATGTAATTCTAGATAAAGAGAAAATCTAGTGAATTGTTTTTTAACGAATAATACCGAGTGCAAAATTAAAATTCATGGAAGAGGAAGAATTTTATATTGTTTGAAGTAGGGTTTACATGAGTCTGATAGACTTAATGAGACAATTTTTCTGATTATTCTTTTTTATAATATAAAAATTCTGTTTAAATCTGTTGATTCGCACCAGTAAATAATACCATTGCTTAGATGGCTATATGCTAGTGCGTAATAGGTATTTAAAAGTAGTCTTACTTCTAACGTGTTTTTTAGATTTCTTATTGCAAAGTAGACACTATTTAACTTATTTGCAACATGGTTCATGTGGTTGCACCGTGTTATGTGTGGATCTAGACGTAATCCTAGAAATTTAAAATTTTCAATCCTATTTAAATGTTTGCAATTTAAAGACAAATTTGGAACCCGAGGCATATCTTTTCTTATGCAAAGTGTCATAAAGCAGGTTTTGGATTCGTTGACAATTTTTCTCACACTATAAAGCAAATTTTTCCAAAATTATATTGGCAATATTTTCCAATTCTTCGAAATTATTACCAGAAATTGCTATAGTGCAGTCATCTACATAGAAAGTTATTCTATTTTTTAATAGTGACAGAGGCAAGAAATTTTCCAGATCATTTATAAAAAGCGTAAATGGTAGTAGTGAAATAATGCTTCCCTGAGGTACACCACAGTTTATATTATGTCCAGTAGAGATAACATTCCCATTCTTAACCTTTATCTTACGTTGCTCTAAATAAGACACTAACCATTTGTTGATATCTCCCCGTGTCCCCAATGTATATAATTTCTTCTGTAAAAGGGAGCTATTTAAGCAGTCAAAAGCTCGAGTTAAGTCAAAGAAGATGGAAAGAACGTAGTTTGATGTGTCCAAGCCCTCATAAACAAAACTTAATAGCTCAAAAGCAGCTGTAGAACTGGAACAATCTTTTCTAAAACCGTGTTGTTTGTTACTTATTAATTACTTTTTCAAAAAGTTTAGAAAAGGTAGGCAGGCCCGTAATACATCAATAGTTTTCGATTTTTTCCCTGTCACCCTTTTTATAAAGTGGAATAACTTCCCCTACCTTCAACTCACGAGGGAATATACCTTTTTCGAGGGATAAATTAAAGATATAGCATAATGGGTGTTTAATATAATCCCATATGTTTTCTAATGCAATAACTGGGATGTCGTTTTTACCAGAGCAGGCTGTTTTGTTTTTTAAGGGGGAACTGCACGCAGTATTACGGATCATTTGCAAGCCTTCCGCCGCTGCAATATTATGTTCAAGCTTTAAGACATATTTATTAGCTTCAAGGTTTTTTAATGAGGGAAACATGTATAGTTGGGCGCTAAATACAATTTTTCATGAAATAATTAAAACTACAATTATAAAACAGAAGTCGATTTGTCTATTTTTGACCATTTTTTGACCACTTTTTGACGCAAATGCCATCGTATATAATTTTTTTATCTACAAAATGGCTCTTTACCGCCTTGCATTGACCCTTTGTCTACGTAACTGCAAAATTTGAAATGGTAAATCGTACTCATGTCTTTGTATTTCTGCAGCGCGTGAACCCTTTTGAACCCATTTTTAACCGAAATGTAATTTAAATTGCCTATGCATAACACATTTTTTTGAAGTCGGACGCGCTGGAAGTTTTTTCTAATACATAGGTACCATTTCATCTTACTTTGAACTGGACTAGACCTTGTCGCTGATTTTTCACTTTTGCGTGCAGTTCTCCCTTAAGAGTTTTAAAGCTGAAAGGAGATCGTGCACATTCAGTGGTATTAAAAAAATTGACCTGATATGAAATTTACTGGTTGTACAATTTGAAAAATCAATATTATGTTTACCCATGGTTGTTGATATTAGGTTTTCTGTGCTTGTTGCAAGATATTTGCAGAATTCTTCACATATTTCAGAGATATTTATTATGTAATTATTGTTACATACTAATTTTGTGGGATTAGAGCACTTTTTTACTCTTCCTAAGTTAGTATTTATTACTTGCGAGATTGTTTTAGATTTATATGAGGAGTCTAAGATTTTTTGTTTGTAGAAATTTGATTTCTCTAGAGCTAGCTGTTCATGAAATAGTTTTTTTGACTGAGTATATAAAGTCTTTTGACTCTGGTCTTAGATTTTAGGATGAAACTTTCCAGCAAGTCGAAAAGATCAGATTTTTCTGGTGATTCGATTAAATTATTAATATTAAAATCGCCACAAATTAAAATATATTGATTTTGTGACATCACATGATATAGTGTTGAATTTAATGCTGTAATAAATGTGTTAAAATTTTTATTGGCAGCTGCACTGCTGTTTGAACGATAAATAGTTAAAAGAGCCATCTTTGTATTATCTAATTTAAAGCTGAGACCTACACATTCGAATACAAATTCAATACAAAACTGTGATAAATTTATAAGCTTGTAAGTACTGTTTTTACTATAGATAGCAACACCTCCATGAATGTGATCTCTTCTGTTGCTGCTAGCTGGTAACCTGGAATGTATATATATATATATATATATATATATATATATATATATATATATATATATATATATATATATATATATATATATATATATATATATATATATATATATATATATATATATATATATATATATATATATATATATATATATATATATATATATATATATATATATATATATATATATATATATATATATATAATGTATATATATATAACTACCGTTTTAAAATCTTTTCAGGCTTACAGTGTTGCCGCTTCTGCACAAAACAGGGGGCAACATCGCAATTTTATGAAATGTCCTTTATTTTTTCACTTTTTCTGAAACTACACGTCTTTCTGAGCAACTTCTCTGAATACCTTTTCATATCTATCTGTAGCCGTTTTCCATGAATTAATTTATTTGAAGTTGTTTTGAAAACAAGACTTTAAATAAATCTGAATTTCTTCCAAACTAAAGCAACTTTAATCTGAAATTTGGGCTACGGCTAAATAATACCTTTAGGTATTTGATTTTTTTGTCATGTCTTAGTTGAAATATACAGGATGCTCCAGAAATCAAAGTATATTGGTAACTTACTAAAGCGCGAGAAAATCGTTTTTTTAATGACTTTCAGAAATAATAATTTAAAAATCAATGTTTTTTTTTAATTCCACCCTCTAGGGATCGAAAAGAATTTAATTGAGTTTTTTTAAAATATCTATTCGACTAAATGAATGTTTAGATCAATTATTTTGCAGTGGCTTTCAAAAGCAATTATCTAAAAACTTATTACTGCATTTTTTACTTTTTAATCAAAAGGGTATGTGTTTTAATATCTCTTCAACTGCGAGTGAGATTTTAAACCATTCGTTCATCAGGTTTTTAATGGGGTGAAATATATTTTTACCTTTTCACAATATCTTTTCAACTAAGTGAGATTTTAAAATCATTCTTTCGTCAGTGTCATTCAAAAATTAATTTCTGAAATTTTCGAACTACCACCCTTAAGCGATATACTTTTTTTTAAATATTTTGCATTATCTCCATAATAACTTCATTATTGGGGATACGTCTTCCACTGCCTTTGCGTTAATTTATTCGGTAGCAAGTAATTTTTCGGGATAAAAAAGTTTATTGCAACATGGTGTTTTTTTTTTATTAAGAACATTTGAGCTATACAGTCTGTATTTGGAACATTTTTCTGCAGAACCTCGCCGTAACACGCGATTTAATCATAGCCTGGACGAACTGATACGGAGCCATTTGACATGTGAAAAAGAGCAAGCACCCCCGGCAGAATCGGGAGGTGTAGAGGTAGCGGCCGGGCACGAAGATAAAAAATCCACGAACGAGGAGCAGACATTGGACAGAGACATTGAGGCTACCGTATTAGATCTCGAAGCTCGAATCACTAAACTAACTAAGGATATTGAAGCCCCGGAAGTTCCTGTGGGTAAGTTTTATTCATATTTTTGGTGTAGTACCAGGTTAGGCATCTGTTATCATATATTTGCAAAAATTCACTGTAGGGCTAATAACACAGGCCAACATTTTGGTGCCTGCGATTTTTTAACTGTTCCTGGGTAATTTTTGGATGCAGAATGTAAAAAAGTTCTCGGATTTTGTCTATCAGATCTAGTTTAAAAAAAAAAAAAATTGTGTATATATTTTACGTTATAACTGATATAATATATAATATTACTATTGCCAATTAAAAAAACAAAGACACATGGATTCAAGTATTTATTGGTATTTATTGCAATAACTTGATTTACATAATTACATTAGTCACTAATCACATAAAAATTCTCTTTTATACGACTTTCTAGAATGGAGTTTACTAGGGCAGTCTCGCTGAAGGCTTCAGCAGTAGTCCGCCATCAT